>CM068831.1:98961510-99534010 GCA_028554795.2 Sinohyriopsis cumingii
GGATGGAATACCATCGGTGGCAAGAACAACGCACCCCGCATTTACCTCCCAATCCCAATTTGAGCGAAATGTCCCAGTTACAACACGAATTGCAGTCCTTGATGGATCGCCAAGATTTGTCCGAAACAGAAAAATCGCAAAAGTACGGTCAACTCTTGCAACGACTGCAACTCTTTCAACAGAAAGCTTTAGACGAAACAGCTCTACCCACTCTGAAAGATTTTAAGACCTTGATGAAAAGTCCAGCACCATCACCAGTACCAGTACCGGTGGTCAAGACAGAAAAAGGAAAAGAAGAAGAAGAAGGGTTTCAAACTCCACCAGAAAAAGTACGCAAGTTAACAACACCACCTACCTCCAGAATTGGATGGATTAAAAAGATGATGGCTACCCCTTCTTCATCACAAGAGAAAAAGAAAGTGAAGACAGAAGTGAAGACAGAAGTGAAACAAGAACCGATATCCCCCGCTCAGACATCCTCCTACTCCTCTTCGACACCTATTGCCGGTCGCACACGCAAAGCATTGCAATCCAAGAAAATACCCCAAGAGAAAAAGAGTAGCATCCTCCAAGAGTGGGTGACTTATTAACACACCAACCAACACAAAAAAATGGAAAAAGTCTTAGCTAGCATTTACTACGATCCCTCCCATCCTGCAGGTTACGCAGGAGTTCAAAAATTGTATCGTGCTGCCAAAACGCGACTGAAAAGTCTCCGTTTACCTCAAGTGCAACGATGGTTACAAGAACAAGCTACCTACACTTTACACAAACCCATTCGACGCAAGTTTGCCAGAAGTCGCACCCGAGTGGAAGGCATCGATCATCAATGGCAAGCCGATTTAGCCGATGTCTCTCATTTGGCCAGCTACAGTCGTGGTTACAAATATTTGTTTTGTGTCATCGACGTCTTTTCCAAATTTGCCTGGGTCGTGCCCTTGACTTCCAAATCGAGCAGCGAGTTAGTGCGAGCCCTGCAACGGGTGTTGAAACAAAGCGGTCGTCACCCTCTTCGATGGCAAACGGACAAAGGCACCGAATTTCTGAACCAAGCTTTCCAAAAAGAATTAAAGAAACGTGACATTCATTTTTTTACCACCGAGAATCCCGAAACCAAAGCCAGCATCGTGGAACGTTTTCAACGCACTTTGAAAGAACGCATGTGGAAATATTTTACGCATCACCACACTCTGAAGTACATCGACATCTTACCGCACCTGGTGCAAGCGTACAACCAATCTTACCATCGAAGCATCGGACGTGCCCCGCAAGACGTGACCCCCGAGAACGAAGTGTTGGTGTTTGAGCGCCTGTTTGGTACGTCCCCGACGAGGGCTGTCCCCAAGAAAAGTGGAGAGTTGACCGTAGGAGATTGGGTGCGCATTGGCAAAACCAAACGCACTTTCGACAAAGGTTACTTACCTAACTGGACGACCGAATTGTTTCGCGTCACTGGACGAGTGCATGGCCGTCATCCTGCCGTCTATAAATTGGAAGACATGAACGGAGAAGTGCTCAAAGGAACGTTTTATTTGCCCGAGTTACAACGTGTCACCAAAAAAGAAGACGGCGTGTACGACATCGAAAGCATTCTCGAACGCAGAACCCGTAAAGTGGGCAAACGACGTGTCAAAGAAGTCAAAGTACGTTGGAAAGGATATCCACCCAGTTTCGATTCTTGGATCTACGCTTCGCAAGTCATCGACTATAAAAAGAAGAAGTGACCATCATGCCCTTTCACACATCAGACGCAGCTACGTCGACCACTCCTTCTTCCCGTAGTTCTTCTGTGCAAGATTTACAAAAACAACCCTTGTGGGTGTGGTGTGGAGAACGTGTGCCTAAAACGCAAATCGTCTTTTTCTGCCAAATCTTCGTGGTGTATTGTGTCATCGGGGCAGCCATTGCCAATTTGAGTTTGCAACAAGGAGACAAACAATTGTGGACCATTTTATTGAGCAGTTGCATCGGTTACCTGCTTCCCAATCCCTCCCTGAAATTCTCCTCGAACGGGAACGTTGTGTCTAGTGCCAGTGCCAGTCACCACTCCAACAACAACCACAACCAGAACCCCATTTTGGGCGGAGACACACCTCTGACATCCACTAATATTCCCTCGGACAGCCACAGAACTCTGGAATTATGAGTCACCAAAACCAATTTTACTTAACCTTACCCAGTGACAGTTCCATGGAGGTGTTTCCCAACAACACGTTGTGCTGTTACACGGCCAAATTACGTCAAGCCATCCCCTTAGATCACGAAGCCCATTGGGAAGTGGCTTTAGTGGAAATGATTCACCCAACCCAAGTCCACAATGTCATTCCCAATCAAAATTATTTTAAGGTAGAAGTTCATGACAAACAATTGCAAGATGAGTTGGATAAGATTGGCACATATAGCAATAGAACCTATGATGACAAAACTAAAACGTAGACCTACAACTTGTCCATTCTCCCAGGCTATTATTTCAGTGGTCATCATTTGGTCAGCGCCATAGCCTCCAAGTTTAATGGCGTGTTCCATAAAGCTTTGGGGAATGTCCAAAAAAGTGTCACCCTGGAATACCACAAAATAGCTCGTCGCTTTCTGATGAAATTTTCTGAGGGGTCCAAAAAATTCATGTCTTTCTTATTTTGTCCTGAATTGTTTGACATATTGGGCGGTGACACGGAGATGAGGAAGATAGGAGAACAAAAAAAAAAAAACCGAATTACCAGTCATTTATGACAACGACTCTTTTGCCAAGTATTTTCGTTTCCCGGTAGAACTGAACCAAGGACTGAATTTGATCTTTGTGTATTCCGATGTGGTGGAATACAACGTGGTGGGACACACCTCCGTGCCGTTACTGCGTGTTATTCCTTTCAAAGTGGATTCTGCCACAAACGCTGACGAGGAAGGTGGAAACACTTATCACGTCCACCGCGAATTTGTCCATCCTCACTATTTACCCGTCAGCAAGTCGTATTTGGACACGGTCAACATTGCTATAAAAGGAGATTTGGGACAAAATATTCCATTCACCAAAGGAAAAGTCACGGTGAAACTCCATTTTCGAAAACGGTTCTCTCACGATTCGTAAGTCATGTATCCAGTGTACCGAGGGGTGGCACGACAGCGAGGACACGGTTTAGGAGATATGTTAAAATCAACCTTTCGTTCGGTGGCCCCTGTGTTGAAACCGATGGTGACACGCGGATTGCACGCCTTGAAAGATGCGGCACTGACGCAAGGCAAAGAATTTCTCCAAAACGTCATCATCGACAAACAAAACCCTAAAAAAGCCTTCATGAGGGCAGGCAAAAATGTCTTGCTGCAAACGGGTAAAGACATTTTAGGCCGACGAGACACACCTATAAATGCCCTGCACGCTACCGAATCAGGCATTCAGCAAGGACAAGGCAGAAAGAGACGACGCAGAAAACACCCTTTCACCAGACTTCAAGCTAGAAAGTCCAAGAAAAGAAGAACCGTTCGAGACTTAGACGTTTTCGATTATTGAGGAAGAACAAAAAAATGATGCACCGAGAGTCTTGTGCTTGTTCCAAGACGGAACTGGATATGTTTGCCATGCCCCCCATCATGATGTCGATGCAAGAATCCCAGTGGGTGGAATTTCACCCGGTCTCCTCATTGACCGATTCCGCTCCCATCGAGTTTGAAATCAAAGGACAGCCCGAAGATTACATCGATCTGAATAGCAGTTACCTATACTTAAAAGTGAAAGTGTTCGAACCACCCAACGCTGACCTAGCCGATGATGGTGTAGTAGCTCCCGTCAATAATTTCATGCATTCCTTGTTCAGTGAAGTGGACTTGTACTTGAATAACAAACTGGTCAGCAGCAGCATGGATACTTACCCTTATCGAGCCTACCTGGAAAATCTCTTGACGTACGGAAAAGAAGCCAAGAACACTCATCTGGATGCTTGCGTGGTATGGAAACCTGACCAAGCGACTAGGTTCAACAGCATTACAGTTGCTGGGGATGCTCAAAACACAACGGGATTTGTAGAACGACGAAAGAAAATTCATCTAAGTCGTAGTTTAGAACTGATGGATCGCTTGCATTTGGACATGTGGTTACAAGAAAAGTATTTGCTGAACGGGGTGGATATCCGCTTGAGACTGAATCGTAGCAGTGCCGCTTTCCATTTGATGGCTGCAGAAAATTCCCCTTACAAAACCAAAATCGAAGAAGCCAGACTCTACGTGCGTCGCGTAGAAGTGTTACCTAAAGTAGGTAACGACATCAGTCAGACATTGAGCAGAACGACCGCCAAGTATCCCATACGACGCGTGGAAGTGAAAACCCTCACCATTCCTGCTGGACAGCGATCCATGATCGAAGATCATCTGTTCCAAGGACAGTTACCCAAACGTTTGATTGTTGGTATCGTCAAGAATTCAGCCTTCAACGGAGCCTACCACGAAAATCCTTTCAACTTTCATCATTACAATGTGTCGAAGATCGAAGTCAGTCGCGATGGCAAGACCTTGTGTACCCGACCCTTTGAGCCTAACTTTGGTGCCGCGAAGAATTATTTGAGATCGTACTTGTCCCTGTACGAAGCTACCGGACAGTTAGGAACCAACACCAGTCATGGTATTTCGTACGACGATTATGCAGGAGGCTACGCTTTGTGGGCTTTCGATTTCACTCCAGACCAAGGCAGCGACGAGGGACATTTCCACCCTATAAAATCTGGCCAAATTCGTGTGGAAATTCAGTTTACAGAAGCTTTACGCGCAGAAAACACAGTGAACGTTATCCTGTATGCAGAATTGGACAATACGATAGAAATCAATAGTTTGAGAGAAGTCATTCTAGATTACTAGAAGTCATGGAAGACTGTTATCCCTCTTTACCTAGTGGAGAAACTTTGGACATGGAATGTGAGGAGACCGTGGAAAAAGAAGAAGTGATCATGATGAAGTCGAGATGGCCAGAACAAGAAGCCCATTTAGTCTCCTGTTTTGCCAAACACTTGGTCGACAAAATGACGGAATTGATCAAGAAAAATTGCTATGGATGTCAAAACGATCATCCCAGTCAAATTCAACACGATAAATGCCTGATGTTGAGTCAAGAAGAAAAATTGGACGAGTATCTGGACGAAGCTTGGAGTCTCATCTCGAACAAAGACGTGTTGCACCAGTGGTATAAAGACTTGCGTGAACATTCTTGTCCACCATTAACCACTCAAGAGATCCATCGTATCGAAGCTCTCCTGAATCAGAGTGAGGAAACAGAACGAATAACCGTTTATTCGTCAGACATTTTCAAGCAAAAGGTCAGGATCGAATTGACAACGTATTATTACCTGTGAAGAAGAAAAAAAACACACACAAATCAATGGATACCTGGGAACTTTACTACCTTTTGAACCACAGTTCGTATACGGCTTCTTGGAATCCTGTCGTCTGTGCTAAAGATGAACTCCCTCATCGCAAACCTAAAGACCATCAAGCTTACGTGATCAACACGGACGACAGTCATCTCCCAGGAACCCACTGGGTAGCCGTTTACTTTCCTCAAGAAGGATGTGTGGAATATTTCGATTCGTACGGATTGCCCCCTTTGGAAGACGATATCATCGACTTTATGAGAAGAAATGCTCAAACCACCCGATTCAATAATGTGAAATTACAAGGCACAGATTCCTTGGTGTGTGGACAGTACTGTGTGTATTTTCTGCATCATCGCAGCCTGGGCTATTCCTTAGAACATTTAGTGACTCATTTTGATCCTCGTTCTTCTTCTAGAAACGATGTGAAAGTAGATCGATGGTTTTGTGACCATTATGCTTATCTTTTGTCTCAAGCTAGGAAACGTAGTGTCCATCAATGGCCTAATGATTTCCAACAGTGGAAATCACAATTTCATTCACAACGTTGTCAGCCCTGTTCAAAGTAGATTGTAGATTGAGAAAAAAATGTTTGTGATTTGAAAAAAAATGTTTGATGTTATAGTGTTGGATTATTGTTAAAAATGTTAGAGTTGTTGTTTAGTGTTAAGTGATTTTTGAATAAAAAAATGTTGTGTTTGGAAAAAAATGCCTTTGTGGTTTGTTTAGCTAGAAGAATGTTGGATTCATGCTCTTTCATTTCTTACTATCCCTCTCATGACACTCACTGAACGTTGCGACTCGAAAACCGTGTGGGGGATGTTTTCCTTCACGTCCGCGCTTTGACTTTAAGAACCGGGGCTGTTCCCAGTCTAACCATCCATTGTCGACTCATCCTCCTAAGAAGATGTGTTCCAAACTAGCTAAGCTCAACGAAGCCTACGTGAATTTGCATAGGGTCAGACACAGTCTGATACCGAAGCCAGAAGAAATAGAGAATGTGAGAATGTTAAAAATCACTGAAGACCTGATAGAAGAGCTCTTCAGAGAAGAAATGAACAGGGAAAAAGAAGAATGGACAGAGAAGTACAGACTTCAGAGACAGCAGCAACAACAGCAACAACCTGAAGCTGACAGAGGCTTTGTCGATTGCCGTATCGACACCAAAGAGTTCTTCTTCTCTTTCCGAAGAAGCAGACCTATCGCCAGAAAGTCTATCCTCAGAGGACATCGCATTCTTAGAAACTAAAAAAGAATGCCATAGCAAACAAAAAAACAGCCCTTTTCAGGGCTACCCAATACTCTAGAAAAGAAATAACGATCGATTTGCCAATGTGTGTAGGTAGAGTAGTGTGAAAATAAACACTAACTCTTTTATAAAAAAATGTGAGGGTATGTGTTTGTGTGTTTGTGTTTGTAAGAGCTAACGTAAGTTGGTAGGGGTAGTAGATTAAAATGATGTTTTTTTTTTGGCTGTTAGAGGTGTATATTTGGGGTTAGATTGGATTGCTTTGCGTATGTGGATAGTCTATTGAAGTGATTTATAAAAATTTTACAATAGTGATGGGTAGCATAAAAAGTGAGTGAGTGTTTCTTTTAGGTCCGCGCGTTGTTTGGTCATGATCTAGGTAAGATGAATTTTATGTTTTTAGGGGGATGTTTTCCATCACGTCCGCGCTTTCACTATAAATTGAAACTCGCTGGGCAGTCTAGCTACCCTTGTTGATTGATCAACACAGCCAGAAGAATGAATAGCAGAATAGTGAAACTGTTAGAACTCCAGATGCACCTGGAATATGCCAGGCGCATAGTAAACGAACTATCAGCGGAGGCTATCATAGAAGAAGCAAGAATGAAAAAAGAAGAGGAGGAGAGAAGAGAGAGGGAAGAAGAGGAAAAGAAAAGAGAAGAGAGGATGTCGTTCAATATTCCCGAGACAGAGGATTGGGGTGTTGAAGCGAATCATCCTCCCTCTGCGCTCCCCAGAATAAAGGTGAAAGAAGACTGGGGAAGAAGATGCGTGTGTGGCGCCAGGCCAGGACGGTGCAACCATTAGATAGGTGCATCAGGAGTTCAAAAAAAAAACCAACAGCCCTTTTCAGGGCTACCCCAATACTCCAGAAAAGAAATAACGATCGAATTGCCATTGTGTGTAGGTAGAGTAGTGTGAATATAAACACTAACTCTTTATTAATAGTGGAAGTGTATGTGTTTGTAAGAGCTCTGGTATGTTTGTGTGAATAGTGGATTATAGGTTTTTTTATTGTTTCTTAGCGCATGTGGAGAGTATAGTTTGGGTTTGATTATATGAAATGAGAAAAGTGGGGATGTTTTCTTTCACGTACGCGCGTTGATGGGTCATGATCTAGGTAAGATTAATTTTATGTTTTTAGGGGATGTTTTCCATCACGTCCGCGCTTTCACTATAATAACCCACCACGTTCGTCGTTCGAACCATTCTACGGAATAATAAAAACGAAGATGGTGGTTGCAAGTGACTTGTTCAACAATTTGGTACATATATACAACTGGATAATAGATGGTATCTATGTAGTGGAGAGACTGGAAAAAGAATGGAAGATAGCAGAGTACCTGAACTACGCTAAATGTCTAAACATAGCAAAAGAAGTGATAGCAGGAATGATTGAAGAGGAGGAAAAAAGATTGAGAGGTATGATAAATCCCACCTATGTCAGAGTGGGAAGCCTAAAGGAAGCACTTGACAATGCAAGCAAAGTCAGGTGCTTTCTTGAAAAAATGTCACATGGGACAGAGTGCTCTTATGTGGAGAGAGGCCAGGAAAGACTGAGGAAAGGAGAGGAGTTGATGAGAAAAGTGATGGAGGTAGAAGTCAAGAAGATTAAAGAGAGATGGTATAAAGAAAGAAAAGAAGAAGAAAATAGAAAAAAAAGGGATGAATTTGAAAAACTGAACACAAACTGGATGAAAATCCAAGAGAAGTTCCGGGCCATGGGCCACCCGGACTGGCTGCCGGAAACAGAAAAGAAAAAGAAGAAAGGAATGATGGACAAAATAAGAGGATGGTGGAAGAAGTTAAGAAGTTAAAAGAAGAAGAAGAAAAACCCAAAGGCCCTTTTCAGGGCCCCCATATTTCTCGAAAAGAGATAGCCTTTGAATTGCCTACCCCTTTCTTATTTTTTTTAAATTTTTTTTAAAAAAAAATCCCATGTTCCATTTCCCTTGACGCTATACAGTCCCACCCTGTTTAAATTCCTTTGACGCTATACAGTCCCCTATTCCCATGTTCAAATCCCCTTGACGCTCAACAGTCCCACGATTTTTCTCCATGTTAATTTCCCTTGACACTATATGTTCCCACGATTTTTCTCCATGTTAAATTTCCCTTGACGCTATATGTTCCCAAGGGTATTTTTAATGATAAGTCCCATTGACGCTATAATATCCCCCTTCACTACTCACCATTGATACGGGTCCTAACTGCATACACGACATAAACGCCAAGTTTAATTTCGCATAAAAACACAACAAAAATCTTTGCTGACCTTACAAGTACATTAATGCGTCGAATTGTTTCTAACCAGGTTTGAACTCTTGTTTGTCAGCTTTCTTAACACAACCACACACACATGTACATGTATATTACTGATTTGTATTTAAAGCAATGTCGCGAAATGAACAAAATCAGTCATTTGTATTATATATCTCAGCCATCATAAATACAATGGAGTACATTTCTGTTTCGATGCTTGAAATAATGACTGATAATTCTTCCAACTCGGATATTACAAATAAACTCAGATTTTTTCACGATGTCAGGATGTATCATGCATGTAGAAATACAATCGTGTAGTGCTCCATTGATTTGTTATGCTTGGCTCGTAACCTCGCCCTGTTTATGGTCGATAACGATCACCATTTAATTGCATACTCATGTACGTGGTTTAAACATTAATTGAAATTCACGGCGAGTGATGTTTTGAATATACAAAGTGAAATTTCTCTGATTCGAATTCAAGTCTTCGTATGCATACCAGTGGTATTTAACTCACTCCTTGTCAACATGCGACGTTTTCGTTCATACATATGGACAATTCATCAATTTCTGCATTCTTTCATTAATTCAATGCATCTTATTTATTGCATTCTTTTCTTCGATGTGTCTAACACTATACAATATAAAGTAGAAAAATTATAAAGTAGTAACGATGACTCAGTGGTTGACGGGCCTGACCCACGACCGAAAATAACATGTAAGAAATGGTGTTGTCACCGATTTGAATATGCAATCTTATCCCGGATATTATGTTCTGCTATATTTATTGTATAATTTTTGTTGCGACAAATCTCAGCAACCCCTTCCTCTGGGAAGTTGGAAATGTAAGGGAAGTACTCTTCATTTGTCTCTTGGAAGTGGAAGACATCTTTTGTCAATGTCATCATTTCATCAAAGTAAAACCATATTCCCTCATTTTACCCCTACCCGAAAGAGTGATGTAACTATTTATTCATCTGATCACTCAATCGCAGGAAAACTCATTTGTATTTATTCATTTTATAAAAAAAGGAATGAAATTATTTCCATTAATTTCCCTTTATTCTACTGGAGGTAAAAAATGAAAGTACGAAACATCAGATATTTTTTCTACATCATTTGGAGTGGCCCAAGAATTGTTGGAGAAACCAAACATTATTATCTGCTTTTATGTCTCCATTGGCTTTATATTGTCATAATTGTGCAGTATTTTATGAAACTGAAAACATACATATTGCACGCACGCGCAAGACACGTGTGCATAAAGATAGGATACTGTATTAGGAAGTTTTTTTGTAAACAAACCTTGTACATTCGTGTAGTAGACGCTTTAGGCTTTGGTTGATTAAATTTATTTGTGAATGAACTAAGAAGCTATTTCGTCCATTTGAAAGTATTGATGACAAAGTTAACAATGTGGACGATTTCACTGCGTCAGAAAAGAAACTTTAAACGAATCAAGCGATATTCGCAATTTTAACAAACAACGTGATAGGCCCAGCAATTGAAAATAACAGTTATAATCATTGAAATGTTATTGAGTTGAATCATATTGAAGCCAAAGGCTATCGCATAACTATCAGAGAAGTACCATTTTAGACGTCTGTTAGAATACTAGCTTAGAGATGAAATGCAACTGAAGCTTTCTGACCGAAATCTTTACACATTCGTTCGGAGCATTACGGTAATAACAGAAATACTTTAAGCAAAAACCAGCCACATTCTAATTCTGTGTTACGCATACTCAGTCTACTAGCTATCACGTGCGGTTAGCTTGTATGTCTCACTATCGAAGGAGTTCGGCGTTGAAATATATCATATATTCATCCTAGAAAAGCCTCAGCACTTAATAAACTTATTGTCATGTTGTGCCGTAAAGCACCAAACTAAAATCAATAATTTGTATTATCGGCTTCTAGCCCACGTGTGTGTGTCTATATATATATATATATATATATATATATATATATATATATATATATATATATATATATATATATATATATATATATATATATATATGTATCATGTATAATGCATATGTACAGCTTTGATTACTTGTATTAATACTTGTTATTTTTTAATTACAGAAAGAAAGATGTCCGACACCAGACCTAGCTGCATGTTTCTGTTGGTAACTTTGATTATTGGTATACCCTCAGGTTGGTAATGCAACTACATGTTCTTCTTAGTGTATATATATATATATATATATATATATATATATATATATATATATATATATATATATATATATATATATATATATATATATATTTGTTTATTTATTTATGTGTATCTTAGCTTATTTCTCATTGTGTACTATTATTATACAATTTGGCATAAGATCAGATTTAGTGAGACTGCTGTGAAACAATACATTTTATAGTAAAATTCAAAATATGGAGCGTAATCATATACATATATATATATATATATATATATATATATATATATATATATATATATATATATATATATATATATATATACTATTTCTGCTAACTAAAACAATTTGGTAGTAGAAATAGCACTAGTAGTGGTCATAGCTATATTTGTTCAAGGACATATTACTTATATCGAATTCTTTGTACATACTTGTCAATTTCAGGTGGAACAAAAACTATTTTTAAACATGTTTGCCTTGAGGATCCCGTTAAGTTGTTTGAACACGTCTCGTTAGCCAATCGCACAATAGTGATTAACCACATGTATGGTGGCGTTATTAGGCAAATTGCTAAGTGGTTTATAAAGGATTCTACCATACATTCTTCCGTTGATAAACTATTTGAGAGAATAGTATCTCTAGATAAACATGGAACTATATGGATAAGAAAGGTTCAACATGCCGATGGAGGGAGATATATATTGATATCCAAGGAAGATATTGGTGCTGAAACTGTCCAGGAAATGGAACTAATTCTTCTGGGTAAGTACTCATTCATAGTTATATATATATATATATATATATATATATATATATATATATATATATATATATATATATATATATATATATATATATATATATATATATATATAGGTGTGTGTCTTTATTTGTGTTCAGTATATTATGAGCGTTGCATACTGATTCCTTGCCATCTACTTGATTGTTTTGCATTTTTCACACTTTAGATGACTTTCTTATATCGACTGGATGCACACTATGTTTGTCTTTGGCTTTCGTTGGTAGTACTTGTACACTGTGGCTAGTATACCTCTTCCTTCTAGGACAATATATACAAGGAATCATTTTGAAAGGCAGTTTTGTATCATTATTATGCCCAGTATTAGCCTGTGGTTGTTTTCGGCTTGACATTGTCTTCAATATAATGACATATGAATCAGAAGGCACTAAGACAGACTATGAAAGTTCGGCTTTAAGCCATCCGTCTTAGAAAAATTCACCTTATTATCTAATCTTAATATTGTTGCTGCTTTTGTCTCCAAAATGCTCGTGAAGTTTGGAATCCAGACCATTAAGCCTCATCAGGGCAGTAGGCATTCTTTTATAGTTATGCATACTCATGCCTGTCTGCTACAAGTCTGTAACACTTTTATGTTTCGTTTATTTTCCTAAACGTTGCAAAAGAAACGTTTAAATCGCGTATTTGTCGAAAATGGCAGTGCAGTTAATATCTACTTAATTGAACGTTCGGTCACACTGCTGATTGTTAAAGTTGGAATATTTGGTATATCTGCACTTTTGTAATCTGTATGCTTTTCTTTTAACTGCAACGTTGTTATTTTTCGCTAATGGATCAAGCGTATTTATATGCAGTCTCTTTTTTATTGATATATCTATGCAGCGGATCTTTCACGGTGTGACTGCATAAAAGTTATAGCTTAGAATAAATGTTTACTTCTTTCAGGAATACCACAATACAGGTGACGTTTATTGTATCAAACAGCTCCTTCATGTCATGCACATTGTAGTACTGATCGCGCATAGGTTGCAGGTCTAAACACTCTATCATAAAGTGATTAACAGTGAATGGTTCATTACAAGAAACACACTCTGGTGTGTATTCGCCTTTTAGTGTGTGAGAGTGGGTTATATAAGTATGACCAATTCTAATTCTTGCAATGACATCCTCCTCCCTACGGATGGTTCTGTATGAAGGAGTCCATTATCCTAAGGTTGGCTTGATTGCATGAAGTTTATTATTAACTGTATCATTCAATGATGCCATCCACTTCTGACGTAAAGCCTTTTTCATACTTTCATACTAGGTTTAAAATCAGTATTCGTTATTTTTTCAGATGGTTTGAGGTAAATGGCCATTTTAGCAGCACGGTCTGCTTTTTCATTACCTTTGATATCAATATGGCTGGGTAACCAACATTATACCATATTGTGGGAGGTAATCAGCTCATTGTTTTTGATGAGAATATTAATTAAAAATGGGGTTACAAGTTTTCTATTGTATAACGAATGAAGTACTGATAGTGAGTCGGAGAAGTTGGTGCCGTTTAAAATACGTTTGTGTTCGATATATTTCAGAGCAAGGTCTTTTGGTCTGATTTGTCTAAACAAATTGTTGTACCATCTGTAGGCGAATTTGTTTTGTGTGTTTTCCACTATCAAAGGCTGCAAAAACCTTTTCCTCCTCATTTGATACGTCGGTATAAATTCTTGTTTAGTTTTTAAATTAGGTGTTGAGTTTATGATATGAGGTTATTATTATTATTATTATTAATCATTTTGTTGTTATTCATTTGGACACTGGTTTATGATCAAATTATTTATATCGATTGTAGTATGCATCATCTTCAATTTGAGATACAAATATTTATAAATGTGCTTGCCTGCGGGATTCTATTCAAGTCTTTATTTTGTACCATAATTATAAATTTATTTTCACTTTACCTTAATTATAAATGTATGTTCCTATGGAATATACTTGACGGCTCTCTAACGTGTTGCTATACAGCAATTATATGACGAACATATTTCTTGCGAAGAACTTATAAATGTATAGATGCGAAACGATAATATTTCTGACGAACAAACATTATTTGTTACCTCCCAGACAAGTAGATATATATTGGTATAATGAGCGTTCAGGGATGTCAGTGTAGTTCCAGAAATGCTATATTGTATGCATACATGCATGAGTGATTGAAACATATTAGTTGTCCCCACAAAACTGACGGAATAAACTGTGTTAACTTCCTGGGGCCCAACTATATCGATGAAACACGATATGAAGCAATGCAAACGATACAAACTACAGTTAAATGTTAAATAAGACTGGCCGTGGACTCAAATTCTGCTAAGCGTTCTCACTGAGAGTGACTATAATCGGAAATACACCTTAACATTCATTGAAGAAAGTTAAGCACAGGCACAAACAATCTATCTATCTATCTATCGATATGTGTATGTGTGTATAAACTTGTGTGTGTATGTGTATTTTTCAATTAATCTTGTACCAGCAGACGAGACAATGAGCTATTCGGAGTAAATCAAAAGAGCGTCCACTTCCATACCTTCCAAAAGGTGAAGACAAATATCAAACTAAATACAGATGAGTCAGATACCATTTTTCTGTGGGTTTCTTGGTCATGCCTAATACATGTATTATAAGTGTGATTTGATATTCTTAAGTTTGAAACCTGAAAAGTGTTCGTCTTCCACTCCTAAAATCTATGTTTATCTTTTCTTAGTGGCACCAAGTAATGATTGCAAGCCTATCATTCAACTTGAGGGTACACATCTGATGGCTTTTCTTAATGTGAATGCTTGTGGCAGACCTGCACCATCAGCATATTGGCTTGGATACAATGTAAGTAAATTTAATGCACCACCTTAATTAGCCCTGGTGTTTCCCTACTTCCTTAAAGCAATCCACACAGCATCTTTACAATGTAATATTTGTACCAGAATATTAATCTTTGTGTCTTCTTTTAGCTTATAATTATTAAATAATTTCCAGCAGGAACATTATTTCTAACGAATACTGAATTTGACAGAACTACAGAGAAACCCAGAGTATATAAACTGCGAAAGTTAGTAAAGGAAGACTTTTTAGTTTTCGTTTCAAATGTACACGCTCTGTCATGGTCAATTTCATAAATACAATAGACGCCAGAAATAAACATACACACTAAAGAAACTGCGTATGCACAAAGAACATATGCTGCAATTGAACACATAACAAAGTTCTGTCTCACAACAACTTAACATGTACATGAGTTGCTCTTAAACTTGGTTTGAAACATAAATAAACTGATTTAAGCACATACATAAACTTACCATGAATGCCTTTTCTAGAGGGTTGAAACTTAATGCGAAAAGTATTAAAGCTGAATGTTTAGTGATTTAGTGACAGATCACTAAAACCCAACCAATCACGAATTCGAAAGAGGAGTCATATTTTCACCAGTCGTTATCACTGAGGTTAACGTGTGAGCATGAGTCGTATATTTCAAGATAAAGAGGAAGGAGATTAAGAAAGTAACACAAATGCTGCAGAACACATACGAGTGGCTTCCAAATGGTCAAGTAAATTATATAACTGTGTTCTCTTCCTGCACTGAGAGAGAAATACGATAGTGCTCATGTTGCTTTATTGTGGTTCCTTGATGTGGGTACAAACTTTAATAAAGTCTCTTTGAAAACACAAACGGATGGTGCGCCTTATCTTACAAGATATCCATATTATAACGGAAGATATGCCATCGTCCCTTGGCAAGCTACTGCACTAAAAATCAGACGGTCAGATGCTAACCTTTGTGAACCAAGATCAGATGGGATGATCAGATACATACTACGAATATGAACATCTAGCTTTCAAGGTTCGTGATATACAGGCTATACTGTGTTTTGTTTGATGATAATAAATTATAACATAAATTAAAAACTGAACTGACGTCTAAGCGATTGTGGCACGAAGGGTGAAATTTAGGCAGGATAGGTAAAATATAATATTATGCGCATGTGAGTTAATGAAACAAAACTCAAACTTTAAACCTGATTATGAAAGTCAAATTTTCATATGAGATATGGTTTGTTAGCTTTAGAAAAATCAACAAACAAACACACTTTTCCCACACTTATTTGATAATATATCTGTAAAATTGATTGCTGAACACAATATGATGTCTTATTTGTAGTATCTTTTGCAAAAACCTGCTTTCAGATCATGGATAATATTATTATCCCCATCCTGCATGCACAATGTGGTATTCTATCATTTGTACTGAATGGATCTTATATATATATATATATATATATATATATATATATATATATATATATATATATATATATAGGTTCAGTTCAACACGCACACACACAACACACACACACACACACACAATTGCCAAGACATCATATCCTCTAGATTCCTCTAAAGCAATATTCGTAATAATACATAGACTTGTTCTATATTTATTGGCTGAATTCAGAATTGCACAAATGTACAATTCACTTTAATTATCTGTTTTGTATAACCGCTTGTAGTAACCACCACATTTACAGCAAGTAAAGTTCTAAAAAAAATATCAAAACACCAGTTATCCAAGAATTGTTTCCCCATTCGTTGTTACATGTTTAACATTTTTGAAAATATAAGAGGGTTATTTCGTGACAACTGATGGTCTAGCATGTTCACATTGATGAACCATCGCGTACAACAGATGATATCTACAAATACTGGGACCGTAACGTTGGTTCGTTACTGTGTTCAGCAATCACTTAACTGGAAAAACATTTGGACCAAAACATGGAGATAAAGGACAATGGTACACGACGGACAATCAGAAAATATTTAAACAAATATTATGAATGTCCCTTAAAACTACTGCCATTGCATATATACGCGGTATAAAATAGGACATCACGAAAATATAGTCAAGCAATATAAAGTATATCTTCACACTAAAGAAATGTAGCGTAATTATTTGAAATTTAGAGCCGCGTTAACACTGTACACATCGTGCCATGCAATTGACAACGAGGATTCACTTTATCTTGCATAATTAAAATAAAGATAAATATTTGAAATATGCCTTTTGTAAGTTGATCAGATCGTGTGTGACAGTATGCAATTTTAATACTACAAAGATCATTAATATTTCACAGTATCGAAGGACGACCGCATTTTGATTAGTCTTTCTCTAGATAAACATATTTTGTTAATAGGTACTTCTAATTTAAACGTGACAGCCTGATTGTTCCATGCACTTACTCAAAAAGACATGGCGACGGGCATACATTTAATGTATGAAAGCATCTCTTTTGATATTTTAGGTGTACTTGATTTTCACAATCAACAAAGATTTTATATGCTACATAAGTACTAATATTAGCATCGCTACTTCCATCAACCACTATGCCGAGACCTCCGTATCGTTGCTAGATACAATTGGTTTACAAGTAAACTAAAATCATGGGTGTACATTTTAGAAACTAACATGTATTTCTTACAGCGCTTGAGTTACAGTCGATTAAAGGGTCCCTTCGGCGATATGTACATACAAATTCCGTATAGCATGCTATACCTGACAAGTTCTAAATCCACGTGGGATAACCTACCTACTTTATGTAAGAGGAGAATCAAGGCGGTAGCAGCCTCAGTGGCACTGACAGTATTGTGTTCGATTTTTGACCGACCTGTATAGGTTAGAATCTCATTATTGGATCAGCTCGCATTGGTTACCGGGGTGCCGAGTTGGGCAAAACACTTCGCTCCAATTGGCTCAGCACTAAATAATCTACTTGTGCTGCTCTCCCGTAAAACAGCAATACATACAAAATCATATTCCTTGGGGAATATGCGTTTCATTTAGTTTTGTATTAATCGGAAAGAACCCCTTGTCTCTATGCCAATACTGTTTTCTCCTCCTAAACAGTTTCATGAAAATGTATTAGTCTTCGTAGTACAGTAAGCTGTTATTATTACCACCATGTATGAATCTAGCAATTTGTAGGAGTATCGAGTATGTCCTTTTAAAGGAACATGTAGTAAGTTTGATAAGTTTTCCTTGTTTGATAGTTGGGAAACCAATGTTGCGGTGAGAAGAATAAATCTGAAATAGAGCTCTATAATATACTTCATATCTCATATTCTTTATGTTTTCAAATTATATACACACCTTCCTTCGTTTCAGCTCAATTTTGCTAACAGTAGAGTATGTATATGTTATAGTCGAACATATTCCAGATAAACTTTGTTACCGGGAAATTGCAGTCGGAGTGGAATAACAGAAATATCCCCTGGTTTTCATCAACATTTTGTGGGTTTTATCTTTGAATTCATATAAAGATCTATTCTTTTTGGTTTTTGTATTTTCTTTTCTTTCGTAATGCCAACATTTTTTTATATATATCTCCTTAGTATTAACTAATTTTACGCATTGCAACTGAAAACAGAACACTTCGCGAAGGTGACGTATGTCATTGCTAATTACATCCTTGTTGTCAAAGAGTTATGTTAAGCTAATCAATAAACACAAAGTAATATCGTCATATTGCTATATGTCGTTTATTTATTGCAGGGATCGTAGATGGTCGTTTCGTCTGCCGTATTATTAACGAAATATCATGATCATGATTTTACCTAGGAAAGTAAATGTTTATTTGAAACGTAAATAATTCATTTATGTTTCTCTCAATAGACATGTAATCATTGTACTACGAGACTGTAAGTTACTTTTTACATAACTACACAGCCTTGAGCAAATGCAAAGAGGTTTCCTCAAATTACCACCGGGAAAGAATTGTACTTAATTTTGTATTATTGGTGTTATACTAAATTTCATGGTTTCTGCGATTGTCACAGACCGCAAATAAAAGGACCCAATCAACAATTATATATTTATGAAAATGACATTATCACGATAAAATCAGAATCATATACATGAATTTATGAAATGCCACTTTCACAGTTACTTCAGTTATGCCCTTAACAGTTCAAAATACTTTACAGATGTCTTCTATCGTTGATTGTCATTGTATATGAAACTCGGATACATTATTACACAATTTTCTGAGCCCTATGTATCTTTCTGTGTAACATATACCGATTAAGACTATATGAATAAGAACATTAATATGTAATACAATTCATAAGAAATGCAACGTGTAATTATGGTATATAGAAGGTCCTGCACAAAAACCTCGTACCATGTGGCTAAAACTATAAATTTATCTAAATTTGGAAAGTGAAAAAATGTCAATGCGTTTTTGAAATACCTTTACTCGCAAACAGATACGTGTTCGGTCTCTGTGTATTTTGTATATTGTTTTAATCAAATTTCCTTCAAAACATTACTACGTTTACGACCTTGTGATTTCAAACTCAAACTAAGTAACGGAAAGAACAGAAGCCAAGTTTTGTAAATTTAATTCCTTAGAATACAACTTGTGACTACGAGAGTAACTGAGAGTAATGTGAATTAAATCCCAAGTAATCCTGTATGTTTTATAACAAGTCCCAAATCATAAAATGTTCCGAATGAGTTTAATAGACCTGAATGTCCTTACATACTAGAATGCTATGATCCAGAATGTCTACGAATAAGTTCTTAGTAATCGGATATTAGTAGCTGAGTTGAAAATCCAATGAAAAAATGAGTAATAACGAATACTGATTGTAGATTCCCAAAAACTGATATTAAACAGGAATGAATAATTGTTTGGCAAATCTTTTAATTTATTTGACCAATCTTCCTAATGGAAAATAACATCCATTGTAAAGACGTTTTTATTTCCAGTAAATTCTAAACTCTTGAACAACAAGTCTTCAGCACGAAGTTTAGTAAATTATCATGTTCACTTCTTAGTATTATAACAAAAACAGCAGACAAATTTGTTTCTAATGGGCATTATTTTAATCATTAAGAGTCCGGAATATAAAAGCAAGTATTAGGAATATAACTGTAAGTATTTATACAGCCTCTAAACATCAGTTATCTTTCCACTCCTTCGCTGTCTCGTCCAGTTCACGCTTTTCCCTGTTCATCTATCGATCGTCGCATATATACACACATAAATATATATATTGATTTCCTCCAGTACATATCATATATTGATCAATGTATACATGTAACTGAGAAAAACAAATGAGAAAAACATGCACGACATACAAATACAAACACACCAATTTCTTTATATAGTTAATAGTTATTCGGTGCTGCGATGTCCAGCGTGATTCAAATAATTGAACAATGTGAGCTATAGGGCGGAAGTCGTATAGGTTAAAAATATAATTAGTAGGAAGCATATCCTTGCCATTCCAAGGCGAACGATTTATCAGATTCGGGTTGACGTAACGTGAACGCTTTATATTATAAATTAACTGTAAGGTGTCTAACCAATGAGTGATATTTTATAGAACCAAACCGCGATAACAGTACAACCAGGAAAGAAAGCAGGGTCATATCATGCTTGTGTCCGTGGTCCTTCTTTGACATGTGCTAGAGGATTCAAGGCAACTGATTTTTGTTCGTCTTTTAGACACGACACAGGTAAGCACACACACACACACACACACACACTCAACCACACATGAAATACAGACAGTGCCTTTAATAATCCATCAGATTCTAACATTTAAATAAGAAAAATGTTCGACATTATGTATGAAAGTATGTTTACTAGATGCCGACATTAGACTGAAATCTGATTTTACTGTTGATCTTTAGTTGTTTTTGCAATTTTTTTAGAACGCTTATACTTCTTTTTAAACAGACCAGATTTGTTTTGAAAATGGTGTATGTTTACATTAGATATACTTTACGTGTCCAACTTACTACTTGAATAAGAACCTAATCGATCAGTTTTTTAAACAAGGGGAAAAGAGGCTCACATCTTTCTTATAAGCGTGTTGGTGTAAAAATTCCGCAATTTTGCTGACAATTCATCAGATATAGTGTCAGGTGATCAAAGTGACAAAGCCATTGATCAATAGGCAAAAGCAACTAAACCTAAGACATCAGTTGCCAAAGTCGTAAAGTAACGTAACAAAGCTGGTTCCTTCAGTTTAGTAGAGATTAATAGATTTGATATAATACATAACTGAACCTATCCGAATTTTAATAACTCAACAAACAAGTAATATTTCTTTTCTTCCTTTGCGGAAACTAAACTATTAAAATATTCACCGCAGTCATAATAAAATATAAACAATTTCAAACTACAAGATAAATCGTTATCTACCTTAATACATGAACAAGCAACTTAATATATTCGAAGCAGGAGATGACCAGCTCAGCAAGTGTTCAACAATTGTCTCAGAATCTGTATTACAGCTAGTACAATATTAAATTAGATTTTGATATGAATGTCCATTGTAATCTCAGGACCACGATGGCTTGTATTTTACTTTTCTAGCAGACAAAGAACTGCTACCAAGGATATCTCTAGCTGAAAGCAATATTCCCGATAGTTCCATCATGCTGCAATGTCAGTCAAATGATAGATCAGCTGGAAGGATCCGTTGGAAGCGCAATGGGATTCCAATAGATAACAACGCCAAGTATTTACAAAAGGAAGCATTTCTAACCATACGACATTTGAAGAATGACGACCTATATGATATATATACTTGCTTGGAGTCCGGAAGCCCCTCTGAGAGTTATCCGTATAGCATAGAAACGTGTGAGTAGGAATCGTATGTGGTTATCTTTCTTATTATTATTATGCACACTCACGCACACATACATACACACACACACACACACACACACACGCATAAAGTAGATAGATAGATGGATAGATAGATATAGATAAATAGATAGACAGAGAGAAATACAAGGAAACAGACAGACAGAAACAGATAGATAAAATTATATATATATATATATATATATATATATATATATATATATATATATAGCAAGGGGTTTCCAACACAATATATGTGACTACATTCTGATCTGGTGTTATATTAATTATGGATTCTGAAATCTAGTCTATTTCACTTTTTTATCTATGCCTATATGAAAATACTGCATTATGGATCCAGTGGCTCTGACTGTAAATTAATATATCTAAAAATAAAATTGATTTTGGAATATCATCACTGAAAGGCCGGAAAATATGTATTCCTGTTTTTACTGCTGACAGTTTGAATCTCTCTCTCTCTCTCTCTCTCTCTCTCTCTCTCTCTCTCTCTCTCTCTCTCTCTCTATATATATATATATATATATATATATATATATATATATATATATATATATATATATATACCGTTGAGGTTGCAAACCTTTACATTAATATTTACACAGGAATTAAAAATAAACCACTAGTCTATTTCAACGCGTTGTGGATGCTGGAAAACTCTCTTATTAACCTAGAAATCGATGAGCCATAACGACTTCTGTTGTTTTATGTAAATCTATGCAAGCGCAAATTATACCCCTGTAGGAACAGCCATGTAAAGTTTTGCATAAAGAACGGTTTGTATGTTTTATTTGGTTGGCTCGACTATGTTTTGTACTTACACATTGAGAATCAAAAGCGTTCAGGCTAGTTAGGTCCTAGTTTTTCACTCTTAGTTGTCAGTTGTTTGCATTTATCATTATAGATTATCGTATAAATACTTTATATAATCCATGCAGCTGGACCAAATTTCGTCAAGGTTACTCCAAGCATCTTATTGGTAAAAGAAAAGGATACATTAAATATCAGCTGTCTTGCAGACTGCTATCCACTTTGCTCTGTGGAATGGAGTAAACTGGACCCGTCCTCAGGCCGCAGTAACGCTTTATCGAAAGATGATGCATTGAAATTAACGAATGTTACAAGAAAGATGTCTGGGAATTACTCGTGCAAAGTATATAATCTTATAACTGGTGCATTTAATGAAAACTCGTTATCATTGGATATTCATTGTGAGTACAAATTTAGTATTTGTAGTATTGTATTTATTATTATCATTATTATTATTATTATTATTATTATCATCATCATCATCATTATTATTATTATTATTATTATTATTATTATTATTATTATTATTATGTCATTGACAGTGGTAGTAACTGTAGTACTTGTTAAATTAGTAAAATAAGTTGGATCTTAACACAGCATTAAACGAAATAAATTTCCCACATTGTACAATTATTTGCAAAAAGATTTGAGCAAGGAATCCGACTAAGTAGGTTTGACTTGATGAAATGATGAATAAAATTGTGTTCATCGATCGTATCTAGTATCTATTTCATAGATTTATTTAATTAACATGATACTGCATCATTTCTCTTGTTTGTACCCTGTTCAAGATATAAGACGTACCTACCCGTATTTGATCGCAGCATTGTGTCATTCCATGAAGCTGACGAAGTTTAACGTATGTCCTTCTAAAGCCATCTATCATTAAATTGTAGTATAACGACTACCTCATAAGAAACTTGTCTTGTTGATGGCGTGATGCATTGTCCTTTTCTTGTGAAGCCTAGATATTGCAACTAATTTCCCGTTCTAATTTTCAGACGGTCCAGATGAAATTTTGCTTAATACGTCGAATAAAATCATTGAGGTGGATGAATTTGACTCCATAACAATACTTTGTTCAGCCGAATGCTTCCCACCGTGTCTTATTAACTGGACTGAAATGTCTACAAAAATCCCCATAGGAGATGCTGAATTGAAGCTCGTCAATGTGTCAAACAATGGCGCCTACACATGTCATGCGTCGAATCAAAAACTTGATGCCACTAAAACTTCGCAGACAATCAACATAACAGTTAAACTTGGTATGGATATAATTGCCTAGTGCAACACGTGTTTATTGTTATGCATAGTTAGAAAATGTTCTATTATGACCTGTTTCATTTATAGAACCAAATCAAACACAACTTTTGTGACCTTTCTTTGTAATACACTGTACATATAACAACGTATTACTATACATTGGTCGTTGCGGGTCGGTAGTTAGTTTAAACGGAATCATACATGAAAATATTTGCTATTAATTGCAACCTTATTAATATAGCAATATGAAACCAGACTGCCAGAGTAGTGTTGTTATTTCTGTGTTTGCTACCTTTTCATTCTTGGTGACATACGTCACAGTCTCAATCCCGCAATGACTCGGCAAGTGATTTGTGTTCTGTTTGGAACCTTTAATTAAGCTTTATAATCCAAGAACGTATCGGTCATGGTGGATAGAAGTTATTACGTATATACAAACCAATACAGGCAAAAGGCGGCACAAAATCGGGAAGATATTTATCACTACTCATATTATATACAACACATTGATGATTAGCGTTATTAACCCAATGAAGCAAATAAATTGTTTTACTTTGTGTTATTGTCGGTAAAATCCGCAATCCACACGGTTCCTTATTTGTGCCTGTAGTTATCGGTGATTTTACGTTTCACCTAGCACTGTCTCGAACTAGGCTGTGGTAATTATCCTCTCCATGATCGCCATCGAATACAGTTCACTATATTTCTTGAGACTGCTGTGTGCTGCAAGTATATCTGAAAAGACAAGTATTCGTGAATGCAAGCATGTGGGGATACATGTGCCACTAGCCGGTTGGAATCGATAGAGCCTGGATCATAATTCAGATTGGTATACATACGATCGATGTTTTGGTTGCAGCTGCAATCGCAACAAGAACAATAGTCTCTACTGCGACAAAACGCCAATTGCATATACGACTAAACATCCGCGTTTGTACTTTACGACCAGCCCGGTTCTCTGTCATTTCATCTCGCAGCGGTTGTTCTACTTCAATTACTCTTCCACGTCTGTAGCACTGATGGTCCAGCTCAGATATTTATATTAATGATACATTCGCGTAGTACAAGTGCAGGACAGACAGACTTTGTATGGACTCAACACGTCTTCTCCCAACATGTACACATACTTCTAGCGAATTACCTTTTTACTCTCACACTTGTCATACAATCATACACAACCTCTGTCTAGGGAAAACTTAAATCTTTGTCATACAATTATACACAACCTCTGTCTAGGGAAAACTTAAATCTCCATCAGTTATGTCTTATCGCGGTGTGGCACCCTTTTCAATTAAAATATCGATTGATCCTGTATTTATTTCATCCAACCATCGTCAAAGTCCAATAACTGATATCTTAAAAAGTGCACTCGTTTTACATAACGGTCGAGATCTTTTATTTCTCAGTTGTATTAATGATATTTGTATAATTATTCTTTGGTGATTGTAAGTACTCCATTGACATCGGCGATTATCACGTCATTGATAGAAACAATCTTTGCGAGATTTTGCATCTGGTTGCAAAGTCAACTTCTCGACATTTGTTTGTGCCAGTTGGTTGTGGTACATCAGGGTGGTTCCAACAAGCAATATAACAAAATTATAAGACAGTTTATACGAGGGTTTGGTAACACCACATTGTAGCAGATATTCATCGACAAGTGGAATTAAATTGTAATCAAAGCTAGCAGCCACCGCCAGCTTAGCTCAATCCATCAACCTTTCCAGCATTTAATGATTTTGATACAGCATCTATATAAAATTGCAAATCTTAAATAAGTCAGCCATTTATTAAGGTTAATAAGTCAGTGCTTACCTCTATATTCCTTGAATTTGGAACTGCAGAGTTGCTTTGATTGGTGGTGTGGATACGTTTGCGATTTGTTCATTCACGTAATTTATCTGTATAATTAGTATCACCAGCTTAACCGTTGTTAATGGCAATCGAGAGGCCACAGTCTATGATCCCGTTTCTCTTTGGGTCAGTCCAACAACGTGTCTGGTAAATTTGGCTGGAGAAAGTTCCAGTTGACCGTACATGTGCCTTTTCTTTTCGCAAGATGATTTTCACAAAGGCTGACCTTCACTTCTTGATATGACATTATTATTCAAATACGTAGGAGGTTTACTTTAATTTTCTACATGCACATATATCACTTTCAATCGAATACCAGCGTGTTTGAACAACAGTGTCAAAAAAGAAAAGTATCACAGAATGCCATCGATAACCACCAGCTGGAGCTTTACCAACATTGACATGAAAATATATTTTCACAAATGATTGTCTGAACAGCTCCGGTGTTCCAATCAAACGGAATACAGCTGGTGCAGTATCGCAAAATCATGTTAGGAAACTTGAAAATCAGTGTCGATGATCCATATACGACAATATATTGTGATACCCACGAGCTGTATGTTTGGTTTCAAGGTAAAGCCTAATTTCTTCATATGATTCATGATGTCCATTTAACACTAAAGAAACCTCACTCGCTTCAAAAATGTCAAATATCATCTTACTCAGTCCTTGATCATTGTCTCGATTTGTATTTTGTTATGTACAACTTTGTTTTGCAAATCCTGTTCTATGATCTAATGTAATGTTTGTAATTGTATTGATGATTGTAAGTTAAACAGATTATCCTTTAGATTTTGCCTACCTGACTAGAGCCTGCATTAGGAATATTAAGAACGTAAAATTACATAGGATCAATATGTATATGTATGATTATATATATATATATATATATATATATATATATATATATATATATATATATATATATATATATATATATATATATATATATATATATATATATATTGACAAGTACTAATAATAATTTTATTAATAAGACTTAATGATGACTTTTCGTTAATCACTCATGGCTGAATGGGCTTGAAAGATTCTAAAAGAATTCACTTACTTCCCATTGGTTGGGCAAGGACGCATGCTAAGAAGCTTTCGAAATAAGTTAATTCTTGTGGTCTGTCTCGTGGGTATGTTTCGAAATATAGTCGTAATGAAAGCTGTATATAAGCAAATAACCGTGTAATCAGATTGATTTCTATATTGGAGTAATCCTTAATTCTTGCGTTCGTGTTGTAAGTCTGTAGACTTGTTTTATCTACTACGAAGATATTATTCTAGAGGGAAAAAATAGAACATTTGTTTGGAAGTTCAGTTGAAAAGGAACGTGCCCATTGTTTGGACTAAAAATTATTCTGGAACTGTTGTGAATTATTCATAGGAGTCCTGAACAATGCCTTCTTGACAGTGTCACCCTTCTTGACGGACCAGTACATTTCCGGCTTTGAAATTTATTTTTGATTCACTTTATAGTACTATAAGTTCGTTTCAGATTTTCATATGTAACCTTCATGATTAAATTATGAAAGTTTTACAAAAGTTGTCAGTTTTGTTTCTTTCTGTTACTTTTTTATTCCCATATAGTCGTTACAATTTTGAGACGTAACAAAGACGTGTTTTTAAGACTATATTCAGTTCTTATTTCCCATGTAAGTTGCATCAAAAGCAGTTCGTGGGTGTGCATATGTGGTATGTGAGAGAAACGACAGCATTGGGGTGGTTCCAGATTGCATAAACGACAACAGATTTGATTCTGTAATCAATGAAGAGTATATTGTCAGTATCTAGAGTGTTCACGCCTTTAGCACAACTCTACCATCAGCAGC
This sequence comes from Sinohyriopsis cumingii, assembly GCA_028554795.2. NCBI lineage: Eukaryota > Metazoa > Mollusca > Bivalvia > Unionida > Unionidae > Sinohyriopsis > Sinohyriopsis cumingii. The sequence continues at coordinate 98,988,772 of CM068831.1, forward strand.
CGCTGCATAACGTCAAAATGCATCTTTGGAGATATTCTTGCTAGTGACTATGACTGTATATTTGACCGCCAAAATAACTTTATGAACATCTCGACAAAGAATCCAAGAATGTGACTGAGGGGAATTGCACAGGAAAATCGTAATGAGCCTCAGCATAGCTGTATTTGGCGCTGAGCAAATCCACTACTGAATGAGCTGTTAAGGACCACAACAAAAGCTTGTAAATGCTCATCAGCGTTGCCTGCAAAGTTTTTTGGTCGCTTCGTGTATATTGTTGACAATCCGCATTATCAGATGCATCGTCGATAAATATCGTAGCTGGACCAATTGTTCTCGTGCAGTCGTCACTGTATCTGACAGGTCCATTAACACTTGTTAAAATGTACACTTATTACGGTTTATGATGGGCTAAATTCCAATATGATACTTCAAGTAACTGATTCGCTACCGTTTCCAGGATATTTACGTCATTTTAGATTCTGGTGTGTGTGTATATATATATATATATATATATATATATATATATATATATATATATATATATATATATATATATATATATATATATATATATATATATATATTGTATAGATAGTAGCGTGTGAGTCATAAATTGTAAACCTAGGTCTTTTCATGTGTTCATGGATGATCTACATCATAGTATTTCACCTTTCCTGTTTTTGTAACACTTGAAAAACAGCAAGTGTTATAAAAAATAGCATTGATTATGAAACAAATGGCAAAACAATATTGGGTATATATAAGTATATAACTTAGTCCTGATTCAGTGTCTATTTGACGTTTATTGACTTTTCTCTTTTAATCATTAAATGGAGCATCTCCAGTCACTTTCCAGGAATAGTTTGCAAGCAATGATGGGTTCTATTTACCCTGATAGCGTTTCTCAATTGTTGCAATGCTATTTGAAATCACTCGCCGGGCTCGTAGCTAACTGCTCTTCCGTTCAGTGTAAATATGATCTAGATGAGATTGCATAAAGTATATTTAGTAACATATTGCAGCCAAGGCTTTTTTATGCCTTGAGGTTTTCCACCGACTCCCTGTACTTGTCTGCCTTATGGCTTCAGAGCCAATGTGTAGCCACTAACTCGAAGGCTTTTAATATCGGGTTTTCTTTGCCATGACGTGCACGGTCAAACGCATCATCTCGAACAGGATCACGAATATGAGGACCAACAAAAACACTTCCTTTATCATCGCTTCTCTCAAGCTTTGAAATTTACCACCGAGATACTTGAAAGCAGATTGTGTTTTCTCTATGACCATGACAAAATATTTCATCAAACCGAGCTTGATATGCAAGGGTGATAATAACATCTTCATTGATACAACAAGTGGTGGATGCAGAACGCTTTTCCCAGGCTCAAATGACTGTCGGACTGGCCAATAGCTCTTGATGTAGTGGGAATCTCTCGCACTACTATCCCATTCGTAGAGAAAACAACAAAACGTTGTTTATCAAGTTTGCAGACCAAGCAAGAAAGCGAAAACCTTCAAATCGCAACAAAGCTGCCACTGATGTTGGTCATAGTTTATGCACCTCAAAAGTTGTTTCATGTTTTCATAGGTTTCCTACATATGGACTGCATAATCGAATGGAATTGATAGCAAAACATTGCCATTATGGAACAGAACAGATTTAAGACTCATCTTTGATGAATAAATGAACAGTTTCCACTGATCTGGATCATGCATGATGTTGAGGGCTGCTATCACTTAATCAATTTTGTTTCCGCCCACGATCACCTTCCAAGAAAATAATGGGACAAGATCATTTTGACTGTCACGGAACATGGAAATATTAACATCACCTGCTAGGTGCCTTTACTGCCTTAGTCTTGAGCCCAACAGCTCTGCCTTACTCTTGGATAGTTGCAAATCCCTGTCAAGGTCATTCAGTTCACTTTGTGTTATTAGGTGTGCTTCAGAGGAGGAAGATGGGAGAAAACATGGGTCTTGTGACATGGATGGTTAATGATTAGAAGTTTCTTCTTCTTTCTTGTCTGACTGAAGTGACTGATTCTGGTTCATCCGAAACCAGTAGTCCTTCTCCGTGGGGTACTTGTGCGTATAGCTGATGGAACGTTTGAATAATGCACAGTCCATATTTTCTTCTTTGGTGGACTTTTCTCAACTGGAGGCACCATGAAGAAGTAACAACTGCTGGAATGATTGGCGCTGCAAAAGGCATATATTTCCTTTTCCTGTTAAACAATGGCGAAGATTTGTTGCACCAGTGCGTCACCTTATGTGTGGGGCCCACCTCTTGCCCTGATCCCCAATCGTGCTGCTTAAAACGGTGATATGCTGTTTTAACCATAATGGTTATACTGTGCATTTGTGATGCACATATCAGTTCACCACAAATATTGCAAAAGTTATCTGCATTGTTCGCACAAGTACGAGGCATCTCTGATCACTTTGGCTGATCATACACGTGTCCCTTTGCAAAATCAAACAGTTACAAATACGAAAGTACGATACTGTTTGATTTCTAGAGCTGGTCTAGGGTGTTTGATTTCTAGAGCTGGTCTAGGGTACCTTGTTCAGTAGAGTGATGTAGCTTATTTATGACTGCCAGGAATAACATGATGCAATTCATATCATGTATGACGCAATACCAGCTATAGATTGCATCATTTATTGCCTTGCCTAAAAACAGGTACTGTCCAACCCCAGTTTTTCATAGATCCAGTCAAAGATGTACTTAAGTCATTTCTGGTTTAAATTGAGATCCCTTCCCTTTATAAATCGCTTATCCTCCGCCGTTCCAAAATCAAATGTCGTATATACTTACCCAGTATAATATCTTTATACCTAGAAGCAATCAACACTTTTAGGCATCATTTTCGTTCCCCGTGACCCATAATTAGTCAAGTTTGTCTACATTTATTTCAAAAGTATTTTGACTATAGGCAAGTGTCATCATTGTAGCTACATTTGCGTTGTCAAGAACTGATTCAATATATTTCCCGGTAATGGAATAAGATGCACTGTGGAGCAACGCCATAATTCGGTTGTTAACAAATCCAACGGTTGTATTGGTGTTTTGAACAAGATCTACTCCACTTTGGAGTTTGTCTCACATAGACGAAAACACAGTGTCGTGGTATGTACTTCAAATTATATCCTTTATTGACTAGGGTCCTTAACTAGATATTAATAATACTTTAAATCTCGTTTCCTTCGATCCACTAACACAGGCGCTCATGTCAAAAGTTTAATCAGATATATCCTTGAATTGAGTCATGATGAAACTATACATTTCTTACTTTGTCTGTGACTCATAACCACTCCCATGTGCTAGATTTACAATCATTGAATCTGGCAATCATATTTGCGCTGCTTCGTTAATGATTTTACCACCCGCATGCGGCATAATTTCTATAGCTTGTAGTGCAATTGGAACCTTTGGTGGTGTTCTTGTCACTAATCACCGTAGTCAATCTCAAAGCCTTTGAGCCGTCAGTTGTATCATCAATCCACAATCAATCTTTCTTGCTCTCGTGAACGACTCGCATTGCAAATTATTTACATATTGATGCAGCGGATATATAAACGGTGTTTGTAGAGTTGGCAACTCGCACGGTTTTTAAATGACCAGTTACAACCGTCGGTATTATATTTAAGGCCAGACTGATTCATAATGTAGAGTTGTAGCGTCATAATTTTACTACGAAGATTCACAACGTACCTGTTCATTAAGAGTCTTTGGTAGTTATTAATGCGATTCTTTGTCAAATGTCTTCATTAATCAATGATATGTTTTATCGCCAGAGGGAAGTTCAATATTATGCCAGGTGGTTCCAGCGTCAGATGAAAACATTATGTGTTGTTCGCATACAGACCCCCAAACGGTTTTGATAAACAATTAGGCCAACTGCAATAAACTTGCAGCGATGCTAGTGAGCTCTTAAGTGTTCGCGATTTACCAGTAGCAAAAGATGCAGACAATGTCATCTGAGCTCTGGATTTGTTGATAATATTTGTATCATCGATGTAACCCTTGGGCTGTATCTCAACAATCGGCTGCATCGCAGCAAATATTTCACGTAAAGCTCGAAGTGTCGCAATCGTTTCAGAACTCGTCATCGATATTTTGCATATCGTTGTTGCCCGCCCGAATCGATCTCACAAGTATTTTCAATCCATTCACGAGGTTGCTACTGTAAAAAAGTCCAGTAAGGCCTTCTCCTTGGCTTTATTAGCTATCAGTTATGTGTGTAGCAGGTCGATTCTGCGTGGATGCTGGCGTACATTTTGATTGCTTTTGGTATCAATTTGTCTTATGATTTTGTCCAGTAGATTGTTCTTGCCGTGAGTGAAATCAAGGTCTCCGTTGTTGTGCAGATGCGTTTTAAATGGCTCATTTTCTTCTTGCGTTTTTGTAGGTTTTGACTGTGCATGTGCGGACGTTTGGGGTACACGTCTTGAGTATTGCTGAAACAGTATTCGTCCTCAATTGTTGATATCGCAAACGTTGTTCGTCGTCATCTCTAAAATATTTGACGTCATGGTTTGTGTCACTTGGAATTTGTCTTTTATCAGATCGCATCACAGTTTAAGGTAAGCGCCACATTTCCTTAAATTCTCTCCAAAAGTTTTGTCTTAATCAATAACACCACAATTAATTGAAATAACCTTTCGCAAAAAGGTGATTCCACATATCACTGGTACATTATTTCCTTCCAGTAAACTCCCAGAATACCATTTTAAGACATTCAATGTTTATATTTGTCTAATGTGTCCTTGATTGTATTTTTGCCGCTACTCTTTCTAGCGGCTAGCAACGAGTATAGGCGTTATGAAGATCGCCTGGCGCATATTTTCTTTAAGTATTAAAACTCTGTTTTTATCCCTGACTCATACTCGGGTGGCACATCTGGGAACCTGGCAGCATTTTCTCTAACGACGTTTTCAAATGTACTTTTACCTTTTGCAATTAAACTAGTGGTTTCTCCTATTTAATCAATGTCTTAGTGGAGTGTGGCAGACGCAAAATAGTCCTTGTAGTTGCTCTTTTGGTTTTGTATCTCATTGGTCAGTTTAGCTATCTAAATAATTTCACCGTGCTCTTCATCTGTTTCAGTTTGTTCTGACACTTGCTCCTCTGTTGACCATGTACCCTTTTATTATGCTCAGCGGGTACGGCAATTTATTGTGATGGTTTAATAAAAGGTACAGCTGTTTATGCACAGCACAATATGAGGTCTACTCGTACAATCTGCCACAAAAGCAATTTTTGGACAATTGCGGGATATAGGACTATGGCTCCAGCAACAATATTCCTGAAGAAAAGCAGAAAGATTATTTTAGTTAGCAAACAAAACAAAACAAAACATATATATACGACATGCAAAAACTAAGCAAGGGAAAGAAGACATTTGTTCTTATAGATCCACGGCCACTTAAAAGTGAGGACACAATACTTTATCAGTCTCTAAAAGATTCACAGAATGGAAAGAAAAAAGTGAGATTGAGAATTACACGGTTTGAAAGTTGCTCCACAACCCTGGAAATTTAGCAACACATAGCCTTTGCAGAATACGTTTCGGCTAAGAAACCGTCATGAGCGTGCTGTAAAGAAGAAAAACAACATCAACTATACCTTGATGAAACCAGCGGTGGAAACAGAATTACCATAAAAGAAACTAAAACATCACCTTTTAAAGGTAGTTGAAAGGTCAGTGAATATAAACAATAATAATGAGTACGATAAGCAACGCGATTGAAGAAAATTGAAAAATATGAAATACACAGTCAATAAACGGGAAAAGAAACATATCAAGTGACACAACAACGACGCAGACCACATATGCAGTGTCGAAGAGATGCAAAAGACACCTATTTGTGCAAAGTCGGCAAGCACGTCAATACTTCAAAATATCCATTGATAACACTTTTTGCAGCAACACAAAATAAATACATTCAAAACATTTTGTTGTAAGGAACAGTGCTCTCTTTTACTTACTCATAAAACGTAGCCTAAATGAGTTCTACGTGACGCCAACGGTTTATAAAACAATTTGTCAGAAGAAAGAAGATCGACAATGGAACATCAAATATGATTCGGACCGACATTTATATACACAAATTCATCAGCAAAGTCTTCATCATTTCTGCATGACACTGCAAATACCTTCAGTGATAATGAACTTTCAAACTAAGTTGCAGGCGCTGACGATTGATTGATATTCAAAATGCCATATGCAGATATCTTACGGAAGTGCACATGTGTAGTTCAAAAGTAATCATCTTTTGGAAAAACAGATTAAAATACCGTTTTCGTCAGTCTCAAGTTGTATAGTAAATATATATTAAAAAAATATGCCGAGTTTAATTCAATGTAATTCTCTCATTGTCTCTATTAAAATATATATATTCAATTTGATCAAGTGGGTATCACTTATATGTCGTTGGTAGTGATATATATCAGCAGCAAGTCAGTGTATGTGTAAAACATCTCCTGATCGTGTTAAAAATGTTTGAGCTTGACATAACAAAAGTCATCAACAGCTTCAAAATTTCCAACACGGACGAACCAACATGAATTAGTTTTGTCAGCTTTAATTTCATTTTGCCTCTACCGTAAATGGCAACAAGTCTACCATAAAAAGGATCTTCCGAAGTTCAACGGTTGGGTCAGAGATGTGCCTTCTATGTATTCCCTGTTCGCTATGACGGACAAAGTAATACAATTCATTCACACGGGTCCGGCTTGGTTTTCCCGAACATTGTTGAAATTTTTTACTTGCATTACTAATCCTCGTCGGACCCACGCTGGTGTTGGTATGAAATTTGATCCACGAAACGGTTGATATGAAGATTCTTTTTTATGTCATAACCTATATCCCACATGCCTGGTGCTCACGTGGGGTATTAATAATATCATCAATGGGTTGTTCATAGTGTTCACACTTCAAGTCATGTGGGACAGAGGCTGTGACTTGTGTCAGGTTACAAAGGAGCAAAAGTGTGCAAAACATCAAAATGGCACTACTACTGGGGTTGATCTGCACCCACTGAGCATAGTATATATATATTAACACTATGTTCTGATTATATCCATGAACCTTGTGAGATAAATACAGAATAAACACACACTAACGCAATAAAGACGAGATGAATCAGTTGGCTCTTAAATTTTCTCACTGTAAGTTAAGGACAGTAAATCTAGATTTAGACTCGAGCAGGTGTAAGGAATATTTAAGTATAGGTCATAAGGATTGTAGTGACAATCTACATTTATTCTTAAAATATCAAATCATTATTCTCAGTGTAGGAAATTGAAACCGATATTTTCTCTCACTTTTACAGATGAAACATTGATTCCAAAAATAGGCATAGTCAGGCGCAATGTTTCGGATTTGTCTGTAGTGCTACAGTGTCATACATTCCGCAAGCCCAAGGGAAAGTTCTACTGGATGATTAATGGATCTCTGGTAAAACACAGTGACAGATATTCACCTGACAGTGCTTTGCTTTTTGTACGACATTTAAGAGCTGAAGACCAAACGAATATGTACACATGTCGAGAGCCAGGAAGTAAGCTAGAAAGTGATCCTTTCTGGATAAAAATATGTAAGCTAATGATTGTGTGTTTGGCGTTATTATGCATACATCCATCCATATGAATCCCAAAGAATCACGAATTAAAATCGATGTGCTGATTTTGTGAAGGTTATATCGCAAATATATGTAGCAAGAGGATATATAAATACGATAAGTAGTGCCCAAGGGCAAGGACTCTTATATGTTTTATTTGAGTTTGGAAGCTTTGAAATAATTTATTTACATTTTATTCTTTATATCGATATTTTAAATTATATACCTGTTCTGTATGGCGTGCACAAATGAAAGTACAGTGGATTTAATGATCAAACAACCTCAACAGTATGTCAAATTATGAACTTGCGACCGCTAGAACCTTTTGGTGTTTGTTTTTGTTTATAACTGAGTCAACTGCATGTATATTACTTTCAGCTGGACCTACTTCAATCACTTTCAATCCAAAAAGTGTGGTTGTCAGCGAACATGATTGCTTGAACGTTAGCTGCCTTGCAGATTGCTCTCCACTCTGCTCATTTCAATGGTTTAAACAGGACCCGTCTTCGAGCCAAAAGAACATTTTCTCTGAAGAGAATACCTTGCAAATAATGGATATTACACGAAAAATGTCAGGAAATTACTCTTGCAAAGTCCAAAATATTCTAACGAGTGTATTTAATGAAAGCTCCTTGTCAGTGGATGTTCTTTGTGAGTATAGTAGTAGTAGTAGTAGTAGTAAAAGTAGTAGTAGCAGCAATAGTAATGATATTATTCTCTTCTTCAGTCATTGCTCAACAAATGTTACACGGAGCATATCACACAAACCTATGTACATAATTTTGTGCCAAATATCAGTATCCATAAGTATCACCGAATGATGAAATTAGGGATGGGTAGCTTGTTTAGAAGCGCACAAGAACACTGTCTAAACATAAAAGCATTATCAAAATATACATTTTGTTCAGGTAATATTCCTACACTGCTTAACATTAGCAAATTACATTTAGGACAATGTTCGTCGAACATACCACTCAGCGTGTCGACCTGAAATATGGACAAGGCTTTTCTTAATATGCTTTCTGTTTTGCATCAATTTTTAGATTATAGAAAGTGTCACCCATACTTCTCATCCATCGCATTATGTCAGTTCCAGTCCTGTGTACTTTAGATATAACTCCAAAGTTCATTCTTTCACTTTTCAGATGGTCCAGATGAAATTGTGTTTAATACATCCCGCAACATTACCGAAGTGGACGAATTTGGTTCCATAACAATAGTATGCACTGCCGAATGTTTCCCACAATGTATAATTATCTGGGCTGAGAAACATAGAGAAACCATGATGCGGCGCGGCGCAGACTTGAAACTAGTTAATGTGACAGCGGATGGTACCTATACATGTCAGGCAACGAATCCGAAAATTGCCACCGGCACAATTATAGAGGATATCGTGATAAAAGTTAGATATGGTATCAAACTACTGGTTTATTTTTGTATGTTTATATTGATGGACACTTGCACGTTACTTAAAATACGCAAACATAAATATACATAAATTATGAATTTCTCTTCAATTAAAAGACACATTATAATCGACGCAACCTGAATCGATCTATACCACAAGACTACTTAAGAATATTTGCTTTGAAATTATTTTGTATTCATGTTTGAACAATATATGTGTCAATTTTCAATTGCGGTGGGAAGTAGTAATAATGCATGCTTATACTAATATAATGGGTGAATTATATAACGTTAAGATTTCTCCAGAAACAGTAAAGATTTGAAATCAGATTTAGTTGCACAAAATATTAACTAACCTAACCATATTTGGTATATAACAACAAATTACATTTATACGTATGTGATTAGACATTTTCTAACTTTAAGAAAACGGACATCTTTTATTTTTTTCAACTTTGCAGATTCAGCTCTGATTCCAAGGATAGCCGCAGTCAAATATAATGCATCGGATTCGTCCATAGTCTTAAAGTGTCTTTCACCCCGTACGTTAGCAGGACGGTTCTCCTGGAGAGCTAATGGATCAATGATAATCAAAAGCGATAAATATTCTGAAGACAATATGTTTCTTTTTGTAAGAGATTTATCAGCTGATGATCAATATAACTCCTATACTTGCACAGAACCAGGAAGTGGATTTCAGAGTGATCCTTTCCCAATGAAAATATGTAAGTTGAGGATATTGGTCAGATTCTTTTGTGTTTTGTTTTCGTCACTTCGCTGTTAATGAAATATGCTCATTATTCATTCTTTACCATGGCATAATCAACGTATTTATGTAAATGTAATGAATCACACAATTTAAACATGATGGAATCTACTAGAAGGTGTTGTGATTGAGCTGCAGCTTCGATATTATGACATATAGTGGTCATCGGCGTGGGCTTCATTAGCAAAATATTAACATTAGTTTGGGTTAATTTGATTAATTAAATTATGATTGTATGATTTATTACCTATGCTCATGGATTAACTACGCAAGCTCTTGGATGTAGAGATCAGTTGATTATGTGGATGAGTGAAATGAGGCACAAAAGAAACGTTTACAAAGCAAATAAGAGCAGGTAATATCCACAATGTCCAGCGGTGGCTTTATGAAAACAAGTGTGAAACATGCAGCATTGAAAACATAATTCTGATCATTTAAACACTTATTGAATGAATCAGAAAACGGGTGAAGATCTACAGAGTTTGTGAGCAATACCATGTAAAGGCATATATGACTGCTAACGAATCTTATCTATCTCTATCCCATTTTTGTAAAGCCTGTTCAAGCACTAAGTTGAAGAAGGTGTAATTATAGGGGTGTTTGGTGGAAAAACAGGAGCCTTACATCCAGTAAGTCTAGGTGACGAAGGCGTTTTAGTTTCTCTTGGCAAAATCAGCACTCTCACCCCAGCTACTTTGCAAAAGTATCTGTCCTGTTTTTCTTTCAAGGCGATGTGGATTTTTATTAAAAGCCAGGAAGGTCATGTAACTGGGATCCCTTCAACATGTAACTGGGATCCCTTCAACAAGGATAAGCAAGTGATTGGACATTTATAGCTGGTAATAACAATGGCAATACATGTATCTCCTAACTGCGAATGCAGTATCCAATAAATATAATATTGTTCGTTATAATATATTCAAACAATCAGCAGGATAAAATGATATCGCCACAGTGTTGATTCCACATTTATCCCGACAGTGGCAATATCAATTTTAGGACTTATCTTCCGTTATATGAATTATGTTTGCCATGTGTAATATCTTCAGACCTATATTTCCATAGTGATGACTTCTTTCTCTTCTTTAACTTTACTGTTTGTCTCTGTTATTATATCTGTCTCTCTGTCTCCCGCTCCTGCGCACAAGATCCTGCCATCAGGATGGGTTGATGCTCAATATGCAAAGACTGCTGGCTTTCTATTACACTTTCGTGAAATCAATCAAATGTAAACAAATGCACCCCAAATATCTGTACGCAGTCTTCACGTATTAACACTTTAATTAGTTTTCTACATTATTCCCGCACATTCCCAGTGACTGAACGTACATTACCATGATGATATTCGCTATTCAGTCTCCAATACAGTATCGTATACCTGTTGCATTTCATGATCAATGGTACACATTGCTTTAGAAAAACTCTTTATTCAAACCTTAAAATATGCTATTCTTAGATTCGTCCTTGTTGTCCAATATGTAAATAATTGTATATACAACACCGATATTACAAACTAGTTTTTGATTACAACAGTTTCGAATATGTTTTAGATTTTTATAGATTGCAACAGCGGGATCCATTTTGAGAATTGTTAACATCTAACCCTATGGAGCCTGATATAAAGTTGAAGTTATAGGGCCACTATTTTACAGCAATGAACCAATCTACTGGCGCAGAATAACAAATACCTTACTAAATATTTTGCTAGTAGATGGAATTAATTGTTTTGCCTCTTTACTTTCTGTTAATTATTTTCATCACTCTCCTATTATACCAGCATACCTTCATTATGAATTTATGTTGAAAATCTGTATTTGCAATACATATGTTCAATAACTTGTTTCATTATATTGCTCTTTCCGACAGAGAACATCCAAAGGTTTACATCAATTTCTTTCATCACATTTTGTGCAAAATATTTAGTTGTTCTATTAAAAACTCTCCTTGGGTAACCATGATTTGAAGATGCATTTTAAAATTATTTATAATCACTGGTTATTGATAGATCAAACTCTTCAGCTTGGCCCTCTATTTTCACTAAGGATTTGCAAACATTATGACCTGTCAAAGTGTCCCAAAATAATTAATTAACGTTGAAACAGCGTACATTACCTCGGTTCCGCGAAATATTTACTTAATGGTGAAACATATTTAGTAGTCATACTGGGGAAATATATTCACTAACCTTCCTCATATTTAATGCTTATATTGAATCTATTTATGGTATCTCTTTCCAGGCGACTGTAATAACCTATAACATTTCCTGAATCGAAATCATGACGAGAAAAATGTTTAGATCAGCAGCTAAAACACCCATCAAACGTGTCTTTATATGTTGGTTTTAACTAACGTAATATTGTATTTTATATCTCTTTCCGATGCCTCTATGTTTGAATTCCTCAAAAAACATATGTATCATGTCCTTGATCATAAGCCGAACATTAACGTCAAGAATTGTCCAAGGCATAGTTAACAACAGTATAATACTTAGCATGATTTAAATTTAATTGTAGAATTGCTTACACTATATTTCATTTATAACCAAAGATATTCTTACAGTCATGCTGACAGTTGAGCAGTTGCATAATTACAATCACAATTTCAATGCCAAAGCATAGTTAAATAAACCTGATGGCTACTAATTCGTATTAAAACATGTGCAACAGAGGTGGTGGTTACTACAAACCCTGAATAGCAGGAAAATGAAGACAGCAAATATTAAAGACTTAAAGAACAAAATAATCATTATTACAAATATTAAATATTAGAAAAGGGGAATATGTAAACGAACACATTAAACAGTATATGAATCAACTATTCCATAACTTGGGATGGCAATTGTACGTGTTAAATCGAGACATCAAACGCAATTATGTTTCGTTTGTATTTTCCGATGCTGAATAAACGAAAACAAATACCTTCGCGGGTCAAACACTACATGCATAAAAGTTAGTTATAATATGCATCAAAACTATGACAACAAACAAGGAAATCGTACCCGCATTAGATTGAGGAGTCGTGTAGCTTGCTGATGAGAACATTCGGTCTCAGTAACTTACATCAGTTTGAAAGATATACTCTAGTAAAAGGTACGCGGTTACATTCGTGACCAACAGGAACAAGGAATCGATTGCAAGACATACCGTACATGTGTAATACCATTTAGTTCAAATATTTCTTTTACGGCGTTCTATTCCTTGTGTTTTTCACAACCTTGTTTGCTTTGCTGTGAACTTTTAATTTCGTATTTCTTCAACTGAGGTTGCAAAAGGAATACATTTTAATTTTATCCGGCAAGCATTAAAAAGAGATTGAGATTATTTCAAGCTAACTCATAAAACACATGACTGACCTGCGTGTTATTTTTTCATATAGTATTTTTAACAAGTTTAAATAGGACATACATATAACATAGGCTAGAATTGTATTCATGGCAGATTGTAACGCAAATATTACAATATATGAAAAATTCTTGGATATTTTGACCGATCTCGAATTAATCGAAATATGGACCGCGTTCTTTTTATACCCTTTTTATTTGTATTCTTGTAGCAGCAATGACAGTTAACAGATGGTCATGCTTACTTTTCTCAGCATTGTTTAACATGAATCTCAAATGTTAAATTTCTTGTAAAACCAGAAATAATAAAAATAGAATCATTAAGGCACTACCTTGCGTAATTTGCTTAATTTGCCATCATTGTTGATTTTCGTGATCAATGTTTGCAATTAAAGTAATATTTTGGGACACGCTACATCCATTGTCTCTTTTTAGATGGACCAAATGAAGTAATCTTAAAAACTTCGGACAATAAAACAAACATTTATCAAGATACGTCCACGACCGTCTTCTGTTTTGCTGACTGCTTTCCCCCATGTATATATCGATGGACTTTCTCATATACAGACACAGTTATAGACAGTGCCGAACTAACGCTTGTCAATGTGACATATAATGGTAGTCTCACATGCCATGCCGCAAATCCTATAAATATGAATGCCACTTTATATGAGACCATTGGTATTATGGCGAAGCCAGGTAAGAAATAGCATTTTAAAATTATTTTCTGTAAATGTTGTTCATTTATGGAGATATACATGAAGATAATTGTTTATATATATATATATATATATATATATATATATATATATATATATATATATATATATATATATATATATATATATATATATATATATATATATATATGTGTGTGTGTGTGTGTGTGTGTGTCTATTTATCTATCTATTGTTACGACTCTATGGTAACAAACTTAAGCAACATAAAAGAAGCAAAACCAACAAGTTTTGTCAAACTTAACAATCAATTTGATCATTAAAATAACAAATGAAACATGTGAGATGAACTTAAGTATAATAAAATGAATCAAAATTAGTCCTTCAAAGTTCTATGAAAGTCATAAACGAATGGAGAGCCCCTTAAAATGTTCAATGCCGGAAATGAACAGGTCCTCAAGAGCCATGACGTCATCAAGATGGCGTTGTCCACAATTCTTTCGAATAATTTATAACAGTTGCAGAATACTCTCTTTGAGTTCAAACAATCATCACCGCTGAACAATCCAACAAATGCTTTTTATCTCTCGATAAATATCTAAGTACAACATCAAATACGTCTGCAGACTTACACCAGGAGCATAAAATTGTGAAGGACTCTGAAAATCGAAATAAAATCAAATGCGTTAAGCTTGTCCGTACATATATCGTATTCATTTTTGATCAACTAACTATATTCACATGACCTCCAGCAACCAATGGAAATCCAAAGAATTATTTTTGAAACATCGATATTCCATTAGTCACTAATAAAATACACCATAGGCGCCATTTTAAGTTTATTATTACGACTAATATTACAAATTGTCAACACGTATAGTACGTGAACAACTATTTATGGATCCTATGTAGTTTGCCTTTTTAACAGAGGCAATATATAAAATAATAAAATATTTTATAGAGTTTACGACCATGAATACATATTACGAAAATTAAATAATTATGTTTATACCGGAAATTGCAGAAAATGTAGATATACATTGCAATATATATGAGAGCACTTAACCAGAGTCGTATTCACACGAAAGTCTAAAGAAACAAAATCAGAATACAAACCGCAGACAACCAGTACATATGTATACAACGACACAAAGTGTGGACCATGTATCTGGGAAAAGTATATAGTTACCAAGGGCTCTTACATAAAACAACTTCATCCAAGGGGGTCAACGGAATACATACACAGAGATGCACAATCAATTACATGTGTAATAAAATAACATATTTATAATTGTACGCAGTGAATACAATTTTCTGCACAATATTAATGTAATATAAACATATAAACATAGAAAAGCGAGACAGTGTAACTACGTCATTAGAAACGGATGTATTATTAACAAAGCAGTGTGGTGCATAACTACATATATAGAAAAGATTTATAACTTTTCTAAATATGTAGATGTACCTCAATGTTTGATATAATAATATTCAAGGAGAATGTATTACTTATTCCTCCGTGTATGCGTGATAGTTGTTCTAAACATAAATGCACATCCCAGAGAATATGCGCCATTTCTGAGCTATACATAAATTCCAAATTGCAACTCAATCCGTCTCAATAAAAGGATTGCAGATTCAACAATCGTTTGTCTCAATAATACTTTCATTTGTTATGTTATGTATTTAAATCTGTCTCTATACAAAGAAACTTTGTGACTGTTTACGTATGATGCACCACCTGTATGCATTGCAGAGGACATTCATCAAACAACAACGCCAGTAGACAAAGACGAGAATAGAGAAGCTGCTATCATGGGTAAGAAAGCATTTTCTGTCCATATATTTTGATATCAATCAATTGGCTCAATGGCATGTGCAGAAAAGAACATACATCAAGGAATAAAAATGATCTATACGTAAAATTCAATTTCGTCGAGAGAGGTTTCAAATGCAAAAGCTAATATTTTAATTTAAATTTTGGGTCTAAGATTTAGTTCAAAATATTATATAAAATATGATATGAAGACTGGTTTAAAAATATGAAAGCCGTAAACAAGTATTTGTCCATACCACAACACCAACAAAAATAGAAACTTCGAACAGACAAGCCTAATTTTTCGTAATGTTGGATTGTAACATCTACATATACATAAGTGCACGTTACTTGCACAATAAAATAAAATTATATTGAATCGTATGGGTATGACAAATACATAGTGGACACAGTGAAGTCTAAATGCGACTTAAATAATGTATTTTCTAATATAAATGATCTATTATGCGACATCACTCAATACTAGTGTGTGATAGAAGTGTATAAAATTAAACTTTATTATTGGAATAGGTCATGTTATTCACATATCCATGCGCATCTTTGTTCTGGTTTTCTAACAAAACCAAAAATTAATTTCAGACATTCTATCGATTCCTTACCTGCTACAAGTTATTCTAGGCATTGGAGGAATTGTGGTTATTGCTGCTGTTGTTTGCGTTTTACGGAAGAAATATATACCCTGGTACTTAAATTGGTTTTCTTTTCTAAGCATGACACAAACATTCTACATGTAGGAATATTACATTGTTTTAGAATAAACGTGTTTTTAGATACATAGTTCTGAGGGACTATTGTACACACACACAGACAGATATATATATATATATATATATATATATATATATATATATATATATATATATATATATATATATATATATATATATATATATATACGTATCTTTACACCGATCACGTGTTAAAAGGTGACTCTGAACATCTGAACATGCAATAACCATTCAAGTTCGGCAAAGAAAGGACAAAGAAAATCCGTGTTTCTAAATTGACCTAATACACGTCTGAAAGTGAGATCATTGTCAAGAGACTTGCTTAAATGCATTACTTTAATCGATTAAATACGATTTGGGATTGAATGACATCAACAGGAAAGGTGACCCGCATCACAAATTGAAATACATGTTAACTATTAAAATGCTAACAAAACAAACTTCCTAAAGGACATTGTTCAATTCAGTGTAGGATACGTTTAAGTAAATCATTCAAGGTCTACACTAATGGGATTCAACAATAAAGTGATATTGTTTAGGAATACCATGTTTCGACACATTTATAAGGTAGTTTTATTGTGGAAAGTATACGAAACAAGAATATGGGCCTTTTATAGGTCATTATTATATCATTGTTGTATGGATATATATTTCAGAATTTTACATCCTACTTTGCTCAAATTATATTTATTCATGTGTCTCAGTATGTGTTCGTGTGACAAAGATTGATAGAGTGAACATCTGTACATATTGCAAGAAAGAGAAATCCCTGCTGGTTAAGGTTGTGCTGATGCAAATTTACTAAAACTTTCATGTATATATTTAACTGGTTCTTAAATAATAGTTCCTTAAATAATATAACTAGTTTAATGAGTACTTCTTATCCCAAGGAAATCACTTAGATAAGGAAGTATATATCCCAACGTGACTGATCTGTTCGTTATGGAATGATTTGATAATGGCTTTAGTCCATAATAATATACGCTAGTATGAATCATTCATACTTGAATCACAGTGGTACAGTTTTTAATCATGCTATTAAATAATTATTTCAATCATACGTATCAAATAATGACGCTACAAACAATTTTAATTTATATCCAGGGATGCCCTTTGAATGACAAGAAATGTAATTGCTGCTTCATTTATAAAGTTTCCACGTTTCACTTTCGTTCCTAATTCATTTTATGGCAATCTTATGGTTTGAATTGTTTTCTTTTCCAGCTCACGTGTACCCCGAGTATCAAACAATACCATAAATGCACATTCTGATATAGGCGAAAGCCATCAAGAGGAAACCTTATCGCAACATTACTGGACAATTGTGACTAACGTAAGAGGAGAATTTTGCACTGCCCTTGAAAACGATATTAATGTGGAACTCACAGAGTACGTCGATCCATCTACGAACATAACAGCAAGACACCACTTTTCTGAAGAGCTGGACGCATACTCCCTTTCTTTCATTTCAGATCCCATGGAAATTGAAACAAGCTGTTCCGATTCTGTAAAAAGTGAAGGATATATTAATCCTGTTGCTTCTGGTCCCGCAAAATTCAATAAATATATCAATCCAAGATGGTCACATCCCGTAGAATGCAACGACTACATACATCCTGTTACTTCAGATCCTTTTAACCTTAATGGATATACAAATCCTACTCGTTCAGGTTACAAGGGAGACAATGGTTCACTCGATGTTTCAATCCCTTCCCACTTCGGGAAACAGGACAAATATACCGCGTCTGTTCCTGCAGATGCATTGGCACGTGAGAAAAACGTTGATTATGTTCCTTCCGAGAACATAGAGTCTGATAGATATATCAATAACAGTCCTTCAGATTCAGTTGATAGTATTGGGGATTTCGATCACAATCAGCGAGATACCATATTACACGATATACATATCGATCCAAATATTTCTGATCCCAGATATTCCGATAATTAATGGGATCAATTTGGTTGGATAATGTGGGGTTTAAGAATAAATCGTTTCAGTACACTCAGATCAATTACATATTGATGAAGACTTGATTCCTACATATCACTGGAATTTGCCTTGCCAAATGTCATTATATGACCGGTCACAAAGTTCTCAACTTTGCAGATGTGTCAAAAGTTGTGATTCTCTGATCTAGGACGTTCTTAGAAGATTTTGTATTTTTATGCTTCTATTAGATTCGGGTTTATATTGGGTACAATTAGAGTTTAGTATAACAAGCACTAATGTCCACGTAAGCAAAGAAAACAAAATAACCAGTTACTTTTACAAATCATAGCATTAAATGGATCAGAACATTGAAATTTAGATTGGTAACGAAACTGATTTCGTTGTTAAAAATAGTTAACAAGTAACAGACTAGAGCAGCAACAAATGGAACTTGGAAGTGTGACTCAGATAAACGTTTTACACATAAAAGCGTCGATTATGCATACGCAGATTATCCTTGATAAGCTGTGGTGCTGGGTGGGATGGAGAGAAAATGAAAAAGACATATATGCTGTTTACTATCTTTCTAAACGACAATTTTGACTTCATTATATAAGCATCACTGTATAATAAACTGATAGCAACATCATATTTTACATACATCAAGGACAACTTATTTTTGTACTAAGAATGAGATGAAGAAGTTGACTAACTGGTTTTTAGCCAATAGTCGGCACGAAATTTCATTATAGAAAGCCATCAAAGTCGCTTATGATGAATATGTAAAACTCTTTGGAGTAGTGCTTGACTTTCAACTAAATGTTTGCAACCCTGTATCCAACAACTGTCAAAAAGCGGCAAGACACTTAAACATTTTGAAACATTTCAGCCACTAGTTGTTGTCTGATACTTAGCTAAATATATATAAATGTCTTATAACTTCAGTCTTCAACTACTGCACGCATATGTGTCATTTATGTAGAAAATGCACATCTGGCAGATTGGAAATGGTTAAAACTGTTTTCTACTGTTTTGTATATAGATATATAATTGATCAGAAATGTCACATTTTTTAAGATGAATGATTTTTTCGTTTTGCTTTTCCATTAAACGTATAAAGCTATTCGTGTCAGGTCCTTCGATATTTGTAAAGATATATTGTTGCATTATATAGCAAGTAATGCGATGAATTGACCTTGGCTTGTACATGCATACATACATACATACATACATACATACATACATACATACATACATACATATATACATACATACATATATACATACAAATATGAAGCTATGGAAAACATAGCGTCGTTGATGATATGACCCTGTACACGCATAACTGGGAGGAACATATTTCATTATTAATTGATCTGTTCGACTAACTCCACAAGGCCTACCTCACAGAGAGACCTACCTCACAGAGAGACCCAACAAATGTAGCATAACTTATTTTAACTTAGAATGTTTATGACATCTAATTATCAGGTCTAGGCAGTGAAAACGCACCCTGAAATATTGATGCCCCTAAATCAGAAGCCAAAACAAATTTGGTCGTTCTTTGTGTTCACAGGGTTTCGTTTACTCGAATCATTTTTGTAAATTTCGCCGCTGTAGCTAGTTCACAGATGTTCATAAATGGAAAATGGCAACCCAATAAAGTTTCTTGTGGTAAATGGGATGAATGAGATTTAAACGAATAGTACTGGACAATTGATTGGTACAAGAATCGTAAAGCCTCAAGAACTAAATAAATCATTGGTATTCAGAATGAACATATATGTTTAACACGGATTAGAAGCAGTTTTGCTACAGTACATAGAGGGGAAGAGTTGCCCATTGCTTATGCCCGGACGGTGTTATTCGGTTTGTTTTCGTTTTTAACCTTTTCAAAGTACTGAGTAAACTTCACATCATTGTGCACGAGCATCGTGTGTGCAATGTTAGGCTCGATTACCTTAAGCTCTCTTGGCTGTTGATTTGACCATAACAAATATACGTATAGTGTTGTTGCTCTTATTGTGCATACCGCCATTTTCCAGCACATGACAGACTACTCATGGCCGCCAGTAAAACCGTGGAGGAAGAACCGCCAACCCTTGTGAAACTACTGGCAAGATTTCTTACTTATAGTTTGGTTTACAATTTTACGGATCGCTTCCTGACACCCAAATATGGGTTCAATGTAAAAGTGCTTCCGCTTGTGTGCCAAACCAATACATGTATTTATTTTATGTAGAAAAATACATAAACCTTTACGGATTGTTTCCTGAACAAACAACAACTAAAAACTGCCTAGCAAATTATCTTAGAGTATTCTTTGCCCAACCAGACCAGTAAGTGACCGGTTGTTGAAAAAGATATATCCCAACGAAAGAAAGATGCATGTGCAATATAAAAATATAATATTGTTCATGCTATCGGTGTTATGTGATATAATTGCTGGGTATATTGAACGATTAAGTATTTTGTCACTAAATTCTATAGTAAATCCGACTTTTTTCATGTAACACAAGGGTATCAGATAAACTATATCTGTTCCAATATAGTCATTTTAAACCGGAGAGACCCATTGAATTCATTTATGCGCTGTATGCATTGAAGGATGAGTTACGTTAAAGTTGTTATATAAAGTTGGTCTATACTGATAGGACACAGATTCATGGGTGAACAATCCTATCATAATTACACTCCAGTGCAATAGTTCTAATTGCATGATATGATATGCAACCAAGCAAATTCTTGTGCTGATCCGCAACGTATACCCTTACATTTATACATAACCGTGTCTCATGTAATAAAGGGCTCAATTCATTATATATTTAGCTTAGTTTGGATTAGGAGTCTTATAACTCTGGGTAACCTGTATGTTTCTGTGTTTGATGATATTGGCTAGGAGGACTGTAGCGCATTGAACGTGAGGGACCAAAATATCAGCACCTATGGGTCTTCAGAAAATACAGAGGCTGTCCAGGGAACCTTCCACAGACTGGGAGGGGTGTGCCATGCTTAGTGGTTATGTGACCATTGGACAAGAAATGTGTAACCGGCCGGACGACACGACATACACGTTTGATTTTGTTTATCCATGTTCAATATCACAATACGAATGAAATCAATAATTTAGTATCATTATGAGTGATAATAATTAATACATATATCATTTTTCTGGAAGATATTTGTTGATATTTTTGTAGGAATGTTATACGTTGATACTCTTAGTGATAGTTGATTATATGTGTGAGCAAATTCTAAACATTCATCATCCATGGCGATAGATCCATAAGTCAGTCATATTTTGTTTATAAGTTTCATAGGTTCATTCTGAATGATTACTCGCTTAAGTTACGCGTCTTAATTAGTTCCGGTTAGGGATTATATAATTTTAACTATAACAGTTCTTTGGCACGGTGCGCACCATTCTCTAAATGCCATTGATGGGTTTATGCGCACGAGTATGGTGTCAGATTCATTCTTCTTTCAGTTGCCTTATAAATACAAATCTCATTCAGAAAGTTGCTTCCTGAATCTTTGTTAAATCGAACTACAACCTAACTTCATCCTGTTACACATATATGTTACGTTTGTACAAATAGCAGCTGAAGTTGAAACTTAACGTATCATCAGATTGGTGCATGCATTATAATTAGCAAGACAAGAAAATAAAAAACCGCTAGTAGTTTGATAAAGATAGTCACGCCTTACACCACTGTTAAGATATTGGTTTTATTTCCTAAGATTACGTTAACTAGCACTTTTTAACAGAAGAAATGTAGTTGCACATTTCTATACACTTATAAACAACCCAGGAATGTCAGCGGATATGTGCCCAGCGTAACGTGCTGCAAGGGTACATAACTTACATCACAAATTGATGTTCATGTAAGCACATAATAAGTGTTTCTGAAATAAATGTCAACATATAAAATCACATGTTTAAACGCTGACTCCTGGATTGAATGACTTGTTGAACACACACTTGACAGAAATTAAAGAGGTTTTGTCCTTTTGTGTTTTGTTTTGGTCTATGCTGTTTTGGTGGTGGTGGTGGTGGTGGTGGGTTAGCTTGTAAATATTATATGTGATACTGTATAAACAACGATCTTGAGAATTCGACCTAAGATAGTGAGGGAAACGACATATTAGAAACCTCTTGAAATTTAGCCGTAAGAGTTGAAACTGATATGAGCGTAAGAAGAGAGATATGCACATGCAGTGATAGTTCCTAAACCATTAGTTTATGGTGGCGATGATGGTTATGCTACTTAAAACAACAACAACAATACTAATAATAATAATAATAAGAAGAAGAAGAAGAAGAAGAATCATAAAATTATGTTATGTCTAACAGGTCTCTGCATTGTAATTCATTTTTACATACAATCAAAACGTAACCGATATGCGAACAACGACTCGTATAATGTCGTCAAAGAATGGTTTTCTTTCAAACTGTATTTCAGTTTCAACACATATATTCTCGCGGACCTGAAGTTCTTTATTCTCTTCAGCTTGAATGTGGAGATGACAGGAAGGTATTCATCGAATATCTGATTGGGAGACTGATTTCACTGAAATTGAATATTCTTGCAAGATTAAAAAAGAGTGATCATGAGAGTGTATCTAATGTAAGGTATAAAATGAAGATAGAGACAGAGATTCTGCCAAGATAGAACATTTAAAGCAATTAAAAAGAATTTCTGTTCAGATAGCAGCCTTAAGAGTTACTCCGTTGAATTAGTGGAACATACGACTCAATCATGTCACAGGCAAGATAGAAAAAAGTAACAAAGGTCTATAGATAAATCACTGAGTATCATTGATATACCGGCTGACACATGTGAATAGATGTGGCAAATAAATAAAGATGAATACTCAAAATTAACGAAAGCTCAGATCCGATTTTAGTTATGTTACCCACCTATTTAATATGCGACGGCCATTATATGATACAGACACTAGATATATTGAACTTTAGCTACTTTATTCCCAATACCTAGAAACTGGATATGTTAATTTCTCACATGAATCCTGATTCGGAAATGCAAGCGGAAGCAGAGTTTCTTCTGTGGTGCATTTGTATAATATCTGCAGCTAAGGTCTATGTATTAATTTACTTATCAGATAAATGCTTTGTTGCTTCTTTTCACTATTGCCTCAGTAGAGACGCATGAGCATGAACCAGCTGTGTATGTATGTATATAGTTACTGATGTTTTATTCTGCTAAATTCACATTATATCTAGACCACGTTCTCTGAGATTTCGCTGAGGATCAATATATTTGCAAACTTACTCTTGAATAATTAAGTGTAATAATTTTTGGATACTTTATTGATGCGTTTCTTATCAGGTCACGAAATCCTAAATAACAACTGTGCTACCAAATATGACCGTATGTATTCAGACATTGTTTCTAAATTCATCATCTTGGCTTTCACCATTTATCGCACAGATATTTTTGTAGATGTTATAAACCAGAGTTGGGGTACATATGTAACTATTTTAAAGGGTGTTCCGTGTTTTTAAAATTGTCTTTGGCATACAAAAATCAACAAAGTATTAAGCATATAGTAATAATAAAAATGCAAAAAATGAAAAGAAAAATACAAAACAAAAAATTCATAAACAAATAAGAGGAAGAAGAATGAAGAGGAACAGGTAACACTAACAAAAACAAGAATAAGAGCGAAGAGAATAAAGAGGAAAGAGCGAGGAGAAAGAGGAAGGAATAAGATACAGATTGTTGAATAAGATGAACAGATAACATGATAAAGAGGAGGGAAATTAGGAAGACGAAGAAGGAAAAGCAAGCACAAAGGAGGCAAAAGCATGAAGAAGAAGGATGAAGAAGACGATAAAGGAGAAAGAAGATGCAAGAAGTAGAAGAAGAAAAGAGAAAAACAGTCACGCAAAGGAAGCAGAAGAAAGTTGTTGTTGTAGTAGGGCTTAACGACATTTGTCAGCACAAGATATACTATACATGACAGCCAGTATAACTGGTGGATCAAGAACCCTGGCAAAACCCGGGAAGAACCACTGACCCACTAGAAGCTACTGGCAAGCTTTCTCACGAAGCCACTTTAGCCGAACCAGAGACTCGAAGGCACTCAAGCAGAGGTGAGATGGCACTGTTTCGGATTTAAACTACTGGGTCACTCGGTGCCCCCACAGAAGAAAGAAGGAACATTAGAAGAATAAAAAGACGGAGAATGAGAAAAATAAGAGGGAAGAATAAGTTGTTCTGTCCATTTTATAATGTGAATGGTTAATCGAGTTAATCACACACACAGAAACGAATGAAACAGTGCTACGTCAATGCATAATTCAGCGTGAAACATTACCAGTACCATGCTCTAGACCCTGCCTGTAGTCAATTGGATACAATACTGTAATATTGCAGGGATATTGCCTGGTTGGTTGGTTGTTATTAATGTAACGTCATATTTCTGCAATATGATAGACTATACATGGTAGTCGATATATTTGGTTGAGAAAGAACCCGGAAAAACTCCAGGAGGAAAGACAGGCCCACATATACCTACTGGCAAGTTTTCTCTCTAACCATTGTCGGCCGAGCCTAAGACTAGGACCATTTCGGCCAGAGATGAAATGTCATTTATCCGTAAAGGTGCGCAGATTTGACTCCGCTGACAACCGGGAACCCAGATACTGTGTTAGTTTGGCATGTTGAAAAGTCAAAGAATTCCAGAAATCAAGACCAGCCAGACGCTAAAGCACGAAAAGTAAGACATTTATTGGGTTCGAAAGAAAAACGATGGATACAGGAGAATATACATTTGGGTCTTACAGTGAAGCGCAAAGTGTCAATGGAAAACAAAAGCACAACATGATCGAGAATTATAAAACAACTGTTGCAATCAGCATTATACTCCATTAATCGACTTCTAGGAGGATATGAATAAACAAATCTGCATACTTGATTTTTTGAGTCAGTTGAAGGCGCGAGTTGGATATAGCTTAGGACTACTTTGAAGTCTTCTGGCCGATACGGATTCATACGCCACTTTATATTAGTTTGTCCCTGACTCAGAACAAAATGAAGAATGCTGATGCGTATTTATTGCATAACCCCATATTACCACTTATAGATACGCTTCAATTTACTCTGCGAATGAAAATGAGAACGAATCATCGAGATTTGTGAATGTTTTATTCAATATCAGTGGTGGAATAAGAATCTTAGTCCGAATATATATTTTTTAAATTTACATAATTTATAACAAGGATTGCGGCAAATGTAATAATCTAAGTACAGTCAATTAAATTTAATTTATCTTTCAACCGAAGTATAAAGCCGCTAATCGGTGCAAAACGTTGAGGGAAATGAAATGCAATTAATACCGTATTAAGTATTTCTTAGGGGAGAGTGATAATGTACAACTTTTCGAAACGTGTTTAGACAAAACAGGAACAAAATGTGAAATATCTTGTTTGTAATGTATTTGATTTGATGATTTAAAATGGTGCAATTTCAAGGGAATACTTCACGACGAAGAGGTGTCGATGTGTTATAAAGAAGATTTTCTTGTACAGACCTGAATAAATTGAGTGCACAGTAATGAGTGGAAAAGAGTGTTGGTTGAAGGGAATGAATATGACTATTCTTTGACCAGTTTTGAAAGGCACAATTGGGAAAGGCACGGAAGGCATACTGCATATCAAAGATGTGAAATACACACGTTTGTTTATCTTATAACTTAAACGACCAAACCATAATAAACTAAAATCAATCTCATCGAATATAAAATATTATGATATTTTGTCCGATGAAATAATTCCGCTGAGACATTTTGGATATACTACTTGTTGGCATCGGCAAACTATAGTCTGAATATATATCCCCGTTTGTTTACACACCCCTACCGATTTAAAAAACGAAAAGCACAAATAAAATAAAAGGTGCTCAGAACTTAGTCAATACTTTTATTGATTTATAATTTTAAACCTGATTATGCCCAGTGGGACACTAACGCAGTTATCATATGCACCTTTCATTCCAAACGGAAGTTTTCAGTGTAAAGGACGACCTGTTTGTCAGTCAATTCCAGTTCCTGGATATGTCCATTTTCAGTGAGGGGGTGTATTCACAACTACACACGTATGTACATAGATGGAAAATGTCATCTGCTTTCGACATTTACAATGTAGAATCAAGCAAAGGAAAAGATTGACAATTACAAAGTTGCGTTTTACATTGATTTAACAAGTGGTGTAATAATTTATATGTTATATTAAGTTGTAGTGAATTCTTTTTGTCTCTTTTGAATAGAGGACAACTTGGAGCCTTGCATTATATTTAAAGATTTGTAGATCACACACAAACGAAAATATCTCACTGAAAACCAGTTAGTTGGGTTTGTTGAGTTTTCCATTGCATCTTCAACGCTAGCATACTCATTTACTTGAAGCAAATTAGTAACGCCCTTGTAAAAATGAAATATGCATTTGTAACCATTATTTGAATGTATCACCATGATGTATACTGGTATCCGTATATTCCCTACCTAATCATTTAATACAGTAATTCGTATTGTACAGAAGAGTTCCGTAGATGATGATGATGTAGTCAAATAAGTTAATATGTTATTAAAATAATTTTAGAAGCTATTTTTTATGTAAAAAGATGCTCAGTCACCGAATAAACTAGTTCTTTCTTGAAAGGAAAGCTTCACAGATTGCGTAAAATTAATAGATTCAGTTTAGCAGTAAACCATACAATGCATATAAAGAACTAAATCCCACACTTTAAGTATTAAAATATGAACGAATATATATATATATATATATATATATATATATATATATATATATATATATATATATATATATATATATATCGTACATTTTCTCGGTTGACGGGATCTAGATTTCGTTGAAATTATATATAATACGACTTAGTGTCCAATGGACAACTTTAATTAATGATATTTGGACTGAAAAGTGTCTGTTTAGTGCTTTAAAACTTAATGTAAATAGATGCAGAAGACAAACGATAAATAAACTTTATTGTCTTCATCACAATAGAAAATGATGCTCACAGAATGAGCCAAGATGCATCATAATTGACAAAACAATAATTTTGTTTTTGTAAGATATGCAAGGAAAACGAATTTCAATGGCTTTACTTTGAGATTATTTCATCCGCATATAAAGAAACGACTTCCTAAATCTTACATCGTGAATCAAATTGTCAGATTATCAAATAATACGTCGAAAAACCAATACTTATATAAAAAGTACGTTGATTAATATAATTATCGTGCGCTATTGTTCGCATCCCCAACGTATTCAACACGATTAATAAGAGAGATTAATACATAGACACGACAAAATTAAGTTTAGAAATGTTGTAGGTCTGTGAATGCTTATAGGATTTAGTTATTTTTCTACTTGCAAGTCAGGAAATTAAATACTTGGAGTACACTAGAGAAATTATTGCATCAGTATCAATACAAAACATATGATTTAAACTGTTTCTGTAGTAAAAGTCATATGAGTCATCCAGGCGTTCAGCAACGACTATTTCAGTAACATTGGTGTAATTTTTAGAATTTGATTATACGCACCCTTAAATGGCGATAAGTCACTTTCAGTGGATCTTCTAACATGTATATAGCTTTTGAAGGTCATTATTAACACGCCCCGAAAAGTACATACGTCAAAGTCAATATTGAAGTAGGTTGCCAGTTTTGGACGTGATCAAACTAAAGTGTCATACGGTACAATCTGGATTTAATGTAGCGCGCTACGCATTTTGAGAAGCATATTCGTACTACTGTATAGTGTGACGATTAATCCCAACGTGCTCTACTTTTGAAACAGTTTAGTAACTGGCCACAATTATTGTAAAAGTCAAAAGCGATCGATACATTCTTTGGCCACAATTATTGTAAAAGTCAAAAGCGATCGATACATTCCTTCTGGAAGTTTTTTCCCGATATATAGAGTATAGAGCGTTCAATAATCAGAACTGTACAGCCTTTTGTGACATAAAAAGTATTACATTATAAAACAACAATTTATGTTTTGATGAATAAATACGCATACATGACCTATATGACCTTCACTATAGTATGTTCCTTACATACACCTTGCATAACAACAAAACAAAAATGAATACACAGCAAAGTGAATACATGAAAACAAGATTATGTCAAAAACAGCTTCAATTCAAAGCTTGAATATATATATATATATATATATATATATATATATATATATATATATATATATATATATATATATATATATATATATATATATATATATATATATCTTAGCTATTATGCATGATTTTATTATTTATAATAGTATGATTGTTGGGTACAAATAGTACATAATTTGCTACCCAGCAATAAGGAAACCACACCTCTAACTAATATATTAAATCGCAGGTGAATTGAGAAGGATTAATGTTGGAAACATTTTCATATCAAATTATTGATTACATATATTACGTTATTCCTATTCCGAAAGGTCAAAATATACAAAAAATGTACAATGACATTTCAGCATTAAAACGACCACACACATCTCCAGAAATAAAAAATAAAAATCTCAAAATTTGCTTGTTTACAAATAATAAAAAAATAAAATAAACAAAAAAAAAAACAACATTAGAACTGCGTTATGCCACTTGAGAGACCAAAGCGTCTCTTTTACACATGCTTTCCACCTTTTCCCTACATTTCGTAGTTAGTTTTCCCTTCCTACTCCACGGGGTGATTATTTATGTACATATTCAGTCAAAACAAATATGAATTTTCTTCTTCATTTTCTTTTCCAAAAATATGTATTTATGTGAATAAAAAAGTGATTCCTCAAATATAATGAAAATCCTTGTATTGTGTAGGTGTATACAAATACGTTCATATGAAACGTACGGAATTCGTTGTTTAATACTTTATACATAAAAAATGTTTTGGACGAGATTAGATTTCTCGCATATACATATGGAAGAAAAGCACTAAGGGAATTGGACCTGACGCCTGCATGACGCCATGTCAATTAACTTGTCAATATGCTCAAAATACTACAGTTGGCCGGCGCATGGTTATGGACATTCTGTGTAGGGGTCTAAGAATTATTTCTTTTTTCAATTTTAAAATTGTGCAAATATTCAATTTCACATACGTTGAACTAGAAGTAAAAAAACAAGTGAGGAATCTACAGGCTGAGAAAGAAGATCATACATGTATTAATATGGTCACTCTGAACATTTCCTAATTTGCCTTTAAATGGCTGATACAATCTCAGTAGTTTAGATACAGAAACAATCCAAGCTGACATGATCAGTATTGGAACTTATCTTCATTCAAAACGAATATTCATTTTCTCATTAATTGTTGCTCTACAAACTGGACACATATTTAAAGGAATACTGCATTCGGCACAGGTTGCCATATGTTTGCAAGGCATAAAACATACACTCATTTTTCTGGCAAAGCAGATTTTACACATGGCAGCGTGACGCAGTTCCTGGACCTCTCTAACTTTTTCTGGATCGGTACCGGTTTGATGCTCATTTCTTGACTCTTCAATCTCAAGTTCTAGTTCTACAAAAGAAGCATAAATATATGCAAGACTTTAACAGTTAGACAAACAACCCATACATTTTAATTTTGTTAGTAAAGCTTAAACATTCCAAGGAATAAATGCGTACTAATTTTGCCCTATCAATTTAGCAGCTTATTAAACGTTCATAAAATATACAAGAACTACCAGTGAGTTAGTAAGAATGTCCATTGTTACCCCATGTAGGATAATAAAACTATTAGTAATGTAACATTTGAAAGAGAACCCATTCCGTATCACGTTACAACGTATACATAAGAGCAGATGCAGTACATACGTCATGAATTTCTAATTCTGAACTGTTTGTGTGGTTGTGGTCAAAGGAGACACTAGATCTAGTGGGCACCTTCTCAACATTGCTAGGCTCCGTCAGATAATTTGTCATTAGCGGATTTTAGTGGCAGTTCCATGGAAGTCGACACACACATTAAACAATACAGGACAGGCATCCATTAACATATGCACAACCATAGCTAGTGCCAAATTAATATCTGTACAAAACTATAATAGCATTACTTGTGGTATTTACGAGTGGCGTAACTCACAATAGAAACAGATGCCTACTCCTATATTTGGTTTGAAAGCAGGTAATTATCCTCACTGCGATAGACCAATGGCACATGCATATATTTTAAAAACCTTTCTTAAAAATTAATACAGGTTAATATTAAGTGGTTTGTTTGGCAATAACACTTTCGTTCAAAACTAAAATTATAAGATGTTAGCCGTGATGGTCTAAGATTAGGGAAATTACGCTAAGGGACAACTGGCTCTTATTAATTTATTCGTTAGCATCAAAGTCAATTACGCTGGGTCGTGAGGCCAAACAGATGACATACACGTGTGCAAGCAAACTAAATGGAGAACATCTTATCTTATGGGGGCAACTGTTATGCAACTAGAATTCATAATGTTTAGATTAGTTGTAGCAGCTTATTGGGGTTTCATTTCAAAGAGGTTATTACGGATCTAGTTTGACTTGCATCGAGAATTCCAAGAGATTATTCGTAGGTGCTTCCAGTGATGTAATCAGCGGAGACCACAACCCGCTTTCTTAACAGCCAGAAAAGCAAATGAATGTTGTCTATGTCTGTCTAAGTTCTTTGACAAAAGTAGCACTGCCATAGTATTGTCAAATATGGCCAACATATGTCCTTTTTGCCATTTATTTTTATATATGTGTTTTTCAACCAAATCCCCCTTGCAACAGTTCTTTGAAACGTTTTAAACTGCTGACTATCCGCAAAAAAGATATCACTTTAACATCGCATTTTGCTCCTTTGTTATCAATCCACATTATGTGGCGCGGGCCGGCTGAAATATGACTTCATTCACAATGTTGTCTTTCTGTTGGTTTTGTAATTGTAGTTGTTTGGGCTGCCAAATTAACTTAACTTAAATGTTCAAAGAGAATGATCATAATCTTCTAGTGACTGTCAGCTATTGTTTTCGTTTTAACATTTATTCAGTTAAAGTTGATGCCTTGTACGATGCAACGTATATTTCCATTTTCATGGGCGTACCGGTAAGGATGTGTTCTTTTATGGATTATCCCGTCTATCTGGAAGTACGCCGGTGATTTAAAAGAAGAGACAAGTTATTTAATATCATTATTACCGAAAATAACATGACATTATTTTATCTAGCGCTCGCCTAGACACGCAAATAATCAGTCTACAGGTTTTTTTATTTGTTTTATTTCTTTTCTGGCAAATTATTCTGATATAACAGCAAATCTTTTTGTATGAGAATGTTATCTTTCCTTGAGACGATTAATATAGAAACCTATATATCCAATATAAATGTTATCAGTATGCATTGCGGTTTCAAACTACCACGACGATATTAAAACAACCATTTTTCCTGAGACGCTCATGGAAGTAACTTTTTCTTTGCTCTGACAGAGAAACTACAAATGACCGTAACTGGCCAGGGATTGGCTTTTATTTTTTTAAGAAGTTCAAGCTCGTACGGCAGTGCTGTCCAACCAGAAGCCCGCTTGCTGGTTTCAAACGGCCCGCCAGACCTCGAGAAGCTATACAGTCGCTGCTTTTCTATTCTCTGCTGAGGCCCTCGGCTTCAAGAAAACCATTTTTCAGTGGTTCATGGTGTCGAAAAGGTTGGACAGCACTGTCTTAGGGTTTAACTGCTTTGCCTTTTTGTTCCATAACATTATTGACATGTAGTTGTCAAATTCATGCTGTAAGCTGGTTTTGTGAGTTGCAAAAGGTGGTCACTCCCAAGATTTGTCGGTCAATTCCGGCATCATAAAACGGAACACACGGATCTACATTAATTATGGCGTGTTTTCTAAGCGCTTTAAGATCGTCATCAGATGCATACTGGGAGAGATTAATTTGTGATATGGGTTCTCAACACAATTCAAATATGTTTCTAACCACAAACCTGTGAGATGGAAAAGTGAATCCACGCCGATTTTTTATATTTTAGCAATGTGGAGATGATACACACACACATTCAAATAATATTGCGTCCATATGTTTCAGTGGCGACTTGTTAATAAGGACATTGCTAACATGCATAAAATGCTCGATACTTTCAAACTCAGAATACGCTTCAACCGAGTAAACGCTGTTATTTGTGAGTTGCGCTGGGACACGAACATTATCATTTTCTACCATACTGATATTATGTATGTCTCGTTCTCAGTGGAGCGTTGCTCCTTTGCGGTATTGATCGATACAATATACAGGATACACATGATGTTGTCGCCAAGTTACGAAGCCATAAACGCTTCTTGGTGGTCGACATACATTGTTGTGCAATAATTCGTGGTCCTTTGGCAGCATCCATATTATAATTCAAAGATCGGCACTCTCAGCATTTTAGGACCAGCAGAAAGGAACACTCACATAGCTCAGTGCACCATCGGCAAATAAACATATATATATATATATATATATATATATATATATATATATATATATATATATATATATATATATATATATGTATATGTATGTATATATATATATATATATATATATATATATATATATATATATATATATATATATATATATATATATATATATATATATATATATATATATATATATATATATATATATATATATATATATATATATCGTGAGAGCTTACTTGAATTAGTTTGGGCAAAACTCAGATGCATTCACAACCCAAAGTGTATTCACATTCAAATATATGATTGTTAAAGGGGACAGGGCACACCAATACCACTTGTAGTCACTAAACTGTAGATCAGATGTTGGGAACTACCACTTCGATGCTCAACATGATCCTGTTGTGTGCTTTGAGCTCCACTTAAAGGCGAGAGCATTCATATATACAACATGACTAACTTTGAACACAATTATAATATACTGTACAAGAGTGAAAGTTTCTTTTCAGTACTACGTTGCGTGTTTAGCATGGAGAATACATTACTTGCAGTTGACAATTTATTGAGTATTTGGCCTTCAAAAAGTAAGAAAGAGTGCAACTATTCAGTTTGTTATGTGAATATACAGCTTAGACTCACAGAATGTTGACACAAATTGCAAGAATTTATCCTCCTTTCATAAAATATTAATTATTGAAAGTGCTAATTACTCACGAAGGCATTTGTCTTAAATACACAACGGTAATTCATTACGCAACTTCTTGATATTTATATTATTCTAATGTCTGAGTCGTGACTGATGGAATTTATTCAATGCATCACCATTATTTCATATTTTGAGGTCGAAAGTATCACTTTAAGAAATGTGAACCAGCAGAAATCACACATCTACTGCTTCTAATGTGGTATATAATTCTAAATTCACTATTATTCACAGTGTGGTAATAAAGTCAATAGCAAGAGTGAAATTTAGTTTATTGTCTCGTTCTTGATACAGGCTTCTGTATTTATCACACGCTTACCAACAAATGACTGACCTGTTTAACCTAATTAATGCATGTATGCTTTAACATTCGTCAAAGTGAATGCGTATACTATTTTGTAAGAATATATACATCATTAATCAACATTTGTTCTCAAAATTACAAATCAATGAAAAATAGTTCAACCAAACTGCACAAGCATTCTTATGTAAATAATATAATGGGATTCATATTATGAAACTGACCTTAAGGAAATTTAACGGTGTTTTTTTCCACAGTACTCGTCCCTAATTGGTAGAGCCGAATGTGCTTGGCTGAACATGTGGAAGGTTACATATGGGTATGATAAAAACCATGAATCTCTTAAAATAGAAAAAAAAAGAATAAGCTCACCTGATAATTGGGTAGATTTAGAATTTGCAGCTTGATGTGTTGCCAACTTCGGAGCAATTTCGTCTGGAAAGACATACCATGAAATGTTATTCTCCGATATGGTATACATGATTAATGGAGCAATAAATAAGCATATATTATAAAGCTGCTGCATTTTGTATTAATTATTCCTTTTATAAATGGAGTAATACAAAGACATGCAAGTTGGCATGTGTGTGCCTGTTAATAAGGACTTCCAGATTGGTGCATTTAGTGGCATCGAGAGTACATGATGACAACAGTACTATAACACGCTAACCAATGGTAAAGTTCGCAACTAAAAACGAATAAAGAAGCTGACAACAATTAAGGCAGCAGCCCTTCCAAATGACTGTAAACATTGTTGGGTTTGGGTATGTAAGTTTAGCGTTGAGTGTACAATAACCTATACATACAGTGCGTCGAACTCTAGCAGTAAAAGAAGAGCTTTGTGTATGATCTGTAAAGTCACTGGCTTTAGTCCACTAGGCCATCCAAGGCTGCCATGTGCGAAGATGGAGCTAGATAAAATCTGACTATAGAAGTGTGCAAACATTACGTGAAATGTGTCTAAAATAAATGATAACGATAACACATTAATACTTCTTAACACGTACATTTATTTTTTACTGCATTCAGGGAAAAGGTACAAAATGTTCTCGGATGGTGCATGTATATACAGTTCATTGATGCAGATCACATCAAAACTCTCGTGCCATAGTGAAAATCCTGGCTCAGTAAAGATATGTTCCACAGTTAGTAGACACTGGTATGTTGTACACTCTGGTAGGAGATCTGTGTGCGAGTCGGGTATGTATGTCTGATACAACAATACTTAACATAAAGTACGCAAGATAGGACACTATCCTATAGCAGATATGATGTTATAGTTATTGGAGACGATGACGAACAGGATGATTCATTAAATATTCTGAAGTCCTAATACAAACATGTACATTCAGAAATATCTCACTCTACGGCCAATCGGGTGCATTATCTGCAACTATAACAATGTGACTAGACGTTCATAGTAGTTTACTCAGATTGCATGAGCACAGTATGACTCAATCCGATAGATATACATCTTTAGTCTCCATTCATTGCTCTTCAGCATACTGTGAGTGCTGTTTATTTTATTCATAATGTGCTTGTTTGTATTTCAATCAATTGGTCTACATGATTGAGGGCAAATGTGAGCA
Source organism: Sinohyriopsis cumingii (assembly GCA_028554795.2). Lineage (NCBI taxonomy): Eukaryota > Metazoa > Mollusca > Bivalvia > Unionida > Unionidae > Sinohyriopsis > Sinohyriopsis cumingii. Next base: position 99,024,156 of record CM068831.1, read on the forward strand.
GCAGAAAAAGGGCTCCTGGACCATCCGTATAACCATGAATACGAGCATTCCTCGTGAGATTATGTTGCTTGCTTAAGAGTACCTGCTTAGCGGATTGCTTTCCTCGCGTGGAAAGCTAGAAAAATCGAATCGCGGTGGTCTCATCAAATATCCCCCCCCCCCGTGTAAATACTTTGCTCGGATAAAATTAGGCGTGTTACTAGCAAAGTCTTCTGAATTTTACTTAAATTTGTTTGTGATTCTTAACAAGCTTGTTACGCGAAGTTTTCGTAGATTTTATGCTCTTGAGAACGATAATTGTTTTCCTAGGTTATTTGGAATTACAGTTACCTTATCTCAAATTTTCCAAACTGGTTTACGATGAGATGCGAGTGACCTATGAGATTACGAGAGACTAAAGGAATACATTTTGGCGTCCCCATTTTCACATTTATTATGCGCCGCTCCACGATATCAACCTGTGAAATCCAATGATCCTGAATTTGACTCAGCTTAGTGGCTGCTATGAGTTCTATGTCATCTGCATAAAGCAAACAACCTTTGCAGGCGGGATACGGTTAATTGTATTAACCTCCGCTATCAGGATCTACATGAATTATTTCCAACAGTACGCACCATGTAAAACGTTTAGGCTTGCTTAGCGCATTGTTAACGCATACCACTTGAGACATACTCGTGATGTGTTCTTGTAGAATACTTATTAGGAATACAATATTCGCCTGATATGGGACTCTTAATCAGCACATCTTATAAACGCCGCACGTGTCATACGATTGAAAGTTTCAAATTTCGATATATGACATTGACACGGTCTCTGCCTTGATTAATAAGAACTGCTTCGGAAGAAAAACCATGTGGACACATTCTGCAATAGGACCTCGTACATTTTTTTCTTGTTACATTGCACATTCATCAGGCCTGAGAAATATTTAATCCAACAGTAGTGGCTGTTGATGATATTGTTGTGTATGCAGAACATGCACGCTCAGACGCCACTGACGAAACAGGTAGCGGATATATTCTTTCACTGTCACTAACATCAAAATTATTTTCTGAAATATTATTTTGGATCTCAAATTGTGGATTGTCGTTCACTTGCACCAGAAAATGAATGCCAGAGACATTTAAAGTATTTTCATTCGTATTTGCTCTCTATATTGGAATGTTTCCCCAGTAGAAAATGCAGAAAGCACAGCTCACATGAAACATGGCGTGTCATTTACTGCAAGCTGATACATTTCTAGCTGGATGCACGACCCACTGCTACCTACGAACGGGTAATAATAAGAAACTAATGTGTCTATTTATGTGTGGAGATGGTGTCAGCACATTAGCACACATTGACTTCAGAACCACCAAATCAGATAACATGGCTCCGTATATTGTTCATGCATTGAGCCTGATCTAATAAGCATTAATATTATTTATGAAATACACTGTACAAATTGTAATTAAATCATATGCAAAAGTAGATTTCTAGCGTACGTTGTTGGGTGTTGAGTAAGAAGCTCTGGTACCTTTAAGCACAATAATAACAGATCATATTCCCCTTTGTGCCCAAGTATAATCTTGCTTTTTGCACCCGCGTTTCTAAGTTTGTCGCTTACATGGGTCTTGTGGTCTTATATTTGCCTGTGCCTCTTCGTCTGCAACGTTCCAGTTGCATGTTGATTTCTAGACTTTCTATGATATTATCAGCTCTGTCTCCTTTCAGACGATCAATTAGAAAATATTCTGTCATGACTTCACGATGACTTTCGTATACAATTCTACTCGCCGGCATTTACATTTTACCTCAGCGTCGTGACCCGACACATTGAGCCAAATTAACCACATTGTGTCACCTTGATTTGCAAGATGTCACTTAAGCTTGTCATTATTTATCTCAATACTTTAGTTGGTTTCATAATTCTTGTAAATTAAGTGTGTTCCCTTGGAGGCCATTGTATATAATACAACGTCTAATTGTACGTTCAAACTCAAGCAAAAAAGTAAAACTATAAAAGGAAGACGAAAATAATGCCAAAGAGATATTATACATTTTGCAGGCTCTATCTTCTCTATATTCGAAAGAAAACAAGACCCAACAGTCGGTAATTGGGAACAAAGATTTTCTTCAAACCACGCAACAACAAAGTAAGATAGAATGTGGCTCGTTCGCTTCAATATTTTTCGCGTGTGTTGGATGAGCTCTCTTCTTTTCTTACATGCCAGTAAACGTATTCACACCTGTAATGACAATATTTGTCCGTTCTCTACCCTTTTGTCCAGTATGCTGCATTTGATATGATGAATAATAAAACCTATAGCAATCAGAAATACAAAGACAGATTCTTGCTACCTTCGGATATATTCATATACTGTAACTGCTATTAAAATTCGGATTCTTCGTAAGGATTTTGTCATGCATGTTATTGTTGACATTTCTTGTCCGTTTGATTCATATGATTTGTAGTTGATCATTCTATGTTATTCTATATGAGGAATATTGAACTGTTTCATACAATTACTTGCGCTTTGTGTTAAATGCTAATATAAGCTAAAATAATCGACCATAGTTTGCCTTCGTATTTATATAAATTCATTTATATATTAATATGGTTATTCATTATTCTGCAAACAAGCATGTATCAATATAGTCGACTTCAATAGAGAGTATAGCTAGATGGGGCTACTATACCAGTCTTGAACCCGTTTTACAATACAACTAATATGTGTGCGCTACCTGTATTCCCCATAATTATTCTGAAAATGAGAATCGAACCATGGTTCATTATTTGAGCTGATTGGTAGACTTTAGGAGGACTACACAAAGTTGTAAATTCTAATAATCTGCTGCCAACTATATCAGTTGCAGCATTAAATCCCTTTGTATTACCACTAAATATGTATAGTTAATTTATGCAATCAGAGCGTTTAATATCCTTAAGTCCTGCTAGCATAGCGTTAAATACGTTGAAATTAGCTTTGCTGTAATCTAGACAATGTATTTATAGGCCTCATGGAGTGTCGCGTTAACACTGTTATATTGGAAGCATGATGGTCAAAAGGACAAAGGGGAAAACTATAAAGGAGAAATGGGGCAACACATTTTGTTGAGCTGTGTGGATGTCGCGGATGCGTCTCTATTTGTTTCAATATTGAACCGCCTGAGAGACCACAACAAGTACAAACAAAGTTGCTGAACGTAAACTATTTGGTCATGAAAACAATAATAAAAATGCAGGAAAAAGAAAACATGTGCTATAGTACAGCAAATGATACCTACCACAGCGTATTTCCGAAATCTGATGTTGATCTTCACCAAGTGTTTTCAACTTCTCTGTAAAATAAGAGAAAATTACTTGTGATGACTATATAAAATAAAGAACTGTTTTTAATGTATATCAACAAACTACATAAAAAAGAATGTCAGTGAAAGCCTATAATATCATGAGATGATATTTAAAAACAAATGAGTCATCAAAATGTGTTCGATGCAAGAAATGTAGAAAATGTACAACGATTTCTCTGGGTATTTAGTTTGGCAACTTTTAATGAAAACCATATCCAAACTGGACTGCTTATTATAATGCCCTTTGAATGTAAAGTTAGCAGCTCAGGCAAGCATATACGTATGCAGCTTGGTGTTTTTTGACCAGACTGTTATTTGTAATCGATTAAACATGAGACGAGATAATAGAGTTTAAAAAGCATTTAAAACGACCAATATAACTAATGTGGCATGTAAAAAATGACATAGTTTTTAGGCACAATGCCGAGGTAGATAAGGAAGGCAGATGAAACTACATCAACAGAAAGATGGGATTTGGTAGCGTGCATCTGAATCTGGTCGGAAACCAGTCACAACTAGGCCACGAGCTCAAAAGGTGGCGGAATTCGGACACTAGATGAATCGGAGATGTCTGGGGGTTTCTGTGCAGTTTCCAGTATGCCATAGAGAGAAACTGGAAGGGGCACAAATATAAACGTTTCAGACAAACCTGATCCTGCCCAGAATTTAAGATCCCAAAATGAGCTAGGTAAAGGCGAAACAATATCAAAATATTGGCTCACTGACTCCAGCAAGACAGGGATTAATACCTTTCTATTATGAACATTTGCTGCAACATACCTGAGTTCCTCAGAAGAATCTTCCTCAGTTTATACAGGTTTATCAAAAGGTCTAGCCTGATCGCTATGGACCAGGAGCGAGACATATTTTGTCCTAGCCATTATGTATCAACCTGTTATAAATATGAATTGGTAGGCGATAATGTTTACCTTTACTCTAGGAAAGGTTCTTGGTGCGGCGGATAGACTGAATGTCACATCGCAAAACTAGACACATCCCTAGTCAATACAAATCGTGAGATAGTTTATTTCATCACTATACAAGAAAGATCCCTGATTACAAAGTTGGAAAAATGACACTTATAGCGCTCTCTAATACACAGTTTCCCTTAATTGCACCCGATTGACTGGCAAGAAAACAGTTGAGTCTATGCCAGAGGAGGCTGCATTCAGAACTGAAGCCGGGAACCTACACTTATTATAGACAGGATAGACTCCGCATCCACCATGCTCAAGTAAGAATTTGAAAAAGGTATATTCGAATTCCTACAAGAATTGAGGAAAGATCACCATCATGAGTGTCGCTAAGGTTTATCCCATGTGTTTTTTGGCATGGCTTTGGTTGATGATATATAAATTCTAAAATAAATAGTGCCTTCCAGCGAATTCTGTTAGAAATATATTTATAATTAACCAAAGGAAGAAAATTGTTTAATTACATACCCCAGATATACAATTATTCTGATGTGCATTTTTCGATTGGCAGCGTATCAACAAAGTCCATTTCGAAAGGAAATCAGAGATAAAATAAGCAATAGAAACGCAACCAATACTTACCACAATATGCTTGCAAACCCTGTCGTTGATCATTGTTCAGCAATTGCTTGATATCTTCCCACTTCAAAATGTCTGTAAAATGAAAGGTAATTACTGTAATGACTATATAAATTCAAGAGCTGCTTTTGTAAATGTCAACACATTAACCAATCCAACTGTATACTATTTTTCCAACAAGGTCATTGGTGTGCTCGAACTATGCAAAGAAAATACATGATTTGTTTGGGTTAAGCCAAATGCCAGACAATTTCTCTATAACAAACAATAAAAGAAATTCACTGATAATACAAACTAAGTTTTAAACCCAACATTACCTTTATAGCTCATTATCTTTTGAAAGCGTTTCTTATTATATCTAAATAATGTATCTTCTTCTTGGTAATTAACACTCATTATTATGTAATTTAAGTCCTTGGGTGTAATATGGAAATATATATAGTTCAATTAAAATTTATAAATCCATATTTGAAAAACAAAATTGTAACCTATTTTAAGTTTTCCTATTTATAACCCATACCAATAAGTTTGCATAGCCCTCATCAAGGTTGATAATGTTGTTTTGATAGGCAACTTATCAAGTGCTTTCTATCACGTTTGTTCAAATTGTATTCAAACTAGTAGCGCGTTTTGCACATTTCAAAAGATCATCATGTTAGTAATCTTTCTGTCAATTCTGATCAAACACGTTTGCAGAAGTAGTCGTTTTAGTGATTCTCCATTATTTATCAATGTTGGCCATATTTGACGAGGAATCGGTATCATTTGCACACGTTTGCATAGTTCCATAATGCTTTTTGCCTAATTTAGCAAGATTCTATTCGACAGCTTAGGAGTTGTTTAAAAAAATTCAATTTCTTTTGTTAGTAATATTTTGTGGCGGATCTGCAACAGTTATATAAATATAAAATACCCTTTGCCAAGACGAATTGTTTTTAACATTCGTATAGCCGTGTGGAACAGTGTTTTGAATTCAAGTCGTTTAAACGTTCTTTTTATTTTAGTAACATTGACCATATTGTGAAAAGCTAATTAAATGCTTCGTCAGCTTTTATTAACAATGTGAATATTTGATGATATTTCATAATCGTTTGCATAATTTGTAACGATCTTTTGAAATGAATTTTGCAGTCAGAGAGAATAAGTTCTTTAAATGTTTTCTATATTTACTAATGGCAGTTGCGGTTGTTGGTAGATCGCAATTATTTGCATAAACTTTGAACTGCTTTACACCTTAATGCTTTCTACAAAGTGAAGTCAAATTAGGTCGAGTACTTTCTGAGAAGCTTAAACGTTTTGGTATTTTTAGTTGCAGTAGCCATGGTTTAAAATATTCATAGTTTTATATTTCATTGAACCATGTGCAAATTAAAGTTTATAACAGATACTGACCATGCCTTTCATTTTGATAACATGTCTGAGACTAAATCAGGAATACGTTAATGGTTAATATTATTAATCCACAACCGTTTCCTGGAATATATTGGTATGGTTGTCAAACCATCTCGAACTGGTGGAGGTGCAGTTAGGAGTTGCAGATTTTACTAACATTTGTATTTGTAAGCAATATTGTGACCTAATGTAAATTCTTCAAAATAATATAGAGATTGACCAACTGAAAGTTACTCTCAGATTGACAGGGAAGACTTTACATAGAAAATAAAATTCTTATAACGCCAAATCCTTCACTTGTACGTACTGAGCGGTTATAATCTATCTGCTACTGCAATATTTTAAGGAAAGAATAAACCACTGTATAATCTGGAATCGTATCACCCCTGATTGCCTATAGCCACGATAATTGCGCTTATATATGAGATTCTTTGGTTTTCCATAAGAATGTATTTTTGAGACCAGGTGACCACGAATGAATTGTAAGCGAAGATACGATCCCAATTCAAGCTGAAGGTGTCCACTACCTATGCCCTCTTTTTTGAATTATGAGAGACATACAAGTGGAGAAACAAGTGCACAAAGAGTGTCCCATACAGTCCAGACAGGATGTATGCTACATATTGCTCCTTAAGCGCTATCATACGCCACCTGGATAGACACTTTTGTTCCGAGCAATATGGTAAACAAGAATTTAATTCCTTTCAAAATCCACCATAAAGAGCTTTCGAAACTCTATGCAAAGAACATGGACATGATTGCATCATTGTCGCCTTGAAGACGCTAACAGTACCGTGTTTTCATCAAAAAATACCACAGTGATGTTCTTGTTTAACACGCACTTGTATGGCTAGAAACACTGCTCGTAGTTTTAGCTTGTTTATATGGTGGGTAGATTCTTCTCAAAATCACAAGTCCTAGTGAACTAGCCTTTGTGCCTCCAAGTAAGCACCAGGACCCCCATATTATACACCCATGGTCGCGAATGGTCCAATGGAACTCGAACAGTGTTGAAAGTTCGATGATAGAGACATTAAAGCTGTTTGTATCTTCATGCGTTATCCGTGAAGTTTAATATTCTCGTAAGAGATAGGTAAATGCAAACCAATGGCAAACTCATTGCTCTCAGCACCACCAATAGGGACGGGAGTGTATTTACTCATTTGAGTGGAATATGAAGTAATTTCTTGTTGCTGAGGACATTCGTCCAACATTAACAAATTCCTCATATGGAACTACCTCTATTTCCTCTACTCTTGGCAAAGACTTAAGTGGACATTATGGATCAACCAGTTTTCAAAATATTGAATGATATGAATACCCAAATTTACAGACGGACGGTGGTTACTGCCATTACACTGGAAAAATCTATAGATGGACTTAATAGGAGAGAGCCAAACTATGTCTTCCGGTTAATAAAAACCGGATGTACATTTTGATGAAGGGAAAAATTATGATGTGGAAAGTATTAATATTGCATGTCAAAGGGAACCACCCAGTCGCATGGCCTTAAGGTATTCTAGACTGAGGCTGTTAACTGTATCTGGAAGGGTTTCTCTCAAGCAAACATGAGTACGACAGAATATGTTAATAATCAACAAAACGTTCTGGCTTCTTTTGATACTAGACAAATCAGAGAATAGAAGACTGGATACTGGAATGTTAACAGCCTCTCTACCGCACAATTATGGATATGAAAATGCACCTCTTCCCGCAATGGCGCTGATATGCACAATATCAAAGAAAGGGACTCTTCGCAAAATGAAGCTTGCGTACTCAGTGTATTATCGAGAGGACCCACCCATCATACAATATGCTCGAGCAAACCTCTGTAAAGAGTGCTAGTTGAAATTCAATGGGAACTGAAATTAAAGTGCCCTGCATAAGAGAAGAACACGAGTCACGGAGGCAGCGCTCTCAACCTTGAACTATATTCCCTTGCAATGGACTCTAGACCTAACCATAACATATGCAGAATGTTATGGAAAAAGTCATGGCGCCAATGGCATTACTTATCTTACCATAGACTGCTCCCATATATTCCTTTGAGTCGCACGTAAACTACAGCATTAATTAGATACTCGTCTGCGAGCAGAGAGACTTGGAGAAGGAACCAGTATGTTCTATAAATGAGGATGGCATTTGTCATTTGCTCTTCCCCCTATCGGTACATCTACTTCGGCAAGATTTTACACCTAATTCGCCCATATACAGCAAACCGATACACAGTTAGTTCATGAAAGGCAGTTGGAATGTTATCATCGGAGATTTTGATATGTCCACATTCTCCTGTACATAGATACAAACATACAAACTGACAACAATAAACAATAGTCACAAATGTTCATAATAGTAGCACGTGTCGTTTTATCTGAAGCGAAATGCAATCTGAAATCATTAATAATGTGTACCTGTTTGTAGCATATTTTGAATAATGATGAGTGTCAAACACAATGCAAGTTCAACAATATGCCCAGAATTGAAGACAATAAGGTAAGGCCACCCAAAATACATTAGTAGTATTAAGAATAAAAATTCATGGATTGATATTAACTGGTTCTACGAGAGAAAACGAATATCTCAACATGTTGCCAAACAATCTTTAATAGCATGAAAACTTAATATTAGTTACTGGGTCAAGTAATTTATTGAAACAGCATAACAGTTATAAAATACTTTTGTGTTACCGTCTGAGCTCATCAAAATATGATCATGTGCGACCTCACAAATCACGTGTACAAATGAGCATATGGCATTATTTAACAAATGTATATTAATCAAGTTATGTCAAATCAAATATCGACTATACTAAGGTCAGAACAAATCCGGAGTTCAATGGGTGAGATTATGCCAAATCAAGAGTCCGACAAAATTAATTTTACTTAAATTGTTAAAACATGAAGGCACCAAAATCACTTATGTGAGGAAATAATTATAAGGACACACCTGACAAGCAAAACACTAGTGTCCCATAATTTCGCAAAAGGGCACACAAATATGATCATGTATGCAATAGACTGAAATACAAATTATGCTGATTTCACATGAACAAATATTTATTTAAACTATACATGTCTTTGTAAATTATAAAATGTAATTATAAATTATTTCCTTTTTATAATAGTTTGTTCAATTTGGACCCTTCCGGTATTCTCTATGACACTTTTGAACAAAATACATATTGGCCACTTATACGTGCATCCATCGCCCCAATTTCATCCAAATGTGGTAGCAAGCTCATGGGACCAGCTTGCATCAAATGCCTTTGTCTAGGATGTGGCATTAAAAAATTCTATACAAATTATGTTAGTTTACAACACACTCTACGACACAAAATAGTATTTGAACAAGCAAGAAACCAAGAAATTATATTGTGATGTGATGTGATGTGATTTGGATTTTTAACGTAGCTTTAACTATTTTTCAGTCATATCGCTACGATGTCTGCAATGTGGCAGTTTATAGTGATGTCTAGCACTGGGACATCTTGCCGCAGACATGTAGCATGATGTCCCATCCAGTCACATTATCCTGACACCGGGTCGACCAGTCCTAACACTAAGCTCTTAATGCTGAGCGCCAAGCGAGGCAGCTGTTAGTACCATTTTTGTAAGTCTTTGGTATGACTTTGGTATCGAACCCACGACCTCCAGCATTAGAGGCGGACGCTCTAACCACCGGAGCGGTAGAAATTATATTCACACATAACAAGTACGATCATATGCAATAATCGACTACAAAAGAAAAGATATTTTTTACAGCAAAATATTAACAGAAATACAGAACTCATTAAAAAGAAATGTAAAGAACATTATACTCACCAAAATGGTTCTTCCATAACTGCGGAATTTCTGTAAAACAGATGTTTATTACTTAGAATGTCTCTGATGAAGCACTATTTCTATGAATAACAACTTCATTAACTTTGGAAATGACACCTTGGACAATGCTGAAGAGATAATAAGCACATGAAAATCATGAAAGAAAATCACAAGGATATCATAAGTGTTTATGTTGTTTTGATCATTTGTATTACCCAACCATATTAAATGAAATTAAATCGATACCACATTTGTTACAGTAAATGCAATCAATACCGTTCGTATTCGAACCTATTTCGGACTTGTCATCATTATTATATTAAGGCAAAGGTTCTAGAAAGACAAACATAATAGTCTCAAGAAGTGGAGCAATATAATCCAATCACTTGGCAAATCACACAAAGCATGACGAAAAGTATGGAGATCCTTGCCAGAGATGAATCTTCCCAGAACTGAAGCCGTTAACCTAGATTTAGTTTAGAGAGGATAAACCCAACGTTTGCTGGGTTCAACCAAGCCTCTGTAAAGGAATAGTCAAACATCTACGGGGAATTTAATAAAGAGGGATGCCAAGTAGATCTGCTATGCTCAAACAGATTTATAGCGCATACATGCAAGAATTTGATCACGAGCAAAACCTTACAGGAGTCGCACAATTGCCATATGATTGCTGTACATCATTAGGTAATGACGAATGGTATAAGTAATTTCTCCATGGACCTTTCTAGGGACCCTATTTTACCTGTGATAGGAGATGGAGAAGTAAACTTTGGGGTTGCCTCTTTGACTAATTATGTACTTGGAAGATCACTCAGCATTTATAACGACCTTTCGTCGGTAAAAATAAAATAAGAATAAGGTGCACATAAAGGCCAGTGTCGTACCAATGTATAATATTATGAAGGTCAAGGAGGGATGATATTTAGCACTGTTATCTACCTAGAACCAGCCTGCAAATAAAAAATGAAATGAGACTGGACAGTACAACACAGTAATTTTCATATCAATGTGAAACAAGACGCATTATTAACTATCCGACCTGACTTTTTCTTGGAAACAATTCAGAATATTATGGTAAATTCTCTCGTGGGGGGGGGGTATCTTTTATATGACTATAATAAATGAAATTATTGTTTTCTTAAGTTTTATCACAATTATCATAAATATTAACTTCTAAAAAAATAAACTTTCGGTCTCTAAAGGAATAGCAACTCAGACAATTATATACAACACAACTTCATAATCATTCACAGGACCTGATCATTACAAATATATAACTCGCCAATCTGTTTCTGGATTAATAACACCAACAGTAGTTGATGACAGATTGACATCATGGTATTGATACATAAATATTTTCTTTCACATATGCTCACATTGTGATGAGTAATTTTTCGATGTTTGAAAGATTTGCGCTTTTAGAAGTCATAGCCCATACTTGCTAACGGGTTACCATGTGAAACAAATAAAGGCCTTATACCAGAATACCATCTGTAGAAATGAATATAATGGGGCATTGACTGAATAGATGACACGGCCTATATATCGAGGCACTGCTTATGGCTACAAAATAGTAGCTGTTGAAACAACTCTGTATCTTCTAACAGGAAGCCAGAGTCGGTCTGAGATCAATCATCTGGTGTGGGACTCGAACCCAATACTCCTGCGTATCGGTCAGGTATCACATACCTAAGAATAAATTAATGGCATGCATACAAATGCACAAGATACACATCGAATTCTCTAGTAACCTGGGCTATGGCATTGTTAGAGGTAATTTGTCTCGAAGAGTTACATATCTTTTGTAGAGCATTGAAGGAGGTATATGTGTAGAGAGCAAGTAACAATAATCTCCTTGAACACTTTTCTAATATTTCTTTATAGATTCAATGGTATGCATCAAAGAAAAACACAAACCTGGTCTGATTGTGCCAGTGTCTTTTTTTAGGGTTATATGGCAGAAAACAGAAAAGCCACACACAAGACTGCACAAACAAAAGTACATTTAAGTAGGATTTAGTATGTTTGTCATACCGTTTCAAATCGGGGGAGGTGCAATAAAAATGATTTACCTCTAAATATTTACACTTACAAAGAACTTTCTTGTTGCTTAATGGAAATCCTTGTGCATGGCTAATCTAAGCTAGGTAAGAAACTTTCACGTGTCTTTACATAAATAATGCCCTCCTGTGAAACAAAGAGTCTATCATGATCTAAAGGCATGAGTGATGTGTTTAAAAGCAGGAGGAAACTACTGTGTAGTTTAGAAACTCCGAGCTGCCGACTGCTGAAAGCACATGACCATTTAATACTTGACCTTTATGCAGAAAATGCCTTGGGTAGACACAAGAATGAAGAAACAAATAAGTTGATGCAAATAGATGCTCCTTCCACAGGCTGAGAAGTCCACTGTCTATGCCCTCTAACCTGACACTGAGGAAACATAAAATTGCAAACCGTTCAACTCCGCACTCTGCAATAATCTACACAGAAGTTCTTGCTACAGGTTAGTCCAGAAACCATTCCGGCAAGACCGCATTGCCTTTTCTGAAAAATAATTATTGAGATGTGGAAGGTAAGCATATTGTAGGTCGATGGTGACCGCCCCGTTGCTGGGAGTTAAGGCATTTCTTACTAGTGCCGTAATATCCAGCCTGTAGAGATCCTCACGAAGAAGTCTGTGTAATGCAAATAGTTGATCATCCGCCAGAACCTACTTCCTTTTGCGATAAGAATTTTTTTCTTCAGAGTATATGGTTTAGGATTCTGGAAAATAGAATCCATCTGTTCCGTAATTGCATCAGAATTGCCCGGTGGAAAAGTATAGGGTCTATGCAAGAGGCAGATTTTCCTGGAATAAGAGCTTGTGTCCTTTCTTTATTATAGATGGAATTCATCCATCATTCACTATGCCCAACCCAACCTCAGAAAAGACGGTGATTCAAATACAAACGGAAACTCAAAGAAGAAAGATATCGTGCGGATAAGGCATCGAGTTCCTGTGGCTTCTCTCTCTGAAATTTCCTCCCTTGGGATGGACCATCGACCTAATCAAACCAGTCGATGACTGGGTTAGTACTAACGTCATATTTCCAAAGGCAGATATTGATATCTTACACTCTTTGTTTGGGGAGTGCACTTAAACATTGAACAAATGCGATCTCACTGTCCCAGAGAAGGACTATGTTGTATTTGGTTTATGAATATCATGTCTTTCTTTACATATCAATGCATCTACTTTAGCAAGGTCCCACACCTTGTCTGACCAGACAAATCCGACTAGACACCCACACATCCTTGGCATGTATTACATACTTGACAGGTAGGCTGTGTATACCATGCGGAATACGTATGCACACGTTTTTCCATAATCGCCAGTGATATTGCTAGAATCAGACAACCACGAAAACTAACCAATATTGGTCTTGACATTACACATTGATTGCTTGAGACCTGAAGTCAATTGCAATCTAAAATCAGTAGTTCTTTACGTGATGTTATGGTATTGATGAATGTGACTAGGCAGTGGGACCTGTTGTCAAAAGTAATGGAGGATCAACAATAGTTCGCTAGAATAATTAATACAATTAATTGTGTTAACAAATGAAAATAATATTATCAACCACAAAAATGAATGGATTCATGTCATCTCGCTCTGTATGAAGAAACGTGGTATGCGAGCTGTTATCAACCAAGATTTATTATTAGCAATACGTAACCTTATTATGGATGCCATGATCTCAACAAAACATCAAAATAGTTATCATTAACTGTTGTGCGACCACCCGGTCACATTTAAAGAATATGATGCTGGTGCGCGAATCTCTAGGTTAAGTCTACATATCACCATGTGACATTCTTTAAAGAATTTTCATTAATCAACTAGCTGCAAAATTAAATGTTGACTAAAGACCATACCACATTATGAACTCAGCTGAGACTATGCATACACTAGAGTCTAGCAAAAACAATTACAATTTGAAAACGATAAAAATAGGTTTATTTGTTAAACACCCGAATCACTGTCGGGCAACTATTTTGATATTGTATGCAACACACTGACTGATAACATATTACCAATATCAAATAGTATATATTGTTATGACAATTATATAAGTATTTCTTTATAGGTCATAACATATATATCTTCTTATGTCACCTGCCTCAAATCTGAGCGAACTTGTGTTTAAAAAACATGTTTTGAATATACTACACACTGACAACCCTGAGTTTGCCTCCTTGTACAATGTTCACCTATATTTAGAAAGAAACTGTTTAGTTCAGCTTATACCTAACTGATAGGTTTGTTTAAGATGGGTGATTATAACAGATTATAAAATATAGTATTTGCCAGAATACAATACAGCAACGATGCCAAAATGTACCGATATACCAAATAAGAAGCCAATATAGATATGAATATATATTAAATAAAAGCAAATGAATAGTCAAGTCTGATACATTAGTCATGGAACTGATGCGGAAGGGGCAAACTAGATATTTGGATAGTAAAAGACAATGGTAAAGTACATAAGTTTTACCTAACTGGCGTGTTCCTGACTGAGGTATTTCCAGCAATCGCACGGTTTGTTCTCCATTAAAAGTTCCTGCAACAAAGAAGAGGTAATTACTGAGAACGTTGACAATGCCAAACAGAATATAGTTATATCACCTTAATAATTTGTTTGGCAATTAAAACTTGGTTGAAAAGTGTTTTGATTCAGACTGATATGATAATTGTTTATTGTGTTTGGCTATGTTTACTGCAATACCAACTAAATCAAACTATGTCAATACAGCATAAATATTCCGCAGAGCTTCTTTAAATTAAATTGACCAAATACCTTCCGGATATAACACTATTTCAAATTTTTGATCAGAATTCTATTAAATACACAGACGCTAGTGTGGAAGCAAGAATACAGTCTCAAGAGGTGTAACATTCAACCGTCAAGTCATGCAGACCATGATGAGAAGCATGGGAATTATATCCAACGGAGGACTTCCCTTGAAGTGAAGGATATATGCTCCATTTATAATAGACGGCTCACCCATGACTTAATATGATCAACAAAATCCTCTGAATAGGGCTAGTAGAATAAATGCAAGAACTGATGCGAGAGAGAGGATCCACAGGAGTGGGAGCTAGTTTCTAGGTCTGGGTCCACCTTTATAGAGAAGCGCAAAAAACAATTTGTCCTAGGACTTCCTAGCGACGATCTCCAAACTCCACTTTACAAAGTTGAGGTATAAATGTGGCATGTTTTTTGATTGATACTTTGTTTTTAACAAAACATATCGCTGATGATAATGTGGTTGAACGCGTTTCCTGACAAGATTTGAAGAGCTAAGTGAGAATGCGATAGACCGGTACTGTTGGTCCCAAATATATTGAGGTACCATGGAGGGAATGAGCCCTTTGACTTCAAAGGACCAGCCTGAAGACAGTTCACGGAGAACGTTTTTCATTCTTATGAATGTTAGAAGATTCTGCAATAAGCTGCTCTCGATGTAATCTGATATTGTTTCTTCCGTTTAATTAAATCATCCACAGTCATCCGACTAAGCTTGCTTAGTCAGACGTATGCTAAGGTAAAAACGTTGATATTTCAGTACTGATTGTTATGGCGTCTGCGTCTATAACCTTATCACATTTTGGCTAAGCCAGAGTCAAGGCTACTATCCAACGTATTCTTAGCTTGAACAGTCCAACCGCTAAATAATGTGGATTAACCCTCTTATTCCAGGACTAAGTCATGTCAAATGATATAATTTTTTGTATGAACAATGTCGAAAAATTTCATTAAGTACGTTTTAAATAATTCAAATATAGTGACTCTAATCGTAGATACAGAAAACCTTCGATTATACATAAATGCTGAGTATTTGGATTATTCGCTTATACGGACAACGAATGTACGCCTCGAAATTTGAACATTAATTCCTTGTTTTGTTTGTGACCAATATTATATTATCCTTACCATTGATTGTCTCGACAAAGAGTTTTGATAGCCAACGTGTCTTGGTCTGTATTAAAACTTGAATCTTTTACCAAACTTAAACCTTTATAATTTATGTGAAATTTTAAATTTACTTTACACTAATTCTGATCCATTCTAAAATTGATTGCTGTTTTCTAGGGTGTAAAAGTATTTAGAGATTTTATATTCTACAAACAATATTAATAAATTACCTCAAAATGTTAGCATTACTATATTATAGATGTTTCGCTCTCACTTTACTAAATATATAACAAACAATGACAAGAATTAATTCCTAATCTATCTACATTCACAAAAGTTCGATTGCTCTGTTGAAAAGAGCATCTTAATAGTAGGTGCTTATAATTATAAATTCTTCATCAAATCTAATTGAACGACAGCAAAATCATATTGGTTAAAATGCGCAGTTTAAGGTCAAGCGCAGTGAATAGTAACTAGGACATGTATATCTACCTGCAAGCCATGGACCAGGCAGTGATATAGGTGTTAAGTACATTCAGAACTCTCATCTCTGTGGCAGGCGCACTTTGGAGTAGCAGTAAGCAGTCCAAAAAGTGCACATGTCAAATCATCGCATCCATATACAATGCATGTAACCTTCAGACGAATAATGCATTAGGCAAAGTTTAAAAGCCAACTTCATCTCCTGTTACACCCAGTCACACTCAATAAACTACCAACATACAGATGGTTCTCACTGCGGTAGCAGTGTAAAAGATAGATCTGGCTTGTGTGCCCTCCGCGAAATAGGATACTAATTAGGTGCAAATTAGAACAACTCCACGGTTCTAGCGAATCATTTTCCCAAATGCAAGGAATACAGATCATGCAATACGATTATTGACAACAAGACATTGACTTTGAGCTTTTACTCAATTACTGATGTGGAAACGATTTCAAGCAGTATCACAATAAGCATTTATATTCTTTAAGAAATAGACTACTTGAAAAGGAATCATTCAAGTATTGGTAACAATCTAGATCCATAAGTATCATCACATAAACTTTCTTACAAGTCGAGTCCTACTGCAAACTACACAAACGGAGATATGCCATCACATAATACGCCGGCATATCTTGGTTGAAGCAGTACGTTATGAGCAATAAGTAGAGCAGCCAACACAGGTACTCATCTACCGGAGCATTATGCGAGGTCAGAACTGGGTCTAGGTTGTGTTCAGATGGACTACTTGTAGTATATATCGTAAGTACTATGCACAGTATTACAGGTCATTATTGTTTACAGTTATCCAGTATTTAGGCATTACCATTTTCAATGTTTTATTCATTCGTTTGTTTATTTTTTAGAAAGAAAATGAACTTCTCGGTAAATATTCCTAGTTTTGAAAGGAGTTTAATTATGATTCATAATAGAGAAGCCATTATAAAGTACAACATTTAATTATACAATAAGACTTTAGTGAATCATGGAGAACATAATTATTGAATAATCATTTAAGTCTTCTGAATGCATCAAACATTTTGTGTCTAAGCATGAACGTTTGCTAAACTTTTGAGTTATCTTTACATTCTGGTCCCTTCCAAAAATGCCCACGTACTTTACCATTGAATTTGCCGTTTGTAATCATATTATCAGGGAATATAAATGAGTGAGAACTTCGCAAAGTATAAATTAATTTCAAGGTAGAATCAAATTCTGAACGTGACAGCCATTAATAATAGTATTTCACTCCTGCATGACCTGTGCGACTTTGACTTTAGATGGACCGTTTACTACAACATCTTTATTTTAATTCTTTGTAATGATTTTCTATTAAATTCATAATAATACGGACTTGTGAAGAATATATAATACCATACACAAAACATATATACAATATTTTACTGACCTGGAATAAACTATAACTTACTTCTGCGAATTATTTGGATGTATCTCAGACTCACAGCTATGGCCCAAATGAATAGGATAACCGAGACAATGCTAACTGCGATCAAAGCCACCGTGTTACATGTCTCCGATGTTATTGTTGGACTGTTACCTGTAAAATATCACAGGATATATATATATATATATATATATATATATATATATATATATATATATATATATATATATATATATATATATATATATATATATATATATATATATATATATATATATATATATGATTTGACAAGTGGAAAATAATAAATACGTACAGTTTGGCACATACACAAATATCAATATCAAACTTTGTGAATTTGCGTATTCTATAAGAAATAGGGAATGGTGAGTTTTGGAATAAAGCAATCTTATTGTGGGTGACTAAGTTGTTTAGGTCTTTTTGAAGATATTGGGGTGTGGCGGCTGGGCGTTGTTATCTATGATCTATGGTAATTCATTATTCGCTTCTAGTTTAACATCTAGGACAAGTGTCACTGCCAGAAACTAAGATAAAGCATTTACGTTATAGGGGAATGTTTTGGAAAGTATGCAAATATGTTTGAAAGTGCAAGTAGTTGCCACACGGTATCAGTAATGATGATCGTGTTTTCAGGCGCACCTTTCAGTGTTTATCCCTGCTGACATGGTTACTCATAGAAGAATAAGACGATTATTTTATTTAAGCATATATTATTATCTTTATTTCAATTATGTGTGTTTCGTTAAAATTTAGCGTTTGGTCGATTATAATTAAGCACGTCTCTACCATGGAGTCGTATGAACTTAAGTTAACGATAAAATAGAGTACTACCTTTATGAACATAAATCGTATTTTATCTGCGTTGAGATATATCTTTATGGCTCCATGAGGCTCAGATAAGAATATAACATGTACTTATGATAAGACTTTCACCTCAATATGTAAAATGGGTTTCATTACTTAAATAGTCAGATATTTAAGAATGCTATATAGAGCGTACAGTGATATATTCTGCTGAATGTCTTAAATGAGTAAAGTAGCCGTTTTAATTGACCACTATAAATTGTTATTTAAATGCTAATCAGAAGTTGAAACGAGAGCATAATAGAAATGTATGACATTGTAGAATACGTCAAATTGCGTGCACATTTGCATTTTGATAATCAAATGGATCGAAGGCATCCAGATTTTATATAGTAGAATATATTACCAAAGTACAGCTAGCTACAAAGTGTGAGCATGGCGCAAATACAAATTCTCTCAGTGCCTCGACACCTCATAGTTACTTCACATGTCTACTATAAAGCAGTATGTGCTATTTCAATAGTACTTTTAAGAAAAGTATGAGGCAAAACACTTCCGTATAACTAAGGAGGTATCATATCCCACCCGGCATTGTCTCCACAAGTGCTAGACCTTTCGAGTTTGTCACTATGTAGCATATGCAAATTATATATATCATACATATATATTATCCTCTCGTTTCAACTTCTGATTGGCGTTCCTATACTTACTGCCATTAAATAGTGAAAAGACAAACAGAAAACACTCAGATCATCGTTTAATCAGGCTTAGCATCTTCACCATAATTACATATAGAAATATTTGGAAGCTATATGGGGTTTAACGGTTAGTATCTCCCCTTGAAAACACCAGACGGCATATCGGTGCAACTCACTTCCGTATAGTACAGTCAATTAAGATGGCAGATGTAGATCAAGAAAATGTAACAGACCGCTCACATTATGCAAGCAGGATCGATATCTCATTTTCTTATGAAAGGAACTTATATCAATGTGTGTTCGCATACGTAGATTACATAAACATACTTCTGGTAAAAAAAGAGTATTAAATGATCGATTATTTTTACATCTTTTATATTTTGTCACTAACTTGCGCTGCTCCCAGCTTTCAAATAAATATTGTTTGCCCATTTCAGAACTTCGTTATCTTTCCATTACTACCTTATGCTCTAGTTTGTATTACTTGATTTGATTGTGCGAAAATGTATCGCTGCGTAAAAAGTTCTTGCAATTTATCTTGGTTGAAGAATTATGAAAATGTGTTTATTTTGTACAGCTTCAATCGTAGCAGTTAATGGAGGTTGAAGGACAACGAAAAAAATTCTAACTTCTTAAGGTTCTTTTATTTTGATTTAGACTGTTGCTTTTCTATTAATGTTCATTATATTTTTTATGAAATAACTTGAGTTTTTTTTCTTCAAAATGCACAAATGTCAACCAGGCTTGAATAGACAGGCGCATGTACGAGTCTCCTTGATAATTATTTTAATTTTATTTCCTTGGCTTTTCTATTAATGTTCATTATACTTTTCAATAATCCTTGATGATTATTCTAATTTTATTTCCTTGAACGGTTGGAAATTTTAGAGTATACAATTTGGAAAAATGTCGATGTTAGACGCACTATGCATGTATAGGACATTTGTGGCTCTCACCTATCTGCCTGTCTGTCTGTATATATGTCTGTCTCCTTTCATCTGGTGCATGGGTATGTATATCCTCAAACGAACGTGTGTTCGCATACGTAGATTACATAAACATACTTCTGGTTAAAAACGAGTATAAAATGATGCTACGTTAGAAAGAGTGAATGACAGATAAAGACTATAAATATGAATATTTGTAGTGTCCATTTATTATTGACTTGTAGAGCATATTCTTACAAGCTGTCACTTTTTTAAATCATACTGTTTGCAATTTTACATCCGGTCACGTGGATCAATATTGATTTAAAATGCGAACCAAAGTAATTTGACGGAATCTGTGAAATAACTGGATCTTTAAAACTTACATATTTGATGCAAGGAGAGTTAAACAGAAATAAACTAATTTTAAGCAGGCTGTTCCAGATGAATTTGCTGGTGGCAATCAGAAATTTTGTCTACAGACCCAGAACATTTGAGAGTTATTACGTGTCAGTATAAGCAAAGAAAAATCATGCTGAAAATTATTTCATGTACCGTCCAATACTTGATGTTTTAAAATTCAAAAAGAAAATGAAAAACAATCATTGAGCATGTTAATTAATCTGAATATTGTACGATATTTATACCCAAATATGAATAAATATTCCGTCTGTATTAATTACACTCCTTTATCGTTATGATAGCTAATGTAAGTATTGCTTTGTTAAGTTCCTCTGAATACATTAAAATACTCTGTTCCATTTATTTTAAAAATAAAAAAAAATTCTGGTTTAAAAAATTCAGCATTACAAATGAACTGATGCATCGAATTCGTGTTATAATTTTCTTATCGAACTTGTGTTATAGCTTTCTTAACTCGTGTTATAAACGAACTATTAGCCTTGCGAAAGTAACTGAGAAAGAAGGATATATCAACATATAAAAATGCAAATTGTTGAGCTTGTTTTCGTTAAAGTTCTATAACTAAAAATGTGCAATAAATGTTTAAATCGGAGAGCAGAGTGAAATATTCCTATAAATGTATCTGAAATTATGGATAATAAATCTATATTATCAGGTATGGATAGTGTATTTATTTTAATTATTTGATATCCTTTAGGTATGGAAAGTAAATGCTATTGAATTATCTGATATAATTTAAGTATGGACACTGAATCTTATTAGCTGATTTAATGTCTATAATTATTCTCCTAGTATGAACAAAAGATGTTTAACACATATAATGGATTAATTGGTTTAACCATAATGATCTGTAATACATCTAAGATACCTTCCTTTGTTCTCTATGTTTCGCTAACCAAGTGTAAAACGGTGAACCATCCATAACTGGAAATTTTTTGTGGACATGCACATTGGAGCTGAGAACGTTAATTTTATGTGCTACGATCAGTAACTCCGTTGCAACCGTGAAACCCCCTTTATTATGCTAATCATATAATCACAAAATACAATGAGAAAATGTCTCAAAGGCTGGTACAACCTATACTAGTATACCAACACGCTCAAACCTTGATATCAAGGCGATGTGACTGACTGATTCTTTGTTCTTATTTACTTTTTATGAAATGATTCCTTCCTTAATTAATCCGTCAAATCCCATATCAGCATTTTAATTGACAATGTTTACTAATTTAGTTATGTTTGCTCAAGTTAGATATTTTACGTATTGCTGTGTTTATTTTACCTCCAGGCATAAATACTGTGACATTACAGTGTGATAGAACTTAAGTTAAATAAGCCTTACTTCTTTCTATAGTAAATGTCGAACAGTAGTCCTCTGGCGTTAAGTTTGTCGCACAATCTAAGGCAGGACCTTTAATGCAGGCAGAATATTCACCGGCCTCCTTTCCTTGAGATAGCTTCAATATTGCTTCGTTCTGAAATAGAACATAGTTATAAAGTATTAGTTTCGTCGTTGTAACTGTTGAAGCAAAATTGCAATGTAGTATCATTTGATCGCCGCGTAACATTAAATAAAATAGAGTTATTAATGCTGACATTTTACAGAACACGTTTCATACTAAATCTCATATTTGCTCCAGTGCGTTTATTTGTTTTTCCCGTTGTTTGTGCTTATTGTTTTTCATTAGCAGTTGTTTTTTTTATCATTCGCAGGCATTTTATACACTGACAAATTCCATAAATCTAATAATCAGCCAGTGTTTCTTTCAAACTATTCTTAAACAAATACAGCTTAAATGAACGTTGTTACATACCAAAGCATCAACAAAATATTGCTTAACGGAGCAATTATTGGACAATATGAAGGACATACGGTAAATTCAAATCCAACGGGAAATAACCTTCTTGATAGTATTTTGTCAGAAATAAACACATATTTAAAGTATTAGCTGCAACTATCACTTGTTATATGCATTTAAATATGCATTTTATAACAACATATTTCATAGCTAATTTGTAGCCATTAGTTTTGAAGATAATTATTACTTTTATGGCACAATGTTTACCGGGACCTGAGTTTAGGACATTGGTTTCGGCTAGGAAAGCCATGGTCTACTGATATTTTCATGCTATTTTTAAACTTTATCTTCTTTAAAAGTTTGAATGTTCTAGAAATGAACATTTTGTCCTGTTCCTGTTTTTATTGTGTCGTTGGTTTTTATATTAAGGATGTTTACATTAGAAGTATTTATTCATGTCTTAAACTATTTGGCAGACACATTCATTTAGATGTGTTTTATTCAAATTTTAGGGGCTTTATATATTTCAATCATTTATTGGAATTACAAAGCGCTCATTGATACTTTAGTGACTAAATCAATATTTTGAGATTATTGCCAATTCATTTAGATACATTTTTGATTATACAATTGTGGTAACCCATGACTCTTAATTAATCAACACGATTCCAGGATGTTGGTACATCAACACATTTAAGATTGTAATTCAATTGGAACACCCTGAAATGCATTCGGCATTAATCTAATACTTTTGTACGTTTAGGATTATGTGGGAATTTATTCGTAATATTGGAAGTTCTTTTGAAATTTTCACTTTTGTATTCCAGTGATATAAATTATTTGTTGAAGTTTGCTGAACCTGTTGGTTTTCGTTCGTTTGTGTTACTTAGTTTAACACAATAGAGTCGCAACACTGGAATGATAAATCTGATTCCATAACACATAAGGAGATGCCAGCACGAAGTAAAGGATTTAATATTTCATTTATTTTATTCCTTTTCCAAACCCATACAACATTAAGCCGACGTGTAATTCAGTATTAGATTGTATGCTTTAACCATTCTCAGATTCGATCAAAGCGAGGCATTGTTTCCAGGTGTCATTATTTTTGAAAGAATGTGATTGAACCAATTCCCCGTTTCAACATTGCTCCACTTAGAAAACAGGGTGGTACTAAGCAAAAATAAAAGCGAGTTGAGGTAAATGTAAATATAAATGTTGAAAGAGTAGCGTGATATAACAATACCATGTATACAAAGTCGAAAAGATTCTTTTCAAAAAGCTTCAAATTCAAGATTACATTTCAAAGACAATGTCATATAAATGTATATTTTGACTCTGTGCATATTACATATTTCGTTATCAAATTAAAAAGTCACACCAAAGTCAGTCAGGTAATGGTACTAAAATTGGCAAATATTAGCTAATGCTAGAATGTTTCATTTGCTAATAAAAGTTCATGAAATCTCATGGAAGTTCAAATATTAAGCAAGTGTCAGATGCCCTGTGATGACCATGTATTCAATACATGTGCCAAACAGAGATGTCACAAGTGTATCCACACTACAAAATAACGGTTTATTTAACGCTATAAGGCAATTAAACAATTTGTGTTCATCCCTACAAAAACAAATGCTAGAATGCCGAGCTTTCACTCAGCCCTATGTTAATGTTCACAGTCCAAAAGTTCCAAACGTTCCAGTCAAATGCAGTAACATATTTATTTATAATCAGTCATTTATATGCCATTCACATTCTCTTGTCGTTAAAATTGAAAAGTTACAATAAATACTCCACACATTTAACAGAATAAAGATAAACCTCAGAATATTCATTACCATATTTTCTCCATTATTGTAATCTTACACAGATATTATTACTAATAACGACAATAACATATTTAAAATCCCTAAATCATTATACAATAGCAATTTCAATAACTTCAATACAGAAAATAGTATTATAGCATTCATGCCATTGAATGATTGGTACCATCACGTTTATAAACTACTTTCTCTAACACTGCAGAAATAGAGAAATTAAATAATTAAAATAGACTCGTGAATTTTATGTTATTTTGAATACGAATCAGTAACACATGAATTCGTGAGAAAATATTGAAGTTAAAATTGTTTTCAAAATAATTTAGCAGGCAGCGTCATCTACTGTGAATGCACTAGTGATACAGTGCCGAAAATATGATTTACATACGCCGCTCTAAGTAAACACATACACGCATAATCACGCACATACACACAACGTAGCATTGAAAATATTTGCTACACGATTATTGAATTAGAAGAAGTAGGAAACTAAAATACTGACATTTAAAGATGACAATTTGCAAACGAACAAAAAGGTGAATCGAACAAAATAAAACATTAAAATGGACAAAGGCAATTTTATTTAGCTGAAATAATCGGAAGGAAACTTCAGTAAATATCGAATCAGTACCTTATCTAAACGTGTGATGACACCAGACTTGTTATTTCGCTGTTCGTTTGTAATATGTCACGTTCCTCGCCCCCCCCCCCCCTGCGCCCGTGTTTAAATGTAATTGGAGAGTAACGATTCACGTTAATACACTCTCGTACAGTAGCAATACTTATGGGATTCATTGGTGCAACTGTCTGTAAGCACAGGTCGCTGCAAAAATAATGTTTTGCAGTCTCTTTGTTTTCCTACGCACAATTACTTTTTCATCAGCTTGTCATATTAAATGGATAACGCATATCACGTCATATATTACAAGGAGAGGGAGGTAAAGAATAACATAAGTGTCATAAAGAATTATTTACATAACCTGTAATCTGTTAAAAAATATCTCAACCTTTTCTTTCTTGCTTATATGAGCGTTAAAGTCAAAATAATCGGTTTTATAAATATTGTTTTGCAATATTTTCATGTTTGTAGATATCGATACACGCATGATGACTCATTATTAAGGGAAGCAAGCAACGGTCTCAGAATGTATTGATGTCCCTTTTTGTTTCCTATGCTTCCAAAGACACCAAGACAACGGCCGTTGTCAGCTAAATGGTATCTAAACGCGCTAATGCTACAGTACGTTTCTGAAGTTCCTAATGACCACTAAAAACTGATCTTTATCTAGTTTCACATTTGTCTGTCTCATCAGCAAACGTGCCCCAGTGGAAGGCTAGCATTTCTCGCCATGCACAACGAGACATGTCTCATACCCTAACACAAAAGTTCATTCATATCTACTAACAGCATAGGGATGGTCCATCTTATGAAACATATTTATTCCATCAAATGTCTCGTGAATAATATACACGATGATGTCTGCTCCTAGGAACTAGCTAAATACGCGGCTTGAGAAATATCTTCCAACACCAATTGCCTATAATGAAAAAATAATCACTAAATCCTAAAAAAGCCATAAACATACGTAAATTATAGAACAAAATAAAGAACACTTACTCTGTTTCCATTACACTATTTCCTATCAGATTAAACACTAACATATTGGAGTCATCTCCTTGAAATAAAAGATAGTGAAGTAACGATTGAATAGCTTGAATAAAATAATAAAGCTCAAACATCTGTTTCGTTGTATTTAAAACCTCCTATGCGACTTATTTCAGCATCTGCATAATGTCATTAAAATAATTACGGCGACAAAGATGATGCCCACTATATATACACAGTTCTGATGCAATTAATTTTAAATAAAATATATATTTCATATATTTTGTTATGTATTGCGGTTTACACATCCAGGTAAATGTTATAAACTTGTGCAATCAAATGTATAGTAGAGATTGTTAAACAGTATTGTTCATGTCTAAGAAATCATTACTCGCAAATAATGATTTTCGTTTACCTCGTCCTAATGATTATAGAAAATAGCATGTGTTCATGCAAAAAAGGTAAACACTGAGGTTATTTGCCTTGTTTTATAGATTGCCTTTTGAAATTTTACCAAGTCTTTAATACCATCACACTCCATCAACCGAACAGTCTACTCAGATACTCTCTCACTCTGCCTCCCTCTCTCTCTCTCTCTGTCTCGTTTCCCCCCTTTCTCTCAAAAATAAACGTCATGCCAGGGTGCTATCAAGTGAGAACTAAGGTGTGAAGCGGAAATTTGAGTCTTTCAACGTCATAGGAATTAGGATGATTTAAGTTAGGAATCAGAACATAACCTGTAAATGAAACTCGAAGCGACCAAGTTTACTACAGAAAAGCGTACATTTTTCCTTTCTTTAGGCAACAAAATATGAGCACTGTTCTTTAAGTGAGAAATAATGCAATATTTAATTAGAAAGTGATGGTACGTCGGAGATGAAGAATTTATATTTAAAACTGTATTAAGTAGGCAAATGTATTTAATCATCATACAAATGAGAAAAGTAATTGCACATATCCACCGAACTAACGTTGATGGTATTGCTGAATAGACAGAAAAATACGTAAGGGTTGAATGAATTTACTTACTGTGTTGGCAACTGCATCATCACCCTTCCAGTATGGAATCGCTACAGGAATGCCACAATCATCAGCTTTCAGTCTGGCAATGAGACTGTTTCCTAATTTCTCTATCATCGGCTTGCAAACCTCCTTTGGTGCGACTGTCGATGTTAGACATATAATATTCTAGTTATCACATTAATATTTATATGTGCAAAGATTCATACCAATAAAAATGTTCTGAACTTCAAAGCATCATATTTATTTGTGTTAGTATGAGAAGCTTGTTTCAGTTTCATGTCTTCAAAGAAACTGGATAAGCACCACATGATCATGGTGTAGGTAAGTTTGAGCATATAGTTCCAAAGCTATAAATACATGTCATGCAATGGACTAACTTAAGTGCCCGTTTCCTAGAATACTTTACTTGGTGTCCGCTCAAGAGTATTACAAATTGCAATTGTGTACAAGATATGAGTACATTTTAGAATGTATTTTGCGATTTGTTTCTTTTTCATTTATACCGTGCTGGCAATATCCTATACGACATCAATTATATAGAGTCGTAATACAAATCACAGTGTGGTCTGGACAGGATATCATTTTAATTATTATTTTGTGAAAATGTATGCAGCGCCGGCCTTAGGCCGACTGGACCGATTTGGCCCAATCGGGCCCGCCCTCACAGGTGCCCCACCCGTAATTAATTTTTAAAAAACTTGTTTTAAAATTTATTTCCAGACGCAGTGATCACAGTTGGCCTTGCATTTAAATCCAGAGGCCGTTCTCGTTACTTACAGAATATGAATGCAATCCTAAAACAAGTATATGAAAACGATTTTGTCGTGGAACGAACAACTTGTATTGAATGGTTTTATTATAGAAATTGTGAAATATGCTAGGACTGCGCGAATACAATTGAATACTCACCCATTACATGTAGCTGTACTTCGTATATCGTTGGTAATTGATCCACTTTAGAGGTAGCGACATATTTTGCCTGATCGAAATGATGGAAGTCGTTCATAGTTATAGTTCCATTTTGGTCCAAAAACACCCGACCATTGTAGTTCTGTGAAATAGTTGTATTTAGGGTGCAGTTTTGATATGACCACATGGCAATCTCTGTATTTCTTTCACCATTTCTGCTAAGGGTAACAACTGCATTGCAAGGATTGAATTTAATGTTTTGAAACACTTGGACAGGATATCCTGGGCAAACATATTTCTGAGTAGTTCCTGCACCTGAAACTGATGAGTTCATAGCATATAATCGGTATACGTCATGAGATGATTGTCCTCCATCTCCTATACTACTACTACTACTACTATTACTACTACTACTACTACTACTACTGTTAATATAATAATAACGGCATCAACAAATAGCCGTACATACAGATGATTTGTTATTACCGTAACCCACCATTATGAAAGTTGGCGTACGTTGAAACCGGAAAAGTCTAGACTGACAGGCTGTGTATAGTTCAGCAGTGTACACCAGTCCCCATTTCACTTTTGTTATGAGGCAGAACAAGACATCAGACATATAAAATAATAGCAAATTCTATACTGAAATGGAATACAACCTATTTGCAACGTACATGATGGGGTTTCGGCGACAGTTGTGTGGCAAAATGAACAACAAATATGTTAGTCAATATTAGGGCAAAAGGTTGTGAAGACCGTGTTGGCGTGGAATTACGACAAAATAGACTTACACACAGATCGACCGTCGTAATTTTGTAAAGTGTCGGCCTAATATGGACAGCCCGAAAGATAACGATTATTTTTAGAATGTAAATTGCCGTCTTGGGCAGGATACTGGATATTTCCAAGACCAAAGGAGGTATCTTCAAAGAAGATTTACTTTCTGATGCATTTATTAAATGTATGGACACCCTAACGACATCGTTGCGAATGTACAAGAACATCATCCAAGGAAGGACTAAGAAGAAATAAAAATACTTACTGCTGAATGATGACTCGAAACTGTATGGGTGAACTAAATGCAAGATATAGTCCTTTGTACAAGAACTAAACACTATGATCCATGACATTCAGAAGGATTTTGGCATCGGTAGATAAGTGAATAATACTCGAGGTAAAAATGCAGAATAATAATGACACGCAAGCGAATGTATACTAAGAGTGATTGGCGTCGTAATTTCAAACCGAGCACAGTAATAATTGGTTAGTCATACAAAAAACAAGACAGGAATCGTAGAGTTGACCAAATTATAGCTTCGAAGTAATGAGCACTTATATTACATGGCCCAAATCGATAACGTAAGCAGACCGTACATGCCGAGGAAGAGATGAGAAGATAAACATTATGAACGAAGAAGACCTCCTCTAAGACAATGAAGACAGAAAGAGTACCAACGACGTACTATCATAAAACGAAAAACAAACAGAACATGACATACGCAAAGCATGGGCACCTTAAGACAAATTCAGACGATATGGGACTAGTTCGGCTGGTAAAATTACATATACAAATAGAGAGACTAATGATGTCAGCTGAATAACAAAAGCTATGGTCGAACATGTAAAGGCGAGATACGGGCCACTGTATTATATTGTTGTCCAGCATGCAGAAGAATAAAGGCAAGACGGATAATCACTTAAACAGTGTGTGCCGTAAACAAGCAGTGTACGCTAACAAACATGAACATTGCAAACTTGACATTGACCTACACTAGTAAAATTCCCAGATATATAAAATAAAGTACTTAAACAAGTGCAACGATCATAAAGCAGAGAAAGGTTTTGGAAACTGATATTGACATCATGCCGTAATTTAACATTCAGGCGGATCGCGGTATATAACATAAGATGAGGGACAAACACTAATTTGAAAATATCGGAATCTAGCTTATCTTAGATTTAATCCAGAGCCAGGGGAAATGTCGTAACTAATGGAAGGAACAGTATACTTTACAAACACAGTGACTCCCTTAAAAAAAATGTGAGACCAAATCAAAGCCAGATCTCGAGAAACGCAGCTACTACTTCACAATGCTACGAAGCTCTCAGGTTACAGGAATTGTACATTCCTTAAGATAAGAGAACCCTAGAGGGAAATTATTCATTTCATAATGTAAACTAATAATAATAATAATAATAATAATAATAATAATGACAAGTATTATATTTTTATTATATCTGGAATGATCGTACGAAAATATTAGTTGTTAAAATCCTCTAATAATCTCTCTCTCTCTCTGTTATTTTTTCAATAATATTTTGAATTGTGCCAATGAGCATATTAGTTCCCATCCTCAATATATCTGGAAAACTTGTTTAACGCTTTGTACTATATATTAACATATCGTCACAACTAGATCACTCTTGTGTTGAATTAATGTATGTACATTTACAGTTTCTTTCTTTGACTTTAATCTGATGATAATATTTATCGAACTTGAATTTATTTTCATTTAAATGGTGTTAAATTATATTTGTATATATGTGTGCTCTTTGATCAATTGACAGTAAGGCGTGCATTATGCCATCAACATAATTATCGTCGGAATTGTCACACTTCTGCTTGCGTCCAAGAATTAAAATACTTCAGCAATGGTTCTGGTGGATATGTATTTTCAGTCGCAATTACATCACTAATATACTATGTTTTCTCTTGACTCTATGTGTTACATTGATCCAATTTAAGATAAGAGAGTGAAGATAAATTGAAGCAAATGATCTATCTATATATGTATCTCTCTCTCTCTCTCTCTCTCTCTCTCTCTCTCTCTCTCTCTCTCTCTCTCTCTCTCTCTCTCTCTCTCTCTCTCTCTCTCTCTCTCTCTATATATATATATATATATATATGATTGTGTATTTTACAAATTATTACATAGTACATATGTACTATTGCCCACCTGATAACCATCCAGCGATTGTACTCAAAAGTAGAAACATACAACGTCTGGATTCGGACATCATTAATTATCTGAAAAGCAAGGCATATTGTTATAGACACTCAAGTATATCACTTAATCTACCGATTGTAATCATCAAATAAATTATTGTATGATATTAAGTAAATAATGACTCATACACTTTTGATTTGCTTGGTCTTTGCTTGAATCAAGTGTTAAATTAAATCCTTATATTTAAGGAAGTGTCGTGTAAGCAAGCACATAAACGAACGCATGTTTAATGATATAATACATTATAATTGCTTGCTATAAACAAGTGTATATATGCATGCTTAATAGCGCAACATGATGATTTCATAAACTATCTCATTGCAACTACGCTGAAATTAGTCAAGTAATCTTGTCGCATATTAATAAATATATTTTGTAAGCATCGCGTGCATCGTGGGCTACGTAATAAGAGTAATTTAAATGTATTGAATAAGATTTGTCTCGTTTCACAGAATTACAAATCATAGAAATGGCAATGTTGGATGATGAATTTGTTCCAACTCATTCTAATGATGTGATTACTATATAATGGAGAATAAATATATTTTTATTCATGCGATGCCAACCTATATTTAATGATGAAGTTGATGCAAATTCTGCCTCGTTGGCTAACCTTCGATCAGGTTTGCTTCTGTAACCTCCGCAAATTTAAATTTTACTCAAAACTCGTTTCTGTTAAACATTCCAGATAAATGAAAACCCAATGCATGTGTGTACCCATAATTCTACGACACTGGTTATTTGTCCGACTTTACATTTAACTACATATTTTTTTTCTTTTTCTTTCTTAGAAACATTATTATAGAACGCTCCAAGCCAGACTAATAATTATTGCTGTAAAAATTCTTTGAAAAAAAACGTTCGGTATTCAAAAACGTTATAGTGTGAACTTGTTTGCGTATCCAGGGTATGATTTCAAGTGTTGACAAGTCTTTAATAAAATTTAGGTACATCTAACTGCTCACAGTTTATAAAAAGGTCAAATTAGCTTTGACCTAGATGTTCAGACAAAGCCTCTTTCAGACGATAATGTAGTATGGATAAGGAGTCATTTGAACTGTTGTCAGACTGGTTAGATAAGTTTATTTTGAACATATTTTCAGCTGTTATCATGACTCGTATATGGGCATTAAATTAGTAAATATGTAACTAAGAGTTGTGATTTAGCACAGAGACAAATTATTTGAATAGTCGTTACATTGGACATTTTAAGTGTATGTGTTGTGTTGATTGCGTTGCTGATTTTCTCAATACAAACTTTATAGCCGTTTTGACTCACTCCGGGACTCAGTTATCAGCATACACACGTATTTGTGCGTAACTGAAGAACACATATTCCGCTAAGGCCTGACCTTGATCCTTGTAGGATGAGCTATGTACCAACTACACCATACCAACGCCTACAGATGGATTAGGTTTTCCAGCAGCGATGATCATGTAGCCTACTCAATATGTCGAACTCAAGCGGCAAAACAATACAATTATTATCACACTTTTCTGTCTGCATTTATGAATACAGATCTAATCCTCTCAAGCCTCCGATAATACTTATTAGGTTTATGTCAGTGAACGCAAGGAAATAAGAGAAAGAAATTGTTCCTGGTATTTCTAAACTTCATTGACATGTATCGTGCTATTTGTATAAGATTATGCCTAGCAAATTATATGACAATTCGAAACAAAACTAAGACTGTAGAAAACAGAAGATACCCCAGAACGTTGTTAAATGTGGTATTCTAAGTTGTAGTAGCAGTAATAATAATAGTAACAGCAGATGTTTACTTAGTAGTAGTGTTGTTAGTGATGACAGTAGTAGTATCAATTAATGTATGAATTAAAGTAATATGAAAAAAAATTGTAATTTAAATTGCTTTGGCTATTCTACTTGAAGTTGTAGCAGTGATCTTGTCTTGTTGTTGTTGTAAAACGGTACAAAAGCACATGTTCGATTTAGTGTTACTTTATTGGAATATTACCAGATTCGGTAATTGATCGGTATATCTAAAGATCATCCCAAATTTATATAAACAATCTAATTATTTCACACAGTATAAAGTACATGCCTCCGGTGTTGTTAGAGGAGAAATGAGCGATCACCTATTGCACACGAGTACAGGCAACTTTCAGATCCCGGGAATTTTTCTTCATGGAAAATCACATTAATTAGTTGGTGGGCATTCCAAAAGGTTTCGTTCATGTAAATCAGACTGTATTCTCGTGATCTACGATATATCCTTGTTACATGAGAAATATGTGCAACCTTGAATAACATATCGAACTGTCTTTAGGAAAACCGTTCAACCAGTTATAGAGTTTGAGAGGGAGGGCTATCATCTCAATCATCTGGTAAACTACACATACTCTTCTAATTAAATATGAATACCTGCTTTGTAATGGGAGGCTAAGCATCTTCCGAAATGCAAAAATCATAAGTGTACCGCATTGTTGCTGCAAAGATGTAAACACAATCATAATAATCAATCCATTTTATTTCTCAGTTTTAGACATCAATTAAACAATCTTCTCTAGCTGTGCAAATCATACAGATTTGGGTACGTGCTCTTGCACGGATCCATGATCTCAAACGGTAACTTGACATAACAAAGACGACCACACCAATCAAGGTGTATGTGTGTGGTAATGGACGCAACAAGCGGCGTTGCTTTATAAAATGAAAGGTACGCTTCGTGCTTTCATTCTAGCTATGGTGGGCAAAGTCATCCTTCGCGGTCTCCACTTCCTGTTCTGCTGTTTCGAGCCAAGCTTAGTAGCTATACTTATGCTCTATTTTATTTCATGCATTCCCGCAGCTTAAAGTGGATATACTTTGCTTGTAGCTTTGATACCGTGCCTTCCTCTTTTGTTATATAACATCTCTATGTATCTTGTGTACACGGAGCGCCTCAGCCAGCAAATATTTTGTAATCTGGCAAAGATTACGTACTTTGTTTCGGGATTAGATAGATCCAAAATTCTCTTTCAAACTGTTCTGCGTTTGCAATACACAACTCATACATCCTTGTTTCCGGCATAATTAATTGCTGCGTAGTATAATCCTTGCAAACGTTCTTGAAACATGATTAAGGATGCATCATAAACTATAAAACATCATGCCAAATTATCCTTTTAGTCACATAAAACCAAGACAAAATTTAAATATTTGCATATAAAACGATTTTTCAGAACAATATTGTCAGTTTGAACAACGAGAAGTCGCTGCTAAGGTATAAATCAATGTTTTATTGATGGTTACAGAAGGTTCCATTGATATCAAATATGTATGTACAAGTACAGAATTAGTTTTATGATGTTAAAGCTATATCGCTTCGTTTAGAGCACAAAAGGCGCAGTGATGAAATATGAGATACAAACAGTCGCTCAACAACGCTGTAAGTGAGTGAAAATTTGCGTAAACGGAGTTTGTAAAACTCCCATCAAAACGGAAAGAATTGACTCCTATTTAAAAAAAAAAAAAAGAATACAGTTGTCCGTAGCAACCGGCATAGATAGATAGATAAATAGATAGATAGATAGACAGACAGACAGATAGATAGATAGATAGATAGATAGATAGATAGATAGAGGTTCATTGTTTATAAAAATAAAAAAAGCATCTTCAGTCTTATAATACTGTCCCAAATTCCAAATTGTGTAACCAATCTAAAATTCTGGTATAAGTTTGTATGCTAATAATTGTCACTTTCCCACATGCTCTTTGCAATATTATTTTGATTTTGCATGTAACAAAGGCTAAACATAAGAAGATGGGATGTTATATGCTCCACATTAGATGACATAAGACCTAGACATAAAAAGAAGGCTAACCACAAGTTCTAGCACGCTGACATTCTTTGACCTATATGCAGAAGCTATGAAAGGACAAACAGCTAATTGGAAGTTCATGCACACACACACACACACAAATATATATATATATATATATATATATATATATATATATATATATATATATATATATATATATATATATATATATATGCTTGCAGATTCGAAAACTATATATTAATGTGCAGAAATGTAGCATTGTTCTGCATCATTTCCTCATTGGTACATTCTAAATCAGTAAAGCAGGACGCAGCTACCTACATACAATATTGAATGCTGACCTCTTAATCAATAAACTAGATTGCACGCATTCACTCTCATGTTTCTTGCATTCGGAAACCTGAAGCCACATCCTAAACATGTAAACATTATAATAAACATAATAAGGACATTCATTGAAGCGTTGAGGTTGTGAAGACAGTTGTTCTGGTAACTTGTTATTGGATCCAATATACATTTGGTATTATGGCCAACAACAGCCTTCGGTTTGCAATGGTAAACGGTTATGTGGGGGTTTATTATACACTAAGAACATCACATTTAAAAGAACCTTTACTGGGATAATGCCCATTTGGTCAAGTGGTTTATCTTTTGATACTTCAAGTAACTAAGATGATTTTTGTATCATAATGCCTCGTTCTGAAATTTATTTTCATATGCAATTATGCTTGTACATTTTTGCATTTTAAGATATTTGGAACATGTTTGTAAACAAGATTAGATAGATTTATAAAGCACACTATTATAACATGTACTTAGATTCAGTACATCTATGATGTTACCCTTCTGTCATAATATCTGATTTCAATAAAGATTGTACAACGACAAGTATTTGCAATACATGCATGAGTACACACAGACATACACACGACTGCCAGCGGTAAATTTTCATGATACGTGTCAGGTATATTATATGTGAATAGAAGAACTTGTTCAGTTTTCTTGCTTCCTAGTAATGTTATGTTTAAGACATATTGATGTACATTCTTCGGGTTTATTACCCTGACTATATTTCCGTAGAGTTATTTAATGACTGCCTTACACCGCCTTGAAACAGATGCAATTACTGCAACAATAAATACGGTTTTCACATACTGTCTTGTAACACTATAGGTAGTCAAACATGTAGCTCTCACATACAGTATTGTACCAGTTTAGGTAGTGAAACATATTCTGCATAAAATGCAATTTGAGATAAATATTACACATCAAAACAATATGTACCGTGTTTTGGGAGCCAGGTGCACAACACATAAGGAATCAATGTAATGGAAATTTACAGGAACTATTGTTTTGGTGGGTTTTTACGCTTTTGGCCTGTCTATCATATATGTTCATTTGTAACTCTAGCAAAGAGCTGGCAACCTATCAGTAATAATATTGGTGTTAGGTTATACGCATTTTAAAAGCTTTGATAAGTGCAATGTGGATGTTATCACTTTAAAGATATTTCATTTGGCAACATCACTGTTCTACTTGTACATATAATGCACCCATAAAAAGTAATTATGCTTAATTTTGAATTAACTCTTCTTGTAACAAATTAAGACATGAAAAGTAGGAAACTATATTAAAAGTAGACCTGACCTTAATTTCAAGATAAGTTATTAGCACGCTTGATAAAATGGTAGAAATGTTACTATTTTAAAGCATTATGAGCATACACATCTTTGTTTGGAAATTACGATTCCCCATTCGTATATTGTGACGTTTCTGGGGAGAAAGTAAAGGAGGTATATATACAACTTTCTGAAGAACTTTCATAATGCTCTTTGTTGTCTTGTTTAAATATTTCAAATCGGTAGCAATTGCTACTTTCCCGGAGAATGAAATCAGCATAACCTTGGTTTTTGTTAGAGTATGATCACTATCCAATATGTTAAAAACTTTCTGCATCTTTTGCTTTTCAATGCATGCGCGCTAATGCACTGAAATTAATTATAGAACAACAAATACTAGGTGTGAACTGGGTTGCAATAAGTGAACATGGATACTTTCATATATATTCACACTGTGAAGTTGCGTATAGCAATATCTATACAATTGGGGGCAGCCTATGTTAGATTTCTCAAGCTACCAATTAATTCATCTCATTTTCTGCCCATCCTATTTCATTTGCACATCATTTTTCTACATAACCATTATCGTTATAGTGAATTGTTCGTCCTAATACTGAAGATATCAACATGCCTTTTCTTCACCAATTTTCAATTAATTTCTCCATTACTTCATGTTTCTAATGTAATACACAACACAATTAGACAGGAATAAGATCACCTACAGGCAACGCCTTAATCACTGTTCTGTATATATATATATATATAGAGAGAGAGAGAGAGAGAGAGAGAGAGAGAGAGAGAAAGAGAGAGAGAGAGAGAGAGAGAGAGCATACTAAACAAATTTCAATTTTCCAAACAATTGCATATCCACTTCATAGACCATTTGTCTTGCTTTTAGAAAACTTTACTGCACCTTTATGACATTCTTATGTCGTTCATACTAAAATATATATTATACATTAAGTGTCCTCGACAAACTGCTGTGTGACATGGAGTGGTGTGAAAAAACTAGGGAAAGTATGCATAATTATTATCATAACCCGACAACTGAGGGCTTGACACAATCAGAATTAACACTACGACTATCGTTAACTACGAAATAGAGGTTGTATGTTAGTAATATGTTCCGCTATTTAGAAGTCATTGCGCCTTGTTATCTCCATATTTCGGTCAGTAAGAATCTTTTTGAAATTAGGAGAACGATATTAAATATTAAGTCTAATGCAAATGTGTCAATATATGCTACCTTACGAATTGTGACAACCAAGGTTCAGCAGACGTAGATGATTCATTATATCCCAAAACATTTCAAATATAGAACATGTTGATATTTTGTGTCTCGTTGTTATCAAAGAAAAATGTGTTATATTTTATGCTTGAACAGACCACCATGAATAACAGGACAATGATATATTAGTTGCCTAGTTATATGTATATGTTCACTTGTAGAAACTAGCACATCAATCTGATAATCATGTCAATATCCTCGATACGAATATGCAATTATTAACTAGCCTCGTTTTGTATCACATAATGTTATTTCCAGTAATTGCGAAATGATAAAAGTATACCACTCCACAAAATGGATACGTAATGGCTGATACAGATTGCAATTCAATGTATTTATTGATTACTCTTATCGCTACTTTCATGGGATAAGATGAGACCATCGCATGATAAATTTTCAACCCGACTCACACAACACAGTATAATGATTTTATAAGATATGAGGTCTAGATACGCATCAGCCTAACAAACACACAAATTAGCACTGTGAAACTAAGATTTCAATTATTTCACTTCTAAAAAAAGCCCAGCCGTTCTTTAACGAAAAACACAAAACTAACATTAATGCATTATAAAAAGTCATAGTGTCAAATGCAGTGAATATTGTGCACAGAAAATATTTTTAAAAAATCACTGCGTGCTTATAATTAAATTCCTTTATTATTTATGAAGAAAAAACAACAATAAACCCATTTTATGGCCCTTTCTAACTGGTCAGTGCAGAACCCTACATAAAAATGCAAGCGATAAAGGCATCATTATATTTGTAGAATGTAATTTAACCAAGTTTCTGAATACGTATTAAGTCTTTACTAACTGCAAAATGTACCACATTTCTATTAAGAAGGGATATGACCCATTGCAACCAGAGTTTAACGAAAATGTCAACACGTAGGTATTTGTATGAATTAATCTATAATTTGAACAATAACGCTCAGTGTATAAGTTGTGCAAAGTTATTAGTAAATATGTGTATCTCAGGACATGAAAGAACAAATAGTAACATAAATAGCACGATACTTTATATTCTACTAATGTTAAAGTATGT
Source organism: Sinohyriopsis cumingii (assembly GCA_028554795.2). Classification (NCBI taxonomy): domain Eukaryota; kingdom Metazoa; phylum Mollusca; class Bivalvia; order Unionida; family Unionidae; genus Sinohyriopsis; species Sinohyriopsis cumingii. The sequence continues at coordinate 99,062,885 of CM068831.1, forward strand.
TCTGCGAGTGATAACATATTGTACGCTCATGGAAAAGTGGGACCCGAAATACCCCAGGTACTAAAATATATGTCGAGAGGACAGAAGGGAAGATATCAGATAGCTTCTTAGTTTACGTTAAGTCTTATAAAATGACAATTTTCTGCATATCTAATCATCAATAACATTTTCCTTTTTAAAGTTTCTATCTGTTTCATTGTTTGTTTCTCCAAATAAAAATTATATATCGTAATGTAAACTTATATGACAACATGTTCTTCTGACAATTTCCTACAAAAGGTGAGGACTAAAAGAATTTGGTAATGTCACATTACGGCCCTACATTTCCATTGTAATGTTATTACTTTAAAGGAGAGAAACAGAGCTATAAATATTGTCAGTTGCCTTCTTTCAGTTCTGATTCTATTGTATATAATGATTTGGCTGAACTAATCTTGTAATATGATACTATACTTGCTAAAACTATAAAGGTAGGAAACTCAATAACACCCGTCTTGTTAAGTTAATCATTCCGCACTGACAGTTATGTACTTCTTTAGTTACATACCCTACAGCAATAATTAACGAACAATAGGTTGTCGATAAGAATAAAATAATAACACCTTGACATAATATCTTATAAACATAGAAACCTTCTGCAACCTAAATAAAATGTTCTTAAAATGTATGAGTTAGTTATACACTGGTTTTGCATTATGGGGTGGGGTACAAAAGTGTTTACAGTATGGCATTCGCTGTCATATAGGGTTTATGAAAAGGTTGTGTCGGCATCAACATAACATCTGGATTGAAAATCATCTTTACAATGCATACAGCCAAATCAAGTCTGATGTAACTTTGAGAAAAGGTATCAGTCTTTGAGGTATTTTAATGTCTACTTTCAGATGGATATAAAAACGAAAGGGAGTGCCTAATATTTAAATTATTTATAACAGACACTGGCCTCATTCAGTTGATCTATCTATATGTTCAGTAGGAACCAGCGAATAAAGTTATATTATATAAATGTCAGACAAATACTCAAATATATATATATATATATATATATATATATATATATATATATATATATATATATATATATATATATATATATATATGCCATGTTAAAAACATATTCTATACTTTTACATGTGAAACATATTCGCTTTTATATCATGCGTTTTGACATGAAAACACGCTTTCTATATGCTTTGTTCTTACTACAAGAAACAGAAAGAAAAAACATTTTAGCATGCATTTAAATATATGGCCTCGTTTGATGATGGACTTATATATTGGAGTATACGACACTCTACGGAAACAATCCTTACGCGCAACGGGACTTGTAGTTTCGGTCTTTATAAGCTCAAATGCTTCTAAATATTTTACAAATTGTAATTTATTTTTTACACATTACGTCCTTCGGATCCTGATGATTTCTTATCTGACTAAATAGCTCGCTTTATTTGTCTGGACACTTAAACTCGGTGCGATTCCGGCTAAACTGTCATGTAATCTATTTAATCTTCATACATTATTGATTGTACCGGGAAGTTCAGGTACATGCTTAAATACAATTACCAAGAGTAAGTCACAGAGTTACTAGCTACGCAATATAGCATACATAGCAACCTTTGTAAGCAAGCTTACCACATATTTACTTTATTCTCTACACGCAAGGCCCTTGTTAGGTTACAGTTTAAAAAACTGTTTCTGGAAATAATAATATAATGCCTACACATTCTAAACTGTAGTAAATATACTTTACACCGACAACTACTCAAACATGAATCTAATCATTGTCAAGTACCAGTCATCAGAATAAGCTCTAATATACTAATTGTACCTGAAGTATTGTATTACTTGTTTTGATATGTGTGGTCCTTGATGTAATAATTAGTGTTCTTGTTTGCTTTTGCTATTGTTGTGTAATTGGAGAAAACATAAATTCTAACTGTCCCGTTTGTTAATTGAACCCGGTTTGGTCACAAATACCAGCGTCTAGGCTGCTTAGTAAGTTGCCTTTTATAATAATACACTTGGAATTGTGTGTTTTTTTCTTCTCTAGTTATGTAGTTTCGAAGGAAGATTTGCTTTCTTGGCATAATTACATAAGCGTACATTTTCTTGGATTATATTTGAAATGACGAATTTTATTTTAACCAGTTAGAAATGTTATTATTGATCGATGGACAAGCCTAACTCTTATAACTTGACGTGGAGCTGTACGTGTATCACACTGAAAACTGTAAATATATGCACGTGACGTAACGTGCGTAAAGGACAGAGAGGTAATAATACTAATAATGAGGACTTTGTATAGCGAATAATCTTTAGAAGCTCTAAGCTCTTTACAACACTAGACAACACCTATAAGCTAAAACACATATCATAATCTGATTACAAAAACAAACACCATGAAATTAGAAAACATTATAAAGAAAACATGCTGAGAATATTTAAGGAAGGAAAACTTATTAGGTTTTTAAGTTTGTTCTTGCAGTCGAAATAAGTGAGTTTTAAGAGCCCTCTGGAATGTGATCACTGTGTTTTTGTGTCTAAGTTCAGTGGGCAATTCATTCCACGTTCCTGGGCCCTGTTATGCAAAAGAACGCTGTCCATATGACTTTGTTTTCATAGTGGGAATAATGAGTATACGATTGCCAGAAAAGGAGAGTAAGTATCTTGCTGGTGTGTACACATGGGTGAAGTCGTAAAGGTATGTTGGACTGGAGTCCGTCAGTGAAACTTAGCACAGAGAAAAAATATTGTATTTGATTCTGGATCAAATGGTTAGCTATTGTAGGTTACACAGCAGAGGGGAGGTGTGCTCTGATCGTGGCACTCTTAGCATGATCCGAGCAGCTGTGTTTTAAACTTTTTGAAGTTTCTGGAGCAGATATTGAGTTACTGCAACTGATTTAGTTGTATCAACTGAAAGATATTTGCGAACTGAGCTGATGCGTCTCAGCTCAAGATATGCAGCCTTGCATATGTTCATGACATATTGGTGTAATGTGAGAGTACTCTCCAGAGTAACACATAGGTTTCGTACTAATTGCGTGAGTTTAATATTGGTGTTGCTGATATTTATTGTTTGAGGTAAAGGATGTGAATGAGAACGTTTTTGTGTTTTAATCAGAATGACCTCAGTTTTATCATCATTCATCAGCAGCTTGTTACATGTCATCCAGATTTCACATCAGAAATTCACCTCTCTACACCTTGGATGGTAGCATCAACTTCAGTTGGGTGGATAGATTTGTACATTTGAGTGTCATCAGCGTAAAAGCGGTGAGACACTGGATGATGATATGTAACACTTGAGAGCGACTGAGTGTACAGAATGAAGAGAACAGGTTCAAGAACAGACCCCTTTGGAACACCACAACATAGATCATCTGGGCTGGAGTGTATTCCATTTGCAGATACAATTTGTGTCCTGTTGACCAAGTAGGACTTGAACCACAGTAAGGCTGTACCATGAATGCCAAATACATGCTGGAGACGGTGAAGCAATATATTTCGGTCTATTGTGTCAAATGCTGTAAGTACTGTGTCAAGGGTAATATGCAGATTGTACATTGCTAAAAAGACTGTTTGAATTTAGATGAGATACAAGCTGGAATAGAACAACCTTTTCTAAGATTTTTGTATATGAATGGGAGATTAGAAACTGGGCGGTAGTTCTTTAAATCGTTATTTTCTAGTGTTGGTTTCTTCAGCAGAGGCTTTACAATGGCAGTTTTGAAAAATGATGGGAATATCCCGGATGAGAGAGAGGTATTAATAACATCAGTCACTGAAGTCAATACTGGATCTAAGCAGTCAAGCAGCAGTGATGTTGGAATTGGATCAAGTTCACATGACTTTGGTGCACTCTTCATCACGAGTGTACGTACGAAATCCATAGAGACAGGTTCAAATGCTGCTAATGGTTGCCGCTCAAATTCTGTATCTCAACTGTATGGTGACGATGAGTCAATTGAAATTGTGGTGTCAAGTGTATCTATAATGGTTTGCACGTTGTCACGGAAGAAATTTGCAAACATGTCCGGAAGGTGAACTGGATAGAAGGTAGTTGGAAGTGGTGTAAATGTGTTCCTTGACATTAGCTTGTTGGTAATCTCGAAGAGCTCTTTGCAGCTGGCACTTTCCATGTTCTTAGTAGTATCGTGGGCTGATTTCACTGCATGGACTATATTTGTGACATTCTTCTTTTGGGCTTCATAGATTTGCTTATGAATAGTGAGTCTGGTGGAAAGCCAGAGCCTCTCAGCTTTACGGTGGTTTCTTTCAGCAGTGCGATGCTGGTCCCTAACACTGCTATACCATGGAGAACACTTTTAAATTGATACTCTGCACTTGGTAGCTGGAGCATGTTTGTCAACCACTGAACGCAGGCAGTTATCAAGTTGTTCTGCGGTAGGAGGTAAGCAAGTTGTTAGGTTAGTTTGGATGTCGTGCATTAGTTTGGTTCTATTTATCATACGGATGTTTTTCTTAGCAGCAGATAAAGGTGGAGGGTTAGGGACTCATACGTTTAGATGGCATATTATGCAGAGGTGATCTGATGCAATGGCATGGGATACCAGGGAGGACCGTATAATGTTATCATCAGGTCTATGAAGAATCTAGTCTAAAATTTGACCATGGTTATGGGTGGGTTGGTTAACTGACTGTTGCTTAGTAACTGTGGCTTATCAATGCCACCAACGTGCTATCAGCCCTAAGTTCGCCAATACATGTTCCATCTTCACTGGGAGTATACCTAGGAATGTTGACCGGCGAAGGAAAGAAAAAAAGCTGGCATAGTAAATGTTCGACATGTTTTCGCTCTTGATGTCACTGGCCAGATAAAAATCAACCGTTGGAGATCCCCATATATCAATAACATTAGTGGACTAAATGAAAACAGCGAACGTCACATGTTTCTTATTAACACACCAAACACTAACATAAGACTGGTACAACTCGAGTCCAAATTCTTCCAAAGATCTGGTCGTAAAGTCACCGGCAGGCTTGGAAACATCCATAAATTGGTTATCTCGACCCAACATAACAAATTGCTAAATACAAAGACCTAGACTGATAGTCATGAAATATACATTTGCCCCTCCAACAGTGCTTAGAGAATAACGGAAAAAGTCGTTGCTGACACAGTCCAAGTGCAATCGAGAGTGTAATCAATACAGTTATAGGTGAATATGGTGTCAATGCACAGGAATGTACAATCGCCCGAGACATGTATAGCCCAGAAAAATATCTTCTCTGATTGCGTTCCATCTATCGCAATGACACAATATTCTTGACTCGAAGTTGTTGTATGTGTTGAAACTGAGAAAGGTCAGCATGTAGAACAAGTACAATAGTAATGACGAATTTGTTTGTATTCTTTTTTGTTTTGTTGCTTTTTGTTGGCTATTTTGATGTGCCTTTTTATTCACAATAAATAACTCAGGTTTTGCATACTGCATACTGGTACAATAGATATAAACAATATTTGGTCACTGTAAGATCAAAGAAAAAGCATATTAAACACTATAATGTACATCATGCTATAAAGCGTGCATTTGAATTATATCACTAAATTTTCTTAGTTACCAGTTGAATAATGGCTTCCGCGGTCTCCATATAAACACAAATGTTTATTTCTTCACAGAGTCTATTGCAGTGTAATTTTAATATTATAGTGGTCTTTAAGAATAACTTACAACATCTGTAGCCCAGGCACATCCTTTTCCATTTTACATACATAGATGTAATATTTAGCTAGAAGAACACAAAAAGACAGAAGATGCTTATATATCCCTTCGGAACTTGTATCTCGCAACATTTTACTTTTGCACTTGGCATCATATCTATCTTCACTTTATTCCGAATCCAGTGGGACACATCATTTCACAGTATGTGTTTCATATTACATTCCCAATACACATGAGGTATTGTATTATTTTTACTAAAATTACATTTATCAGTATGAAATAAATTTATTTGATAAAACTGGAATTCATTGGTAAAATTCTTTAAGTAACATGAAATTGAAACCAGTGTAATTTTGAAATTTGCGTTATTCTAAAAAGTGTAGTGTACATTTTATTCATATTCAACTTGAAAGGTTCATTTCATTTATTCTCACAGGTTGGTCAAACATTTGATTGCAAAAGTTGTTTGCAAAGGTCTTTACATCCTTTATTATTTTGAAATACGATTTCGAAATGGAAATAATATATGGCCTAACCGGTGTCATATATATATATATATATATATATATATATATATATATATATATATATATATATATATATATATATATATATATATATATATATATATATATATAACCTTTTACATATGAAATTTACACATTGAATTATACTTTGAAAAGAAGGCGAATTTGTGTTGAGCCCGTATTTAGCTTTAAACCCATCATAATCAATAATAGTTCTCTGCTGTGAAAGTATGTCACAAATATAAAGTACATTATGTTCAAACCATTTCTTGTAGAAACTAATATCTTATTCAACCTTATTTATAAGTAATCTCATTCATACATTTGTTTTCATAAGATGTTGTCCTGTTTGAGCTATCTGTTAACGCCATACAAATGTAATAGAAGAAATGAGAAGGACGCTCAGATGTACAGATGATAAACTGTATTGAAGCGGAAAATGGCTGACAAATTAAATTACGAAGAACACTTTTGACTCGCGAAATACAAATTGCAGCTCTTCAAACGCGCTGTTCATAATTATACAATGTAAGCCCCCAATGATGTGTGTGATTAAAGCATACTGAATAATCACAGACTTAAACTTGAAGTCGGGCCATAAGAACTAAAAACGGTCTTCATTAAGTATGATCTGTACTATGCAGAATATCGGTCAGCTTTAATACAAATACATGATAATCAGAAACATGCTATGACTTTTCTGAGAAGCAAATCTATCCTTGTTAAAGTCATACGAATTATCATTATCTCTAATTATCTTTAATAAAAGATTGACTATTATATTAGCGAAAAGTTTACAATAACTATATCGTATGCATAATTGAACAAATTATCAAAAAATTAACTTATCCAATGTGAAGCAGAGTTTTTTTCTAACACATTTAGCTGAATAAATACTTCATTCTCCTCACACGGTTGAATAAAAACCGGTAACTTGTTCAATATTATATATCAATTATACATTTATTTCTTTTGGAAGAAATAATTTTCTTTTGTTTTGCATCATAACAATGTTGTACCGCTGTGCATTTACTTGTATAAGATTTAAAATTGACTTGATTGATTGGTAACTTTTGCCAGAGCTGTTCAGTATAACCTTAGAAAGGTAAATTCAACAATTGATGTGTATCGGATTTATGATCATCAGTAATCTGATACAGCCGTATGTGTTAATGTGATAGTCCTCAATAACATATTACGCTAGTCGTCCTTGTTACATGTCACCGTCGAAGACATGTTACAGAAACGTCAGGATAAAGACGATTCCATAAGCACATTATAGATTTTCCTATACTATTAAGTACAGGTAAGGGGTTTGATGTTATCTGGCAAGAGAAGATAAGACTGTATTACTCTGGATGTAAAAGGTTACAACATTTTAGGTATGTAAGAAAGAAAACAAAACTAAAGCGTGTGAAGTTATTATATAATGCCTGAAATGAATTACACAATCTTTAAACCTAAACATATTATTTTAAGATTAGCATGACCTGAGTTGATTACGTTTATGAAGGTTAGTCCAGGAATTGTAAAACATGAGGTATACATTTATGTCTTTCATCATAAAGATAACATCATGAGGGAAGATATTCATTTCATAGTTATAGAGACTGAAAACGTGTGCAATATCTTTCGTTAAAGCGAGCATTAGTCCACCTACTAGTTTCAGCAGGACACCCATGATTTTCTGGTCTAAACGTAATTAAAATTTAAATGTATATTCTTGCAAATGAGAAATAAATATTTTATATACCCAAACAAGTTTAAAAAAACATGCAATTAAAGATTTTGGATGACTTACAGAGATTAGTTGACCACTCTTGTACGTATATTGGCTGCTCTACCCACTTTGTTAAGCATGTAACCGACACAAAACTTTGATTTCTCCATACGTACTGTAACCCAAGATCACCATCTAGATTTTCGTCAACTAACCATTTACTGTCCTAGAATTATAACCAAGCTGTTTGTATAAGAGAAAATATATACACAACGATCATTTTTCTTCATAACCACTAACCAATTTGCTCCAGTAGTTAATCACGCGACATTTATTGTTTATAACTAAGATGAACCAACCGAGTAGGTTATGCTATGTCGTGGTAATTGGAGTAAAGTGTACTTTACACACCACATTAGAGATCTAGTGAACCCCGATGATATGATTCCATCAGGAGACCTTTCTGTAGCAAGGTTGGCAAAATAACCACTGATCTACCGTGGTTCATGTTTTCATTACTAGCCTCTTACAACGTGCCTTACAGCGTATCTTGACTACACAACCTTAGTCCGACAACGCTGGTAAAATAAGCACAATCAAACCTAAGCTGTCCTTTTGTACAAAACAATTTTAACTGATTGATTTGCTATGGTATCTGATTTAGTGGAAAGATTCAATTAGAGCGTTATCATATCAGTTTTTAATTTTTTGTAGCAAATATCGCGTGTTCCATATTGTTGCTGCATAAGCTAAGATATGACTGGTATATTAATATCATCAATGGACTTATAGGTCCAACAGATCAACATAAAATGATATCGGAGACAGTCCAAACCAACATATTGTAGAAGTTCAATTTATTAAACATCTGACAAACGTGTAACATTTTCTTGACTCTGTTATTCTCCTTCGTTTTCTTGATTTTTCCTCCTATTCAGTTCACTTGTCTTTATCTCCTCGTGAATAGGATGGTATGTTTGAGCGATGGTTATATATCCGGTTGACTACCGAGGCTTAATAACCCGATTATTTAAATTTGACGAGGAAAGAAAATGTAACGACTGCATGATAACAGTTAATAGCATCAATTGAAATCATTTGCCACAACCAATCTATAATATATATTGATCAACAATTTTGCGATAAATATAATCAACCAAGAGATGACAAGGAGATTCATAAAATCTATATCACGTTTAGCAACGAGGCTATGAAAGCTTAGAAGAAAGTTACATTAGTTATATTTTGCTTGGCTCTGCTCATCAAAGTGAAATAAAGTAATTCGAAACTGGTGGTGCTACCTTGAATCACCAATATAACGTAAATATGCCATAAAATTGCAACCCTTAAATGTCTCCTGTCCTGGGTCGGCATTGCATTATCGACACTGATTCATTGTAATGTATACGAAATGCAAATGCAATGTACCAGTTCAATGTAATTTAGTCTGTTGCAGTTACCATCAAGGATTACTGAGCCTGTGTACTTTGGCTAACGAATCTCATTAATATATCAACATAGCTTTCATCTATAGCTTTCATCTATATTACTGATTTTTAGCTTTGCATAAAGGAACTCAATGATCATTTTAAGGGTGAACTTCATTTTCTCCAGATACTTTTTGGGCATATCATGTTTAGATACGCCATTATCTCTTTGTCTTAGGGGCCGCGTTTCGCCAAATAGTCTAGTGCTCGCCTTTATATACCTTTTACCGAAAGTGGAATCGGATTTTTTCTACGCCAATATTTAGCACAAGCGCAATCAACGTAGGGCAACTTTAAAGCGATCGTCATTAACATGGTGCATGTTCGTGAAGAAAGGTTTAGATAATTTATAATGGTCTGACACTTTACACAGTTTACAGATTTAGAGTGTTTGCAAGTTGTGAGTGGATATTTCAATAGCCTGCATAAAACAGAAAAGTAGATATGAGCACACACTGCAGCAGATATGACCAGGGTTGAAGACAGGATTTGTGAACCCTATGAAATATTATCCAGTATGCCTCTATGAATTAGAAATTGAAACAGAAGATGTCCCCCTAACCGTTGTGGGCCACCGGAATATTTCCTACCCTGTCAGCGGTCCTGGATAGGACTTACAAAGATGGATGATCCATTTCTCAAAGGAGATGGCCTAGTGGACGATTTAATTATGTGGCCAGAATTACAATTTGGACAATGTTCGTGTAATTCAGTTGACTCATCAGGACTATACATGCACGAAAACTTAAAAGCTTACAAATATCTCTGAAGCATATAATTAGTTTCATGTTGGATGGTTGCATACTTGTTACCTCACAACCACAGGGCTTACTAGTACTGTTATTAGTAACTGTCCAATGCACCTGTATGGCAGGAAGAGTTAACTCGTCATTATTATCCATAATTATGTAACGAGTTAGCAAAAGAAGAAGAAGAAGAAGAAGAAGAAGAAGAGAGAGAGAGAGAGAGAGAGAGTAAATTGCTAACACTCAAGCTTGTGTAAGTAGTGAAGTGGGATACCCTAGCGTCAATGGGAATTAGCATTACAGAACCCCTTGGGACAATCTGGCGTCAATGGAAAATTAACATGGAGAAAAATCGTGGGACAATCTAGCGTCAAGGGGAATTTAACATGGGAATAAATCGTGGGACAATCTAGCGTCAAGGGGAATTTAACATGGGAATAAATCGTGGGACAATCTAGCGTCAAGGGGAATTTAACATGGGAATAAATCGTGGGACTGTCTAGCGTCAAGGGGAATTGAATATGGGATTTTTTTTTTTTTTAAATTTTTTAAATTTAAAAATTTAAATTTAAATTTAAAAAAAAGGGGGTAGGCAATGGAAAGGCTATCTCTTTTCGAGAAATATGGCTGGCCCTGAAAAGGGCCTTTGGGTTTTCTTCTTCTGCTTCTAATTTCTTCTTTTCCTCCACCAACTTCTTATTTTATCTCCAACACTCTTTCTCTTCTTCCTTTCTTTTTTTTCTTCTCCTCCTCTTCTTTCTTCTTCTCTTCCTCCTCATCTTTCTTCCTCTTTTCATTTTCTTCTTCTTTTTCAATTTTTTCGTTCCATTTGCGTATTCTTATTCTTTCCTCTTCATCCTCCTTCTCCTCCTTTATCTCTTTCATGACACCACTAATCTTGTCCTTTGCTTTTCTTAAGTTATTAATTTCCATCTTTACACGATGGGGACTATAGGAATAATGGTCTTCAACGAGTCTTATTAGCATCTGTTCCATTATTCCTAAGTTGTCTAAAACGTCTTGCAAGGTTTGTATTCTGTCCATTTGGTTTGACGCCATCTTCTTTTTATTCTTTGCAGAATGGTTTGAACGACGAATACTGTGGGTTCTTATACTTAAAGCGCGTACGTGAAGGAAAACATCCCCCTAAAAACATAAAATGGATCTTACCTAGATCATGACCGAACAACGCGCGGACGTGAAGGAAAACATCCCCCTACTTTTTCATTTCATATAATATAACCCCAACTATACTCTTCACATACGCTAAGAAACCCATAATCTACTATTCACACAAACATACCTGAGCTCTTACAAACACACAAACACACAAACGCATACCCTCACACTATCTTAAAAAAGAGTTAGTGTTTATATACACACTACTCTACCTACACACATTGGCAAATTGATCGTTATTTCTTTTCTAGAGTATTGGGTAGCCCTGAAAAGGGCTGTTTTTTGAACTCCTGATGCACCTATCTAATGGTTGCACCGTCCTGGCCTGGCGCCACACACGCATCTTCTTCCCCAGTCTTCTTTCACCTTTCTTCTGGGGAGCGCAGAGGGAGGATGATTCGCTTCAACACCCCAATCCTCTGTCTCGGGAATATTGAACGACATCCTCTCTTCCCTTTTCTTTTCATCTTCTTCCCTCTCTCTTCTCTCCTCCTCTTCCTTCTTTACTCTTGCTTCTTCTACTATAGCCTCCGCTGATAGTTCGTTTACTATGCGCCTGGCATATTCCAGGTGCATCTGGAGTTCTAACAGTTTCACTATTCTGCTAGTCATTCTTCTGGCTGTGTTGATCAATCAACAAGGGTAGCTAGACTGCCCAGCGAGTTTCAATTTATAGTGAAAGCGCGGACGTGATGGAAAACATCCCCTAATAACATAAAATTGATCTTACCTAGATCGTGACCCAAAAAAACAGCAACGCGCGGACCTAAAAGAAACACTCACTCACTTTTTATTCTACCCATCACTATTTTAAATTTTTTTATAAATCACTCCAATAGACTATCCACATACGCAAAGCAATCCAATCTAACTCCAAATATACACCTCTAACAGCCAAAAAAACAAACATCATTTTAATCTACTATCCACACCAACCTACTTGATCACTTACAAACACAAACACACAAACACATACCCTCACATTTTTTAAGAAAGAGTTAGTGTTTATTTTCACACTACTCTACACATTTTGGCAAATCGATGTTTATTTCTTTTCTAGAGTATTGGGGTAGCCCTGAAAAGGGCTGTTTTTTTTTGTTTGCTATGGCATTCTTTTTTTAGTTTCTAAGAATGCGATGTCCTCTGAGGATAGACTTTCTGGCGATAGGTCTGCTTCTTCGGAAAGAGAAGAAGAACTCTTTGGTGTCGATACGGCAATCGACAAAGCCTCTGTCAGCTTCAGGTTGTTGCTGCTGCTGTTGTTGCTGTTGTTGCTGCTGTTGCTGCTGTCTCTGAAGTCTGTACTTCTCTGTCCATTCTTCTTTCTCCCTGTTCATTTCTTCTCTGAAGAGCTCTTCTATCAGGTCTTCAGTGATTTTTAACATTCTCACATTCTCTATTTCTTCTGGCTTCGGTATCAGACTGTGTCTGACCCTATGCAGATTCACGTAGGCTTCGTTGAGCTTAGCTAGTTTGGAGCACATCTTCTTAGGAGGATGAGTCGACAATGGATGGCTAGACTGGGAACAACCCGGTTCTTAAAGTGAAAGCGCGGACGTGAAGGAAAACATCCCCCACACGGTTTTCGAGCCGCAACGTTCATGAGAGGGATAGTAAGAAATGAAAGAGCATCAATCCAACAGTCTTATAGCTAAACAAACCACAAAGGCATTTTTTTTCAAAACACAACATTTTTATTCAAAAATCACTTAACACTAAAAAACAACAACTCTAACAATAATCCAACATGATAACATCAAACATTTTTTTCAAATCACAAACATTTTTTTCTTCAATTACTAACTACTTTGAACAGGGCTGACAACGTTGTGAATGAAATTGTGATTTCCACTGTTGGAAATCATTAGGCCATTGATGGACACTACGTTTCCTAGCTTGAGACAAAAGATAAGCATAATGGTCACAGAACCATCGATCTACTTTCACATCGTTTCTAGCAGAAGAACGAGGATCGAAATGAGTCACTAAATGTTCTAAGGAATAGCCCAGGCTGCGATGATGCAGAAAATACACACAGTACTGTCCACACACCAAGGAATCTGTGCCTTGTAATTTCACATTATTGAATCGGGTGGTTTGAGCATTTCTTCTCATAAAGTCGATGATATCGTCTTCCAAAGGGGGCAATCCGTACGAATCGAAATATTCCACACATCCTTCTTGAGGAAAGTAAACGGCTACCCAGTGGGTTCCTGGGAGATGACTGTCGTCCGTGTTGATCACGTAAGCTTGATGGTCTTTAGGTTTGCGATGAGGGAGTTCATCTTTAGCACAGACGACGGGATTCCAAGAAGCCGTATACGAACTGTGGTTCAAAAGGTAATAAAGTTCCCAGGTATCCATTGTTTTGTGTTTGTTTTTTCTTCTTCACAGGTAATAATACGTCGTCAATTCTATCCTGACTTTTTGCTTGAAAATGTCTGACGAATAAACGGTTATTCTTTCTGTTTCCTCACTCTGATTCAGGAGAGCTTCGATACGATGGATCTCTTGAGTGGTTAATGCTGGACAAGAATGTTCACGCAAGTCTTTATTCCACTGGTGCAACACGTCTTTGTTCGAGATGAGACTCCAAGCTTCGTCCAGATACTCGTCCAATTTTTCTTCTTGACTTAACATCAGGCATTTATCGTGTTGAATTTGACTGGGATGATCGTTTTGACATCCATAGCAATTTTTCTTGATCAATTCCGTCATTTTGTCGACCAAGTGTTTGGCAAAACAGGAGACTAAATGGGCTTCTTGTTCTGGCCATCTCGATTTCATCATGATCACCTCTTCTTTTTCCACGGTCTCCTCACATTCCATGTCCAAAGTTTCTCCACTAGGTAAAGAGGGATAACAGTCTTCCATGGTTTCTAGTAATCTAGAATGACTTCTCTCAAACTGTTGATTTCTATGGTATTGTCAAATTCTGCATACAGGATGACGTTCACTGTCTCTTTCAGTGGTTCTGCAAACTGAAGTTCCACACGAATCTGGCCTGATTTTATAGGGTGGAAATGTCCCTCGTCGCTGCCCTGGTCTGGAGTGAAATCGAAAGCCCACAAAGCATAGCCTCCTGCATAATCGTCGTACGTAATGCCGTGACTGGTGTTGGTTCCTAACTGGCCCGTGGCTTCGTATAAGGACAAGTACGATCTCAAGTAATTCTTCTCTTTAAAGTCAGGTTCAAAAGGTCGGGTACACAAGGTCTTGCCATCGCGACTGACTTCGATTTTCTTCACGTTAAAGTGTTGAAAGTGGAAAGGATTTTTTTCGAAGGCTCCGTTGAAGGCTGAATTCGAGACCATACCAACGATCAAACGTTTGGGTAGCTGTCCTTGGAACAGATGATCTTCGATCATGGAATGATGTCCAACGGGAATGGTGAAGGTTTTCACTTCCACGCGTCGTATGGGATACTTGGCGGTCGTTCTGCTCAACGTTTGACTGATGTCGTTACCTACTTTGGGTAACACTTCCACGCGTCGTACGTAGAGTTTGGCCTCTTCGATTTTGCTTTTAGGAGCCTTAGCATCCTCAGCCAACAAATGGAAAGCGGTACTGCTACGATTCAGTCTCAAGCGGACATTGACTCCGTTCAGCAAATATTTCTCTTGCAACCACATGTCCAAATGCAAACGATCCATCAGTTCTAAACTCTTCTTATCTAAGATTTTGAGTTCTCTTTGCTCAAAGCCGCTATTGGTTCCATCTACAAGGTCGAACTTGCCCGCTTCGTCAGGTTCCCACAGCACACAAGCATTGAGATGGGTATCCTTGGCATCTATTCCGTACGTCAAGAGATTTTCCAGGTAGGCACGGTAAGGGTAAGTATCCATGCTGCTGCTGACCAGTTTGTTATTCAAGTACAAGTCCACTCCACTAAACAAGGAATGCATGAAATTGTTGACGGGAGCTATATTCTCAGTGTCTTCTACTGCACCATCATCCTTATCTAGAACTTTGACTTTCAAGTACAAGTAACTGCTATTCAGATCGATGTAATCTTCGGGCTGTCCTTTGATTTCAAACTCGATGGGAGCTGAGGCTGTCAATGAGGAGACGGGATGAAATTCCACCCATTGAGATTCTTGCATCGTCATCATGGTGGGGGGCATGGCAAACAGATCCAGTTCCGTCTTGGAACAAGCGCAAGACTCTCGGTGCATCATTTTTTTTGTTCTGTTCTTTCTCAATAATCGAAAACGTCTAAGTCTCGAACGGTTCTTCTTTTCTTAGCCTTTCTCGCTTGAAGTCTGGTGAAAGGGTGTTTTCTTCGTCGTCTCTTTCTGCCTTGTCCTTGCTGAATGCCTGACTCGGTAGCGTGCAGGGCATTTATAGGTGTGTCTCGTCGGCTCAAAATGTCTTTGCCCGTTTGCAGCAAGACATTTTTGCCAGCCCTCATGAAGGCTTCTTTAGGGTTTTGTTTGTCGATGATGACATTTTGGAGAAATTCTTTGCCTTGGGTCAGTGCCGCATCTTTCAAGGCGTGCAATCCGCGTGTCACCATCGGTTTCAACACCGGGGCCACCGAACGAAAGGCCGATTTTAACATATCTCCTAAGCCGTGTCCTCGCTGTCGAGCAACCCCTCGGTACACTGGATACATGACT
The DNA here is from genome assembly GCA_028554795.2 of Sinohyriopsis cumingii. Taxonomy (NCBI): domain Eukaryota; kingdom Metazoa; phylum Mollusca; class Bivalvia; order Unionida; family Unionidae; genus Sinohyriopsis; species Sinohyriopsis cumingii. The sequence continues at coordinate 99,078,850 of CM068831.1, forward strand.
TAAGAGTCGTGAGAGAACCGTTTTCGAAAATGGAGTTTCACCGTGACTTTTCCTTTGGTGAATGGAATATTTTGTCCTAAATCTCCTTTTATAGTAATGTTGACCGTGTCCAAATACGACTTGCTGACAGGTAAATAGTGAGGATGTACAAATTCGCGGTGGACGTGGTAAGTGTTTCCACCTTCCTCGTCAGCGTTTGCGGCAGAATCCACTTTGAAAGGAATGACACGCAGTAACGGCACAGAGGTGTGTCCCACCACGTTATACTCCACCACATCGGAGTACACGAACATCAAATTTAGTCCTTGGTTCAGTTCTACCGGGGTACGAAAATACTTGGCAAAAGAATCGTTGTCAGAAATGACTAGTAATTCGCCTTTTTGTTGTTCTACTTTCTTCCTCAGCTCCATGTCACCTCCCAACATGTCAAACAATTCAGGACAAAATAAGAAAGACATGATTTTGGGCCCCTCAGGAAATTTTATCAGGAAGCGACGAGCTGTTTTGTGGTACTCCAGGGTGACACTTTTTTTGACATGCTCTAAAGCTTTCAGAAACACACCATTAAACCTGGTGGCTATGGTGTTGACCAAATGTTGACCACTAAAATAATAGCCTGGGGGAATGAACAAGTGATAGGTGGTCCACTTTAGATTTGGTGTACGGGTTTTCTTGTCATATTTGCTATGGGTATCCATCCACTGTTGCATTTGCTCGTCATGAACTTCCACATCAAATTTATTTTGATTGGGAAGGACATTGAGGACTTGGGTCGGGTGAATCATTTCTACTAAAGCCACTTCCCAATGGGCTTCGTGATCTAACGGGATGGCTTGAGGTAATTTGGCCGTGTAACAGCACAACGTGTTGTGGGGAAACACCTCCATGGAACTGTCACTGGGTAAGGTTAAGTAAAATTGGTTTTCGTGACTCATAATTCTAGAGTTCTGTGGCTGTCCGAGGGGTTAGTGGACGTCAGAGGTGTGTCTCCGCCCAAAATGGGGTTCTGATTGTGGTTGGACTGGTGACTGACACTGGCACTGGACACAACGTTCCCGTTCGAGGAGAATTTCAGGGAGGGATTGGGAAGCAGGTAACCGATGCAACTGCTCAATAAAATGGTCCACAATTGTTTGTCTCCTTGTTGCAAACTCAAATTGGCGATGGCTGCCCCGATGACACAATACACCACGAAGATTTGGCAGAAAAAGACGATTTGCGTTTTAGGCACACGTTCTCCACACCACACCCACAAGGGTTGTTTTTGTAAATCTTGCACAGAAGAACTAGGGGAAGAAGGAGTGGTCGACGTAGCTGCGTCTGCTGTGTGAAAGGGCATGATGGTCACTTCTTCTTTTTATAGTCGATGACTTGCGAAGCGTCGATCCAAGAATCAAAACTGGGTGGATATCCTTTCCAACGTACTTTGACTTCTTTGACACGTCGTTTGCCCACTTTACGGGTTCTGCGTTCGAGAATGCTTTCGATGTCGTACACGTCGTCTTCTTTTTTGGTCACACGTTGTAACTCGGGCAAATAAAACGTTCCTTTGAGCACTTCTCCGTTCATGTCTTCCAATTTATAGACGGCAGGATGACGGCCATGCACTCGTCCAGTGACGCGAAACAATTCGGTCGTCCAGTTAGGTAAGTAACCTTTGTCGAAAGTGCGTTTGGTTTTGCCAATGCTCACCCAATCTCCTACGGCCAACTCTCCACTTTTCTTGGGGACAGCCCTCGTCGGGGACGTACCAAACAGGCGCTCAAACACCAGCACTTCGTTGTCGGGAGTCACGTCTTGCGGGGCACGTCCGATGCTTCGATGGTAAGATTGGTTGTACGCTTGCACCAGGTGCGGTAAGATGTCGATGTACTTCAGAGTGTGGTGATGCGTAAAATATTTCCACATGCGTTCTTTCAAAGTGCGTTGAAAACGTTCCACGATGCTGGCTTTGGTTTCGGGATTCTCGGTGGTAAAAAAATGAATGTCACGTTTCTTTAATTCTTTTTGGAAAGCTTGGTTCAGAAATTCGGTGCCTTTGTCCGTTTGCCATCGAAGAGGGTGACGACCGCTTTGTTTCAACACTCGTTGCAGGGCTCGCACTAACTCGCTGCTGGATTTGGAAGTCAAGGGCACGACCCAGGCAAATTTGGAAAAGACGTCGATGACACAAAACAAATATTTGTAGCCGCAATTGTAGCTGGCCAAATGAGAGACATCGGCTAAATCGGCTTGCCATTGATGATCGATGCCTTCCACTCGGGTGCGACTTCTGGCAAACTTACGTCGAATGGGCTTGTGTAAAGTGTAGGTAGCTTGTTCTTGTAACCATCGTTGCACTTGAGGTAAACGGAGACTTTTCAGTCGCGTTTTGGCAGCACGATACAATTTTTGAACTCCTGCGTAACCTGCAGGATGCGAGGGATCGTAGTAAATGCTAGCTAAGACTTTTTCCATTTTTTTTTGTGTTTGTGTGTTAATAAGGCACCCACTCTTGGAAGAGGCTACTCTTTTTCTCTTGGGGTATTTTCTTGGATTGCAAGGCTTTGCGTGTGCGACCGGCAATAGGTGTCGAAGAGGAGGAGGATGTCTGAGCAGGGGATATCGGTTCTTGTTTCACTTCTGTCTTCACTTTCTTTTTCTCTTGTGAGGAAGAAGGGGTGGCCATCATCTTTTTAATCCATCCAATTCTGGAGGTAGGTGGTGTTGTTAACTTGCGTACTTTTTCTGGTGGAGTTTGAAACCCTTCTTCTTCTTCTTCTTTTCCTTTTTCTTTCTTGACCACTGGTACCGGTACTGGTACTGGTGCTGGTGATGGTGCTGGACTTTTCATCAAGGTCTTAAAATCTTTCAAAGTGGGTAGAGCTGTTTCGTCTAAAGCTTTCTGGTGAAAGAGTTGTAGTCGTTGCAAGAGTTGACCGTACTTTTGCGATTTTTCTGTTTCGGACAAATCTTGGCGATCCATCAAGGACTGCAATTCGTGTTGTAACTGGTACATTTCGCTCAAATTGGGATTGGGAGGTAAATGCGGGGTGCGTTGTTCTTGCCACCGATGGTATTCCATCCATCGTTTGTAAGGCACTAAAGCTAGTTTTCGTCCTTCCATGGGGTTGTCAGGGGTCGATTCTGAGATCTTGGGACTTTCGAGGGCCTTTTTATCTTGCTCCCACTAGTCCTCCCAACATGGTTCCCAAGACTCCTTTCAGTATGGGGCCTAACAAGAGGGGCAAAATGCCTCCACGTTGCACTAACATCTTCTTTTTTTGACGAATGGGAATTTTCTTTCGAACCATTTGGCGAAGAACGTGACGATGTTTGCTTAAGCATTGTTTCTGGTGTTTGGACAAAGGGATCGTGCCTTTCAAAACGTTCAAACAACATTCGCACACGGTATCGATGACCTCTTTGGAGGCCGTTTGAATGAGTTTTTTCGTAGGGGTGGAGAAGCTTTGGACAGGACAGATAACAGGTCCCCATGTTTGGCTAAACGTGGTGGCAGTCCTTTCCTTTTCTTTCCTTGGGGTTTTCTGGAGGGTGACATCTTTGAGTCTTCAGGAGCACCGAAAAAACACTGATATCCTACTGGGTCACAGGCCTTTTTTATACTGGAACGCGTCGCCATTGATTGTCTTTACGTCGTATCAGTTTGAGGACAGGCATGACACGTCGTGCAGGGGTACGTAACGGACTAAATCGAGCCAGTTCTTGCTTGGATAAATCCAGTAAACTTTGTAACATGCCCGATCTTTCATGGACTTTGATTTTGGGAGAAGGTACTTTGTGAGCAGCAGCCACTGCCGCTAAATTGGAAGGTCCTGCCACTGGGGAAGTTCTTTTGGGGGTCATCAACGGAGAAGTTCTTGGTGTGATCAACGTCTCCAAGTACTCTTCAGTTCCTGGTGACATCAACGGAGAAGTGGATAAACGTGAGGCTGCCGGGGACGCAGTCACCGCTGTGGCAGGTCGTGGTTTGCGAGTGTAAGGCTGCGTCCTGACCGAAGTGCCTCTCTTGCGACTAGTTTTCTTCTGTGGACTTTTCTTTTTCTGAGGACTTTTTCTCTGTTTCTTTTTCTGGGGGCTTCTTTTCTTTTTCCGGGGTGGTGGTGTCTGGTAAGAGGAGGGTCCTGCCACTGGAGAAGTTATTCTTCTTGGGGACCTGGTCTTTTTCTTCTTGGGGCTTCGTTGAACTTTTGTCTTGGGGATAACTTTGGGGGCATTAGGATCCCATCTTAAGAGTGAGCGAATGATGACCCCTCCTAGAGTACCGCTCCCTCCAGGTTTCAAAATGATTTGTTTTTTGGTTTGAGTGTCGATGCGGGGATCGGCCAGTTGGACCAAAGCGACTTTGTTTCGATCGAAAAAGCGTTTGGTTTGATGAGGAATCTGAATGATTCCTTGGAGTATTTGAAGTGCCGTCACCGTAAACCATCGTAAGACTTCTTTGAGACTAGCTTCTAAGACACGAGCTCGTGTTTGTGGATCTTTTTCTCGACTGATGCCATACAAGGCACGAATCAATTTGACGGGAAGATGTGACTGAAGGGACGTCATGTTCACACTGTGTGAGACAGACGAAAAAGGGTCTGAGGTTTTTATAGATTTTTTTCATGGGGAGTGAAATGAAGTCGAGGACGGAGACGTGTACAGGACAGGCCCTCCGTCTTGGCACCAGTGGTGAAACAAGTGGGTACGAAATCGCAAATCCTCGGGAGTCGTAGGTTTCAAATCGACGAGTAAATAGGCGTGTGGCGTTTGAGTGGCATCGTCGTACGCCTGAGTCAGCCAAGGCGTTCCTAACTGTTTGGCTAAGACTTGCACTTGCGATTTATCTCGAGGGCTTTTAAACAAGACCACGTAATGTGCATTGAGACTGATGGTGCGATGGGCTTTACTTTGTTGAAACAAATTTTGGGTGATGTAAACGACACTGGCATTACGGTGATGCCCTTTGCGCGTAAACCACAGTTTAATTTCTTCTTCGTCTTCTCCTAACATGTCGTCGAAAATGACCAAATGGGTTTGACGGGAGTCAGAGACGATGCCGTCGTCTTCTTTAGGAATGCCTTCCACAAACACGATGGAATCACCTTGACTTTCTCGCAAAAGGCTGTACGCCGATTGCCACTCTTTGTAACACCACACGATCCGTTGAGGGGGCCGATCGATCAAATGATGTTTATGTTCGATCAAACGTTTGACGAATTCGGTTTTGCCTGAACCGCTAGGTCCAGCAATGAGCATGTTAAAGGGATGGCGAAGATACAAAGCCTCCCAACTGGCACGATCTAAGTGTTCGTCGATGACTTTGACAGTAGAGGAAGAGGGAGCAGAGACAGTAGAGGTAGCCATGGTATGAGAAATGTCACTTGTGACACGAAAAACAAACAAGACAAGAGTTTATATACTTTTTCAGAACACGTTTATTGAATGTTTCAAATATGAACACGAAAGACAAAAATACATACAACCCAAATAGTGATGTACAGGAATATAAAACACAGCAAAGCGATCAAAGTGGAATATAAACAAGTGTCTGTACAACATGTTTTGGGTAACCAAGATGTCCTAGGGACAGTGTGTAATGTTCTTACAGTCTCTACATGAGGTATTGTCACACAAGTGTCCTCCCGGAATGACCTTTCAGGAATGTCCATGACAGTCCTGTCCTGAAGCGAATGGTTGTTCTCGGTGACGGGTTCTTCTGGCACCGTCACTAACACAGGTTGAAAAGTAACTTTTTTCCTTGAACAACTCTTGTGCATACTGGGCCACTTCTTGGGTCCAAGCCTCAAAACCCCCCTTTTTCCAGTCACGAACATCTGTCCAATGAGGGTGTAAGTCACAAGCTACACACACATCGTCATACACGTCTTGGGTAGCTAAAAGTTGACGAATCTTTTTTTCCTGTTGAGGTCGAGAAGTATCCAGATGAAACCGCAAGGCTTTGAGCAAAAGGAGTTTTTCGTGACCATTTAAGGCCATGGAGGTGGTAAGTACTGATCGTAAAGAGTCCACAAAGAATCGGCTGGTAAACGAAATCCCAAAAAACAAGTCACTAAGACACACACCACTTGTCGTCCCAAATTGAATGGATACAGTTCTTGTAATAATCGATGGTAATGATCCACGGTTTGAATATGGTCATTGAGTTCCTTCCACGGAATCTGTTGGATGACATGTGACATAAACCGTGGCATGGCAGCCTGTTTTTATATTCTCTTTTTTTCGGATGCAATAGACGTACTTTCTAGCCAGAGATCTTCGTTCTCCAGTAGGGAATCTAAATCTTGCATACTGTAACCGAAACGTCAGAGTTCGTTTAGGTGTTTCCTCTTCCTCTAAGTAGATTCCACGTAAAATATGTTGGTAATCCTTTAACTTGTCTTCCTCAATGTATTGCTGTAGGTGAATCTCGAAGTAACCATAATCATGAACATGTCGATCATTAGCGACCTCAAAGTTTTGAACAAGGTCTGACCATTGAAAGAATTTCTGACGAATCAGTTCTCTTATACCATTCAGGTACCAGTGGTTAAAGATCTGGTGACGTATCGGATGCAATTGTTCTTTACGTTTCACTTGTATTTTCACCAGCTCTCGGTAAATGCGTTCTCTCAACTCCACAGGCAAAGCACGAATGTTCTCTTGTAAAGTATCCATGAATAGGTCATACTAAATCCTCTTTGGTCTGACACAAGAAATGTACTCTTTGCACAAACATGGTTTCACTTCAGTGTCGAATTTAAATCGTTGAGTCACTAATCTACACATTACAATTCGTTCAGAAGTTTCCTCTTTCACCAAGTTGACATTGTGTTCAAGATGTTGGTAATTCGTTAACTCTTCCTCTGGAATTCGATGCAGTACGTTTACAATGTAGTAGATAGAATCGTCCATACCAAACCAATCCTTTCTAAAACTAGAGGATCGTTGATCAATGTCTGTCCAATGGAACACTTTCAATTGAATCAGTCCTTGTATAGCCTGAAGGTACCAGTGGTTCAAACACCGCTGACGTATCGGATGCAATTGTTCTTTACGTTTCACTTGTATTTTGACCAGTTCTCGATAAATGCGTTCTCTCAACTCCACAGGCAAAGCACAAATGTTCTCTTGTAAAGTATCCATGAACAGATTATTATGGTAAGAAGTTACTTCAATGTCTCGGTCCCACTAAGGGTAAGTAATGACAATTCGGTGACCATCGAGCATGTTCTACGTAGGCCGAATCTTGCGGTTCCCAGTGGTGAAGTGACACACCGCAACTGAAGCACTTGACTTTATCTCCTTCGCCCAAGTAGAAAAATCCGGCTCTGGCTAATTCTTCGGGGGTCGGTCCTCCCAGATACTTTGGCCATTTTCCTTTGAACGATTGAAGACGATTTTCAAAGTCGCAGTATTCCGACAAACGCACAGGAAACGAATATTCGTTTTTCACAGGTTCGTTTCGATGAGGGTTGAGTGAAATGGGCAGGAGTTTGCTCAGGGCTGGATGACATCCGTAGGGAGGTAAACGTGAAGGTCGACATTCCCCTTTAAAACGAAACCCAGTAAAATGTCCAAGAGGACAAGCAGCATCGCTTTCGCATCCCTCAGGTTTGACACGCACAGCATCACTTTCCATGATAGGGGTAGGGGCACTAAAGTTCCCATGATGCTTTACGGCATCGCTCAGGTCACAAGGTACAGCATCGGTCCCATCGCAAGGCTCACAATCGCACTCGTCTGCAAACTCCGTTACGCAATTACAATGGTAACCACATGGACAATCGCAGTTTCCTTCCGGACATTTTCCGTCGCAATGCATGGGTCTTATCCATCCAGTATTAGTCACACTAGAGGAAGATACAACTTTTTTACAATCCCCAAACTGGAACGATGCCTCTTTCAAAGTATTCATCTTGTTCGCTCGGTCTTGGTAGTCACAATGAACTATCGATCTTGCCTAGGGTTCCTTTTTTATATACAGACCAATACCGACGTGACCGTACGGTAAGGTGAAATGATTGGGAAGTCGAACTCGCTTCTGGTATACAATTTGATAGACTTTTTCCAAGGGTCGACTGACGATGTGGTGAGTGGGTAAACGTACAATCTTGTTCGGTTGATAGGTGGTCACTTTAAAGTTTCCATCCTCTCCCGATTGCAAGGCTTCTTTCAATACCCCAAAGTTGACCACACGACTGGTACGATAATTCAAAGTCAGTCCTTTCACTTTGCACGTCGTGTGCACTTCTCCTTGTTTGTCCCGGTATTCGTAGCCGTAATTTTTGGGACCGCCACTGACGAAACTTAGAATCTTGTCGTCAGGATGTTCGTCTGTCCAGGCTCCTAAACGGTCTCCTTCGATGTCAGGGTGATGTTGAATCGGGTGATGGATGTAAATGCAACTGTCCGTGTCAAAGTACAGGACGCGTTCCCCTAACAGTTCTAAAGCTTCGTACAATTTTAAGCGAGCATGGGCTGTCACGTAAGCCGCAATGATGACATTTCCAAAAGGGTCGTCTTGTACAAAGTCCAGATCTTCTTCGTAATTGACCAAGATCAAATTCTCTCGAACGACGTCCACGTGTTTCATGTATTTGGTTTTGTCGTGAATCATCTGGAAGTAGCGGGAAGGTTCTGTCAAATATTCCGTCTTGGGTAAACACGGTCGTTGTGCCATTTTGCCCCACAAGCAATTTAACATCACTTTGGCAAACGATCGCCTGCCTTCGTTTTTCTCGATGTGGTCTAAAGTGATGCCTTCTTGTTCGTAGTATTTCTCTTTGAATTTTATTTGGTCTTCGGGAGTGTGACACCAGGAAGGATAGCCGCTGGCTTCTTGCTTCAGTTTCAAAAAGGCATCCACGTAGTCGGCGAAAATGCCTTTCTGACTGGGATCACCCTTGCGGTACTGTTGTGTCTTGGGAAAGTGGCATATCTCGTATACTTCTAACAGTTCGTATCCCATGTCCAGAGCTTTGAACAATTCTACGCTGACCCAGGTTCCCGTCAAGGCCCGTTTTTCCTGGCTGTGCTGACAAGGCTGGTCTTGGTTGCACGTTTCGGCACAAGTACGGCACAAGGGAAACATCAGTTTGCCTTGACAATGGTGAGGTAAGACGGGATGGTATAGGTTCGTGGGAGGCAAAACTTTGCACTTGATCAAGCCTTCGTATTGTCGAATGTTGACCAGGTCGATGTGTTCCGTTAACAATTGTGGGTGCCCTACAGGAAAGCGACAATATTTGCACACGTAGGGATACAGCGAACACACGTCCAAGTATTTGATTTCTTCTCCTTTCTCTTCGTCGGCTTGGTACAGCAAACAGGTGGCATTGGTCCTTCCTCCGTACAAACTATCCCTCGGGTTCAACGGGTCCATGAACTGGTAACTTTCCACGAGGCGTTTAAACTCGGGATCGGTTTTCATACGGTGATCGTACTCGTGTTCCCACATTTCCACCACTTGGTATCCTTCCTGTTCTAACTTTAGGCGTCGCTGACAAGTGTCCTGGTACAAGTCTTCCATGGTTCGTTGCAAAAACTGATTTTTAGTGTCACGGTCAGGGTAACAAACAGGACATCCGTGAAATAAGCAACCGTTAAACTCGTACACGATCTTGGGGTTTTCTAAGTCGCAGCCATCGACCGAATACGTTCCGATGGTCTTTTCGCCCCCTCCGTTGCGGGCATGCTGAATCCACTTGTCTTCCTTGTCGCACAAGTAATGTAACCAACGTAGGGCTTTGACCGAGTGTTGACGTTTGACAAAGTGGGTCGTTTGAGGGCTGATGACAGCCACGGTGTTTTCAGGCATGAATCGTTGTCGATACACTAGGGAACACGCTTTGGCAATGGTGCAAGCTTCTTTCAAAGGATCCACCCCTCCGTGTTCCATGAACAGTTCTCGAAATTTTCCACAGCAACGCCGTAAAATGTCCACGTCGGAACGACAATACTTTAGCATTTCTTCCTGAAAGTCGAAAGGGTCCGAGGCGTGAGCCTGGTACCAAGCGTAGAAAGCTTCTCGTTGTTCGGTACGCATGTTGTCGGGGTCGTAATAGTGAGCCTCAGGCAAATGGGGTAGAACGGCGTGTTGATTGGCTTCCGTATTGAAAAAGTGTGGAAAGTACCCTTTAGCCATTTCTGTCATTCCAAACGTTTTAGGCATTCGACTCAAAGGCATGGCCAAATAGCTCATCGAATCTTTAAACTGTACTTGTCCCACTTGCATGAAAATGATTTTGGCTCCGTTCAAAGTCACTTTAGGACGTTCGGTGCCATGTTCCGTATAGTACCTCAAAAGAAACTGTCCATCGTATCCGGAGAAATTGTGAGCCATCACTGTGGCATGACGATGACAATCTCGGTAACGTTCGATGTCCTCTTGGCTCCACGTCTTGTCGACGGGGTCTAAGACCCATTGGGCAAAATCGGCTAACGTGTTCGGTCCCCGAAAGATTTTTTCACGTCCTCCAGGAATCTTGCTGCAGTGAGGGCAATGACTGAAGATAGGTTCTTGAATGCACTTCTCGCACGCTCGATGAGCCACGCAGAAATTAGGGATGTGAATGCCAGTCTCTTGCATGCATTCGAAATCGAAAAAGATGAAATTGCCTTTCTTCTTGTGACCGTCCTCTTTCTCTGGTGGGGGTTGGTATTTTTGCACGTAACATTGGTGTTCCAAGTCCACGATGTGGTGACAAATGTGACATTTTTTCTTTCCTCGACATACGTGTGCCTTGGCATTGTTGGTAAGTATGCCTTGTCCACACGTAGAGCACAATCTCAGGAGTTGACAAGCACATTTCTTCTGTGAACCTTGTGTTTTCAAATGTTGTTGGTAACAGGTAGGGCTGACAAACGTGCGCAGACAAGTTGAACAAGGCACTGGTTCTTCGCTCAGACAGGGTGAAGAGGCCAAACATCCTGGGCATTTCGATCCACAATGCTTGTGTTGCTCTCGATTGTTATAACCATAATCACATTTCTCACAATAATAACCGTATCCTAGGAATCCAGTGATACTGGTAATGGTATCGAAATGGCCATCGTTATAATAGACATGAATGTATTTTCCGTCCTTAAATTCTTGGCCTCGAAACAACAGAGGCCCGCGCATTTCTTGAGGGTGCACTTTCAAGGTGTAGCGTGGAGCTAGGGCATCTTGCAATTTTTGCATCTCAGGAATGCCACAGGGTGTGTCTTTCGACAGGCCAGCTTGTTGTAACAGGAGTTCTGCTTCATTTCGTTGTTTGGCTCGGTCGGATTGTTGAATAGTTTTCCAGGTTCTTTTCCATTCTACCGTGTCGTTCTTGTTGGCATAGGTTCGTCCCACCACGATGGCACGGGCTAAACACATCTGGTCATGAGGGTTGTTAATTCGGACGAGACTTGTTTTGGTGTTGCGAAGGTCTTCCACCAATAACATCTTTTTGCGTCCTGTCCCTTGAGGAGGAGAGACGTGGGTCATGTCCAGTGTGGCTTTTCCATCGGTGATGTCAAACTGGTCATTAGATTGTTGTACGTGTTGAATCTTGTCCATGACTTTGGAAGCGGTCAATTCTGCCGGGGTGCTAAACTCGATCCAAACAGGGGATTTCAAACCGTCGTGTTGTATGGAAAGTCTCAAGCGATCGTCTTCTTTGGGTTGACATTGTTGCTTGAGTGCAGTGAGCAAAGAATCCCACACCTCAGTGATGAACACTTCTGCTTTCTCTAACGGCACTTCAGCCTTGAAATCTTTAAACTTCACTGTGTATTTGTAAGCCGTGGTTCTAAATTTTCTAGAGGAGCGCTTTTCCGTCTCTCGAATGGAATAGTACTTTTCAGGGTTGACTAAGGGTGGTGAACTTGGTTTAGAGGGTTCGGATTCTGGTTCACTCATGTCCTCTTCAAAATCACTGGCATGAATTTGTGCCAAGATTTCAGCCCTGGTACGAGGCGATAGATCACGTTTCTGCCTCTTACTTCTTTCTTCTTCTTTCTTCTCAAATGAATGGGATCGTTTCATCTTGAAAGCAAAAAGTCAAATGACTCAAGTTCAAACACCATAAACTACTTTATAGTCATAGCAGACCAGCGTATATAAAAGGGTGTGTGTCTTGTCCTTTCACTATTCATTTCACTCTCAAGCCGAGCACAACGATGGAAGAGACTAACCAGATGGAACGTTTCGTCAGAGCTTTGCGAGGGGTCATTAGAAAATTCTCTTCAGACCAGCCGACGGACTACTCTCCTTCCTTTAGAGATAAAAGTCAAGATACTTGCTATATCTGTCAGAAGAAAGGGCATTGGTCTTCAGAGTGTCCAGACCGTGAAAAAAGAACAAAAACAGGGACTAAAAAAGACAAAAGTCAAGATACCTGTTATTATTGTAAAGAAAAAGGACATTGGTCTCCAGATTGCCCAAAAAAGAAACAAGAGGAGTCAGAAGAAAAGAGGAATTCTTCAGAAGAAGAGAGGGATTCTTCAGAGGAAGAGAGGGATTCTTCTGAGGAAGAAGAGGAAGAAAAAAGACAATTCTATTTACAAGAGGCAAAGAAACAGGAGAAGAAGAAAAGAAGAAGGGAAGAAAATGAGGAAAAGACGGTGAAGAAATTTAAAAAACATAGAGAGTAAACAAGGAGAAAGAAGAAGTCAATGAACTTTTTATTAAAGTGTTGTGTTGTGAATTGGATTGTAAAAAATGGAGAAAAGAATAAATGAATGATATAAGGTAAGTGTCTTTGAGTTGTGATTTTAAAATAAGAAGCTACACTCACGCACTCATACACAAACACGTACTATAAGGGTAAAAATGGGTGGGGTTTTTTTTGAGTTATTGGCAAATTGAAATTGTATTTCTTTTCGAGAAATGTGGGTGGCCCTGAAAAGGGCCTTTTTCTTCATGGTGAAGGGGTGAGTTTAAGCAATCAACTTTAACTGCCTTATGCCTTTGCCACGGCCAAGGCCTACTTCTGGACTGCGTAATGTTGATGATGATTGGGTTGAAATCACTAAGGGTGGTACGGTAGGCTTAGTCACAGGGTTGACGTGTTTAGCTCGGGAAGGTCGTATTCTCTTCGGTCGTGATAAAGAAGTCTGATACATTTGTTTCAGACTTCTTAACTCCGCTAAAATGTCCAACAGTACCGTGACCGTTTGATTTTCACCCTCTTGTTTCTTTGCTGCTACTTCTTCTTGCTGTTGTTGCTGTTGTTTTTTTCTTACCTCTTCTTCTTGTTGCTGTTGCTGTAGGAGAAAAGCCTGTTCCGCTTCCTTTTGTCGTTGTATAAATTTCTCCAATTCTTCTTTCTGTCTCTGTCTAAAATTCTCCACTTGCGGTAATGAAGAAGGTAACGAAGGTTCCGGAACAAATTCTTGCGAGGGGAGAAAATCCACAAAATCCCAATTCACCTCTTCTGAAAGTAAGTCCGAGTTCCCTTGGGCAGTCTCCCCTGCTGGTGCACCCCAATGAATCGTTTTCTGAGTTTCCGTCATGTTGAATCACTGTCGCATAGATTGACTGCACACAAGCGCTAGCGAATCTATATAGACTACGTGACGTCACAGACTGCACTCTTCGGATTGGATGCGGGCTGACTGAATTCTGTAACGCGTGTTCGGATTGGTGAATGAACTCAATCCGTTTCAATCCTTCCTGTCCCTATAAATAAGCGCCGTTCACTGCATTGATTCACCTATTCTCGGAGCCTCAACATGTGGACAGACGTTGAATCTTCAACCCTTGTGTCAACAATGATGTTCAGGACGGACATGCTCATGTATGTCCGATCCAAGTGGACAGTTGTCCACAGGACCAACAGCAGCCTGTGGATAAGAAGAGTCTATATAGAGAGACAAGGTTGCCTCAAGAGGACTCTGATGTATGGCCCTGCTGTAAGACGAAGTTTGAGGAAAAGAAGATGTCGCAAATGCCCTTTATGTTAAGGGCATATTAACATAAACCAAAGGCCCTTTTCAGGGCCAGCCATATTTCTCGAAAAGAGATAGCCTTTCCATTGCCTACCCCCTTTTTTTTAAATTTAAATTTAAATTTTTAAATTTAAAAAATTTAAAAAAAAAAAAAATCCCATATTCAATTCCCCTTGACGCCTGACAGTCCCACGATTTATTCCCATGTTAAATTCCCCTTGACGCTAGATTGTCCCACGATTTATTCCCATGTTAAATTCCCCTTGACGCTAGATTGTACCACGATTTATTCCCATGTTAAATTCCCCTTGACGCTAGATTGTCCCACGATTTTTCTCCATGTTAATTTTCCATTGACGCCAGATTGTCCCAAGGGGTTCTGTAATGCTAATTCCCATTGACGCTAGGGTATCCCACTTCACTACTTGTGTATTATGTGCAGATTTTGGGGTTCACGTTTATTCCAATTGCACTTTTTAAATCACAGGCATGTCTTTGAGGAATATGATGGATATGTGATGTTTTTGTTTGCATTATTAGTTGCTGGTCATACAAGTTAACTAGTTTATTATCGGATTATTCATTACTATGCAGTCGGGGAGGGGGAGGCGGCAGTAAGATGAGAGTCAATATGCAGTAACACAAAGCAATGAAGTTTTGTTTTGTTCTGCTATATTGATAAGATAGAAACTGTTTCCACAATTACCTCAAGTAAAACGATCATAATTAACTGAGACTTGTTACACTAGAATGGAGTATGTTTATGCTCTGAAACATATATTCAATTTAAATTCACATTGCCTCATCATTGCCAGTCTACAGAAAAGTCTAATTCGAATGTCTATAAATTAAAGTCGATAGGTTTTTTAATGATCAATATTCAGCTAATTTCAACTAAATAAGAAATAAAATCTACGTTAAGGAAACTGTTAAGAGAGTCACCTTCATTACCACTCTTACTGTACCTTATTCATTAGTATGTCGATACAGGAAGTTTAATACACCAAACATGTATGGAGTTTTCAGCTATGCTACTCACCTAAGCAGATTGCAATATAAAGTGAAAAGATAATACGTATAGGGTTGATATCATAGCTACGTTCTCGGTTTTCTTTGAAACTTTGTGAGGCTTATGCAATGATATATAGCATGTAATAATACTATTCCGGTATAATTTCTAAACAAAAAGCAACACCACAACTCGCACACACACATAATATGTACTCATGAAAATAAAAGAAAACGAAAAGGGAACAAAATAAAGAAGCGTGATGGGCAATTTGTGTGCCGCAGTTTGCGAGTATGTCATATGAGTTTCAAATTCAATCAATACTTTATTAACGTGTATTATCCTTGAAAAGGAAAAACCAGTTTAAAGCCTTTGTTGACTGAGGATCGAGTTCCATACAGTGTTAGATAAAGTAAGTCTTAAAATCCAGACAATACCATGAATTAGAAAAAAAGAAACAAAATCTTCACAATTTATATCAGGTCAAACATGTTATATTCCGTGGGGATTTTATCTGATAAATTATGGTGCAAACCATATTGTTCCCATACGGTATCATATCCAAGGCAAGTCGTGATGTATCAGGTTCTCTACGTTTTATTTTCATTTATTTTGAAACTTTTAAATATTTATGTTGTAACGGCATTTATTTATTTATTTTTATATTTACTGTTTCAGTGGGAAGGGCACTTTTACGGGGAAGTTAAGGGGTATGCTTAACTCTAATTTTAGTAGCACGTCCCTGTGTTTGTTAAGAACATTAATGGACATACCTGGTAATCTTTATTGACAAGCTTAGAAAAATAATTTATTCTTTATAGGCAAGGCGAGTTTGTGGTCATTATTCAAAAACCTAATTTGACAAAAATATGATAAACTTGTGCAAAACACGGATATACAATAGAACATTGTTGTCAGAATAAAACAAACTCATTTAACAAATACATATCTATCAAAAAATGTATACTCCTTGGACATGTCCGTTGAAACTAGTCTAGACAATTTAATTCATATATTACCCCGAAATAAAAATATCGCACTCTCTGATAATAATAATAATAATAATAATAATTTATAATTGGCTTGGTCTGTTTTAGCTATCAAGAACTGGAGCGAAATACCGAACATAATGCTATTTTGAATGCTTACTAACAAAAAAGCTCCCATGTCTAACTTGCATTTGACTCGTGTTTATCATATGCGTTTGTAATGAGAGAGAGAGAGAGAGAGAGAGAGAGAGAGAGAGAGAGAGAGAAATGATATTATTTAGATTTTTACATCATAAGTGTAGATATATTTCTAGTGTTTGATTTTCGGTCAATATTCCAAACCAAGAACCAAGCGTCCAGTTTGATTTGCGCTAAATATCCCACAAACAGAAACAAACTTCTGACACTTGGTATTTTTGTTGAATTTTAATGACATTTTCTCTTACGGCAGAAAGTTTGTGCATATCTAGATAAAACATAGCTTGGAGGTCATCTTCAAACAATATATGAAATATATCCGTAATAATTAGATTAATGTGGAGAAGTAATAGAAAGAACGTACTGAGAAGCTTAAAACTGAGCTTGTATGGAGCCTATCATGTTTAATATATTCTGGAGAAAGGTTGAGATTATTCATTCTTCAGTACAACATAGGTATTATATACGTGTTCTTCTAGATTGCCCGCTCTTTCCCTAAGTCAAAATAAATGTCATATCGCATACATTTTACAGGGAAATGATATATTCCGTTGTGCCATATACTTGACTTACCGTGTGATGAATGAATTACAGAACTGTACTGTATTATAAAGACATTTTTGTTATTATCATGGTAATTTAAAATAAGTACACAGTACCACTGTATATAAACCACCAAGACATTACACTTTATTATTGTGGCATTACTGTTTGTAATTGTTATTGCAGTAAAGTATTATAACAAAGTTGTTATGTAATACATACCACAAGCAAGTTCCTTTACAAAATCCCTTGCCAATCTTCAATCATCCGATTTGAAGAAAGAAAAAGTACTCCAGTTACATATGTACACCACTGGTAAATATCCGAGCTAGATTACTTATCTGCTTAACTGTACATGTACAGTAGACCTGATATGATATATACTAAATTCTAGTATAGGTACATACCCGTTTACAATGTGTGCATATCACACGTCAATATACCTATGTTCCTTTAAATGTCATTATCTTTGCAACTATGCAAATATGAACTGACAAGCATTGCAAGACCTCGTCGTAATAGGTAAGTGATAGTCGGGAACATGTATGTAAATATATGTGTAGATATTAGTGACATGTATGCATCGGTATTGGGTTTCTATCGTTCATTCAATTGGTATGGACTACGTTCGTCTCGAAGCTGGGTTAGGCTCGATGGGTAGCATCCAGCAAGCACAATAGTGAAATATTGAAAGATAGAAATGACGGAACTAGAGGTATGAGTTAATATGACACCAAATGTTTCCATTTGTAGAGATGATAACAGGTTATGAAGGTTTCATAAAAATACAATCGTCGCTTCGATAATCGTTTGCATATATAATTATATGCATGCCAATAAAATAAAAAGAAGAAATCTAGTAAAGTGTATGAAACCATCTTATTATCAATTAATGTTAAGACACACGGGGTATAACCTGATTTTAATCACTTAACTTGCGTGACAAGCACACACACTGGCACGAGACGAATAAACCAATTACAATTCCATAATCACAAAATAGAATATAACTCAAAGTGATATTTTTATAAAACATATGTGAATATTCATCGTCCGTCTGTCTTCGATTTGCAAGCTTGAAATATATAGTACAGCTGCTTGTTGTTCGAAGACAAGTACAACATCAATAACTGGTCTAAATTCTGCTATCACATAAGTTGGTGATCAGTCCAACTGTGCTCTGAACTGTGCCAACGCTAGAATTAAAGTAACAAAGGATGCTGAGTCTGTCTGTTTTCGTTACTTCTGACGTAATATATTCCAAGTCTTCATCTCATCTTGACTGTTTATAGTGGGTACATGTCTTTTTCCAGAGAGTGAGATTCTCGTTTGAAATAGTGGTAGTCTCGTATGAATTAGACTGGCATTCTTGTCCTTTTGAAGATTTGTCAGGCTGCTGATTAGTTGTGACAGTGACTTCGGGTCGGTCGTCCATAATTCCGCTGCTGCAGAAGATGGTATAGTGAGCTCCTACTCCAGTGAGTCGATCTTACTTGCCAAGACGAGCTTCACTCAGGACCGATATATGGTGCGTGGACTAGGATTAAGGTGAAGCAGGCACTGTTTGAGACACCTTTCTTTAGACCCTTTTCTATGATACTGGGGGAAAGCAGTGTGATCCTAAAATGTGCTGCTCAGTCACTGAAGGACGGAGTCGGGTGGGGTGGCTCTATTTCAAAAGCCTCCCCTGCCGTAATGAAAAGAGCGACCGCATGCCTAGAGCTGAATGGGAGCAGGTCTGCAGCTACAAGGGTTTTCTACACATGTTATTTTGCAACAAGCTCATCTCCCCCGACTTGAAGGGACCTGGCGGGGGAAGGAACTATTATCTTTAAGTGAGCCTAAATTGGCTTTAAGTGAGGGAAAGTCTCCATTCTCTCTCATGTATGTCCAAATACAGTAGCAAAGAAATGTCAAAGTGTCTAAAGACAAGTCTGGATGCACGGGCCTGATATCTTGCCTTCTGCTTCCACAACGAGGGTCGGGCAGGGTGAACATACATTTTCTGCTGCCTTATCCAACGCAGATGATTTTCCACAGCTGTTAGCATAGCTGACCACTCTTGGTCAACATTCGCATGTAGTACCGTCTGCTGTTACTTGTAGTGGGCGCAGCGTGATATAACCATTACAGCACATATAAATTTAGGAACTGAATATGCAAAAGTCTTAGTTATTGTTACAATAAACACGGTACTTAAACATTAGAAGGAAGTAAAATGTAGTGACTAGTTCAGCACTGCTTTATTTAATATTCACCGCTGTTTACTCATTGAAAATACACAACAATTATCTTATGGGTGTTGTCTAATGTTGTAAAGCGCTTATAGCTTCTAAAGATTAGGCGCTATACAAAGTCATTATTATTATTATTATTATTATTATCGAAAACAACAATAACATGCAAAATAAAGGGAATTAAAGATGTTAAACCAAATGGATAAAACTTGTG
This sequence comes from Sinohyriopsis cumingii, assembly GCA_028554795.2. Classification (NCBI taxonomy): domain Eukaryota; kingdom Metazoa; phylum Mollusca; class Bivalvia; order Unionida; family Unionidae; genus Sinohyriopsis; species Sinohyriopsis cumingii. The sequence continues at coordinate 99,097,942 of CM068831.1, forward strand.
TGAAAGTTAGCTCAATTTGGACATACAAGCTCGTCAACATTTAAACACGGATATCAAAAAGCACGTACAGTATTAAACTACATATGAGACAATATTAGAGTGTTCCACTAAACTAAATTATCTGACTGTTTGTGATCATGTTCACAGTATTGTTCATTATAGAAGAGGTAAATATTTTGGAGGAATTTATGTAATTTGGTGTTGATTTAAGACGAATATTTTTAAAAAATTTAACAAATCTAACTATAAAATGTAACGCAGATGTTTTGTAAGGCCCTCGTCAGTACCAAATTAGGCAATATAATATAACTGAACTCATCTTTATTTATATGTATTTATGCATGTTTCTTCTTTCCGTCTGCCATGCCCTCCTCTCTTTATTTACTACTCTCAACAAAATATTTCGAATTTCCGATGGGTCATGATAACTTATGTGTTTGCACATTTTCCAAATATATAACATCTGGCCTTGATATATATATATATATATATATATATATATATATATATATATATATATATATACAAGTTCACGATGAAATATAAGTCAGTTAACTCAAACGCTGAAGTTTCCTCTAGGAATGTCAAACAATTCTATTTTATAAATCTGCACTTCGGTGCAAAATGCTATTAGTGGTTCGGCATAAATGACGGTGTCATGATGTACTATGTCATTTTTCAACACCATTGGCAAATGTACTACCTGTCTGATCTAGATAAACGTTTTAAGACAAATGTTTTCGATTGCCCGAGACAGGTACTTTATTTCTTATTTCAATGATTCTCAACCAACCAAATCTCTAAATTCACTTTTGAAGGTAAAAAATTCATATAATGTTAAATTATATAATTTTGTGATGGCGATTTTGGTCCAAATAAAAGGTACATGATATAATTGCGGTGGCATATCTAGCCAGCTCTGTTGGCGTCTTCTCTTTTGATGTAGTACTAATCATGTTATTTTAATTTGAAGACTTTTGATTACTAGTTTTATATATATATATATATATATATATATATATATATATATGTGTGTGTGTGTGTGTGTGTGTGTGTGTGTGTGTGACGAAAACACACACCTACCCCTCTTTCTTCTTACAGGGCATATTATAGTTTCAATTTAGTGTGCAAAGATCCCGCTCTTTAACTTAATTAAGACTCTAATTCTGATCGTTGTGCAAGGTTTTGTTTGTGCGTTGAACGACATGTTTTACACAATATTGTCTGTACATGTATTGGTTAATATATTTGATGGGGAAAGAACAGAGAAGACCCAGGTAAGAACCAATGCCCCAAGGGGCGTTACTGACAAGTTTTCATGTATTCCCAAGTTGGTCGAGCTATCTGACATGTGATTGCTGAATACGTCCACCTTAGGGTTAAAAATCTAGTCAAGAGAGTAAATTATCGTCTATCCAACATAGACACAACATGAAGGATTATTTGTCTCACTTTTCTGAATGCGAACAGGGTGGAAATTGTATATTTATATTGTGAGTACCGATAATACTTTAAATGATGCAAAGTACCCACATAAAATTCATGACCCTCCGGTAAAATTAAAACGTTATGCTTAGAAGATAACTTCACTGTGAATGATGTTCAAACACACCATCACTTAAATAGCAGTGATAAAAGTAATGACAATAAAATGAATGTCATTATGTACTTAAAATATTTTAAACAATGAAACAAACGTAAACACGTCCAAGAATTAAGTTCGCTCTATTACATAAGATTAAGCGATGAACTAATAATTCCTCGATTTAACTCTGACCAAAAACCGATTTTCCTTTAATAAATAAATAATAATGAGAAGATGGTTTTTAAAACGAAATAACAATAGCAATAGCGGTTGAAACCGGACTTCATAAACAGCACAAGTGTTTGCAAAACGTCTGATTGCGAGACTCTAGTTCAACTCCTGCACATTTTACGATGATAAAGTGTAGCGATTATCACTACTATTGATTATTGTAACTGAATTATGAAGTAGTAATAGAAATCAGGGAAGCATCGGGGATATTGCTAGCTGATGTACACTATGATCACAGTGCGTGTCATGTGGCGACATACATTAGTCACGTTATGAAATTCTGAGAAATTTCCCATTGTTGGTCTACACTTGAAAACAATATCCCACAAACGTATGAATGTGAGAAATTTCTATTTACTTTAAATTTACTGGGATAATGTCATTTTTTGTGTGCATAACAGCTCAAATACCCGAATTTAAATCAATATAGCAATTATGTAAGATACAGGATGGTCTAAATGACCACTCGCTGCCTTTTCCGTTAGATTTCGTTCCACTAAATATTGAGATTAGAGATCTGCATGGTCCGAACATTTGTATATTCTCACCTTATCAGCTCTGTTTAACACAAGTTCTCTTACCGTCTGTCCATCAAGTCCTATAAGTCTGACCTTATACCCCTCCCCCTTGTTTAATTTCTTGAAGCTCTTGCTTTTTCATTCACGCTAGCAATATATAATGCATACATAGAGTGTGATAGAATATTCGTTCGCTGGTTGTTCTCCCCTCCTCTTTTTTATGTAATGGAATATTCGTTCGCTGGTTGTTCTCTCCTCCTCTTTTGCAATTTTAAAAAACAGAAAGCACGAATGATATAAAAGTTATTTTAAAAAACTTTGTCATTGTATTAATTTAAAGTTTAAATGTATCACTTGATTGTCGCCAGGGAACCACTCACTGTAGTCTTGTTCGCTTTTCAAAAACTAGCATATATCATGCAAACTACCAGTTTACTGATTTACCTCTGCGATCCTTGGAAAACCTAATTATCCGTGATTGTTTAAGGTGCCGTGACTTACACATGCATAGAAGATACACACTGTGTCTTCTGCATACAATATATGCAATGTTTAGTTTAATATGTTACAAAGCACAATTGAAGAAAAAATAAAAAGTAGACACTTTTATCTATATTTGTTGAAAGTGATGTAACTCTCAAAGTAACAGAATGTACCTAATTATTCAGAGCTTACAAAGGACGATAAATTATATCATTAAACTTGTCTGAAAAAAATAGACTCGCCCATAAAAATGACTGCCGTTGTTATAAAGAGAGATGATAGTGTTAATGACCCCCTGGCCACAATAATGTTAGAAATTATAAATTGATGAATTAAATATTTTTCTGCAGTTTTTATATATGTGTACGTGTGTGTGTGTGTGTGTGGGGGGATAATCTGCTAGAGGAGTAGGGGAATATTTAAAACTAGTATTAATGTTGTGTACGTTACAGTATTTAGTGGTTGTTTGAATTGAATTTCAACAGTCACAATTAGAAACGTTTACCGGATCCTAATATAACCTAATTAACTCACTCTCGATCAACGGATCGACCTTTTCCCTTTGGTGTGTATGCAAAAGATATCAGGGAAGTCCCAGTCAGTGTGCAGTTTAATATGTACTCCTATTACACTTGCAAGTACATGTGCTCGTAATCAGATATACTAAACCTGTCAACCCACTGTGCAAAAGATGTGTACATACGCGGTAAGCCCACTGGTATGGGCACCGTTAAACGTTTGCCCAAATCTCTATAGGTAATACAGCTATCTATAGAAACACTTAACAACACAAGGGTCGTTCTGTCATGATAATATTTACATTGTTATTGATTGTGTGGTACGTGTTTAAAAGCTACGTCGTATATACCAGTATGATAGTTTATTATCATTAGAAATCATTTTATACTCGGCAATCCCATCTATAACATAACTTCATTAGGAAACAAAATACATAATAATATATCTGATTATTACAGCTTTTTTCTTCAAAATCACGTCATTTGCATGCACCGTGACATTAACAATCGTTATTTTAATATTAAAAAATAACGCATAATATATACTAGGAGGTAAATGTGGAAGTCTTTTTTTGTTGTTGTTATAAATGTGTTGCACTACAGATCAAGATACCTCGGATTAAGGAAGAAGCAAATTTATCCCATTTTACAACAATACTGGAGGTGTGGAGTTAAATTCTTAACACTAATTCATTTTAGGTCATAACATATACAAAAAAATTGTAATAGCACAAGGACATTAAATCTGACTTTGGTTGCCAGCAGAGAGCTTAAACACCTGAATATTTTTGTAACGAATCCCATTACATTTTTGTAGTGTCTTCATTATTTGTAGGGAGGCTAGACTGAATTTGATTAAGAAAAACTATTACATAAGTGCGAATATGTTTACTTTTCAATATTTGTGACAAATACAAACAAATAATGAAAAACGTAAGCATATATCTTCTTGTTAGCAAACCATAAACAAATTAGAAATCAAATACAGTTTTCCATAGATACATATGCCGAGTTCACATTTCAACTGATATTCTCCCATTTATGTATTATGGTAAACATATTTTAGAAAATGTTTTCATTTTTATGGATATTAGCTTTGTATAGAAATTACACTGAGCACTTGAAAGGCGAAGTTCATTTTCTCTAGATACTAGCTGGAAAATTAATGTTTAGATACTCCAAACATTCACTCTCTTTCACTTGTTTCTTCTTCTTCTGCTGCTGCTTCTTCTTCTTTTCTATTTATTAATTCATTTTTGTTAATTTTTATTTTCGCGGAATGTGGTACTTTTAAAGGGAAGTTCAGGACAATGTTTAGAATGAATTTACCAGTGGCAAGCAACTGCTGTATTATTAAAACACTACTGAGCAAGCTTTGCTTGAATGAGACCATTACAGGTGACTAAACGTGTGTTTACTTTTTTATAAAATTGCCTAAACAGAAAATAATATACATTGGATCAGAGATTTCGGAAACAGCAACAAACAAACACAAAAAAACCACCAATCGTTCTACGCAATCAGACTTTCAAGAGAGTTTGATAGGTATTATTCTTCGATGTAAAAGGCCCGGTCATCCTGTTACCTGTTTCTGACGCTTGTTTTCTGCATTCGATCTTTTCGGGCATTTCTACTTCTCAACGGTAACCTCCTCTACATCGCCGCTGTTGGTGTATTTTTTTCCGTCATTCATTTTAATTGTCTTATTTACGTGAGAAAAATGATAAAAAATGTATCCACAAAAATCTATGTTTAAATACCACCGCATGTTTGTCTGTGCCAGAAAGACGTGCTCAGACATTGATTTGGTTGGGGTGAGCCCGCCTAAATATATTGTGCTTACAATACTTTTGGTCATTTATGTTTCTCAGCGGTTACTTTTTGTACACACACACACACACACACACACACAGATATATATACAGAGATGTATATATATATATATATATATATATATATATATATATATATATATATATATATATATATATATATATATATATATATATATATATATATATATATATATATATATATATATATATATATATATTGCAAACTTTACATGAATTCCAAATTTGTGTGTTATCCCCATTGCATACTCTAGAGGGATTTTGTTTTTCTTTTTCTTTTCTTACATCGTAATGCGTTTTAATTAACGTTTGTTTTTTTCTTCTCATTTTTGTTAGGGGTAATTGCATTCATTTTACATGAAGGCATATCCGTTTTTCGGTTCCTATTTGTTCCGCATCCTGGTCTAAGGGTGATGGCTTGTATTACCTTCCTTCGGTCATTTTGCCTTCGGGCTGGATTTCTCGCCATAATTTTTAATGATCCTTACTAGAGATCTATTTTGGTCGGGTGTATGCTATATGTGTGTAATGCTATAATGTTGTGGTGTTGCTATATACCCGTATACTTTGTTTGGACTGGCTCTGAAGGTTCAAGACGTTTTCAGTCTCTCATGTATTTATTAAGAAGCAAACAAAAACTATTTGTGTGAGTTAGGTGATGCTCCGGATTGGCTCAAGATGACAACGAATGGGGCGCCTTTCTTGCAACCATGCCCTAGTGTGGATGACCTTCCCTAGTGTGGATGACCTTCCCCATCCTTTCCATCCCGCCGCCCCTTCACTTCCTCTATCCTGTTTTCCATGGTTCGTATTTCAAATGTTTGCTAAGATATCAGTAATCGAATATGAGAGAAGAGACGATGACTAAAAATACATACATAAATTGTTTATGTTGTATGTCTGCAAGTTTTGCGACTTTGTCTAGGTTACTCGCAGTTGATAGTATAGTATCTGTGTTACCTGTGTATATTATTGTTGTGTAATGTTGATTATGTTATTCCCTCATTATAAAGAACTCCAATACGACCGGTACTACCTAACGTTATCCTGATGGCATTGGTGACGCACCGTCTTTGTTCCTTATTTTGGAGGACACAGCGCCTATATTCTCAGTTTTCCCTTCTGTGTACCAACATTTTCTTAAAGTATGTTAATTTCTGTAAGTACGCTTATCATTTTCTTTACTATTTGAAGCAAAAACAAACAAAAATCTAAATACAAAAGGGTTGTACATTTTAAAACATGTTCAATCCTCTCTGCTCTGCAGGGTTCTTCCTCCACCAGTTCTACTGGCCGCCATGTATAGCCTATATTGTGCTGAAAAATGGCGTTAAACCCTACATCAACAACAACAACAACTCTGATGTGCATAGTTTGATCTGCTGGTCTCCTAATTTTAAAATCTTAAAACAATTGCATAATCCTAAATTCTTTATAAAATAATTATACAAAGGGATGTAATTCAATATTAATTCTGAAACGGAAAGTCTGTTAACAAAACATTTGAATTCACCATTTGGATATACAGTCAGACATCTGGAAATGTATACGTTTCATTGATAAATTCATATCATCTGATCACTTATGCAGTTTCAAAGAAAACAATTATATATATATATATATATATATATATATATATATATATATATATATATATATATATATATATATATATATATATATATATATATATATATATATATATATATATATATATATATATATTAAGAATTTTTACCTATCTGCACCTCTTCCTTTGGCGGGTATGGTTGAACTTTCAGTCGGAATTACACACCTCAGCTCACTAGATGCGGTGACGCACACTCAGTAGTTTCCACACGCTGATAGATGCTCTAATGAATCCGGTTGTTTCATGCCCTAGGAAATGTACTATTCGATATATGTCGGTTACTCTATTTTATGTACAGTGTCTTTTATGTGTACAATATTAAGTTACTGCATGACATATTTATGTGCAAGCATGAGAAAAAAATGTCCAAGATATACTCGAAGTTAGAGAATAAAAAATAACAGACCAAACAATAACTTTAAGAATACCAAAAATAAACGCAAGTGCATGTACTGACATTATTTTAACCCAAGAGAGATAGGTATAAAGCTAGATATGCCCTAAGTAAAAGGTGAGAATGATGATAAGTTGTGATACAAAGGCTCTTTCCAAAGTAGACAAACTTTCATGCGAGTATCAGAAAAGAGGACACAACAAAATAAATATAACACACAACAAAAGAAACAAAAGAAAGGGGATATCAGGACATGCTAATAAATGTGAGCTGAAAAAAATCATGCAGATTACCAGCATAAAGTTAAATACTTCATGCATATTGTCAAACAAGCAGCTTGTAATAAATTTGACACAAAATCATTGTCATGATAATTGCCCATATTTGCCGATAAATGTGTAGTAGCAGCAGAGAGGGCGAATCCCACAAAGTATTCCGCTTAACAGAGCCTTCTATCGAGAACATTTTAGATAGAGTGATTCTTTTCACAAAATAAACCCCTCAGTCAGAAAACATGACAAAATAGGCTTTCTCCGCTGACTTGAAGGGTTATCTCATGAAAATATCTACCTATACAACTATTTCCTGATACAAGGGTCTATCTTGCGAAAACACTCGGGGATGTTAAGCCCTCTCTGCTGCTCTGTAAAAGTCCCTGGCAGGGTTTGCCTGTCGTCGCCGTTTCTCTGCTGCTGTCTAGTTAAAAATTGTATCCAACCCAACTCGATATCGTGTTCGAGGATCATGTAAATTTATCGTTACAAATCCGTGCGGTTTGGACTGAGCACGACTAAAGAAATTTTTGAATTTATTTATATCCATATCGCCGCTGCACCATGTCTGATGTATATTTCGTAACGTGTGTGTGTCAACGCCGTTAAACGGCGCAAGAATGTTACAGTTATCCCTGATCACTTTCGGGAATTGTGTATATCGTTGAGTTACATAAATCACATCCACGTTTTTATGTCTGCCGCGTGAGAATATCCTGGCAGGGTTTGTTTGTTTGTCCAACATCGCATCGTCGTACACGACTAAATTGTTGATGCTCCCGTCAATATCATCTATACTCGGTGCTTCATCGATGTCAGTGATAAATTCAACAACATTATCACCGTCGTTTAGCGACTTTACACTTTCATTAAAATCTTTTAACACGCTGTAGCAGCGCTGATCGTCCACAGACGGAGCTACCAAATACAATTTATCCCACTTCATCCACTTCATTATTAAATTTAACAACAAATGTGTCTTACCCGACCCAGATGGACCTATAATAATCATTCGAACAGAGTTTGATAGCACTGAGTTATGTTTGATTGGCTCTCGTCGTTTTGTAGCAGAAAAGTCAGTGATCTCCATTAGATATATTATAAAATAATATGGATTTATAATGTGTGAAATGTAGAACACGTACCCCAACTGCAGACACAACAACCACTACAACAAAAAAAAATCGACAAGCGCTTACATGCAAGTGTGAACAATACGGTACAAAAAAGTTTAAATTTATTCCGTCGAGTAAAAAAACGCCAGGCGGTGATATCGCAGCTAAGTTAGGAAAATTACCAGGATGGGGAAAATACCCAGGAGAGAAACACCTTCCAGGATATAATTACTGTGGTCCTGGAACCCGACTTGATATCAGACTTGATGCCTTAGATCAGCCCAATCCAAGTGAGTATCCGATAAAAGCTATCGATAAGGCGTGTCATGCGCATGATGTAGCTTACCGAAGTAAGGATTCGCGGATGTGAAATTAATTCACGCGTTAAATGCCATCACTGATAAATCTTTCAAAGAAAAGTTAGCTAGTTGGTTAATAAAATCCGCGATGAAAGGTAAATTAGCGCTAGGTGCTGGTAATTAATTATAATGGAGTCGATTTATTATTCCCCAAAAGGATATTGGAGGGGTAGCGCAGCAATTAGTAAACTCGCTGAAGCAGCAAAAGTTACGCGAGTTACTGCTAAAAATTGGTTATCCCGACAAGCAATATGGCAAATTTATCTACCGCGTCCTAAACAAATTCACTTTGCACATTTTAATGTTAGTGTGCCAAATGAAGTTCATCAGGCTGATATATTATTTCTGCCACATGATACTATTAAAATCCGAAGACGTCAAAACACATACAAGTACGCGTTAACTGTAGTTGATGTTGCAAGTAGATACAAAGATGCAGAGCCGCTATCAACGAAAACAGCATCTGAGGTTGCTTCTGCGTTTGAACGAATTTATCAACGAGGTGGTGTACCACAAGGTGGTCTGCGATGGCCACAGTTGTTACAAGTTGATCCTGGCAAAGAATTTCAGGGTGCAGTATCATCGTTGATGAAGCAACATAACGTCGCCATCAGACGAGGGCATACTGAAATTCATCGTGATCAGGCAATTGTTGAGCGATTTAATCGAACACTTGCTGAGCGGTTATTTGGATATCAATACGCAAAGGAATTCATTCAGGATACGAGATCTCGTGAATGGGTTGCAAGATTACCAAGTGTGATAACTGCGCTAAATAATGAAATTACTCGAACAACCAACATGAAACCTGCCATCGCGATCACTAAAAAAAATATACCCGTACAACGTGATTCTTCAGCACAACCAATACTGGGTAATGTCACTGTGAGATATTTATATGAACCAGGTGAACTTGAAGGTGGTAAAGCAAGAGCGACTGATCCTATCTGGAGTGTTACCACACATAAGATATCCACCGTAACAAGATCCACTGGTCGACCAGCAATCTACAGGCTGGATTCGACTGCTCCTCAACGTAGATTCACACGTGAGCAATTACAAGTAATTCCCGAGGACACACAATTACCACCGCGAACACTTAACTAGCGCCGGCGCCAAGGGTGCCAGCACCCCGACGTCGATTACACTAAGACAGGTCAGCATCACATTAACGCGTGTATGATCGCGACTGTTATCTTTTCTATCTACGGTGAATTGTCTTGGATTATTACTCGAATACTGCCATAGCATTATACAATTACAACTCGCACAGTGATTATTCTGCTGTTGCTTCAGCGTCATGATAAATTCAACATCAAGATCAAAATCGCGATTGTTTTTTTTTGTCACTCTGTTTGTAACCGGCTAGTTTTCTTTTTATTATGTCGCTGTTGTTTTCATCGCTATCAGTTATTAACTCTTCCAAGACAATTCTTCGCAGTTGAGATATTCTTCTAATTCTGGACACAGCTAAGTAAACTAAGTTTGACCATTCGATTCGATCATCAACGATCCAGACAGTTGTATCACTGATAGTTAGTCCTTGAGATGAATGAATCGTCATTACGTATCCTAGCGTCCACGGGGATTTATTCATTTTTAGTGCGTCTTTGACAGCATTAATATCAACCAACACAATATCATTCAATACTAAATTCTGTTTCTCTGTTTTCCCAATAATATCAACATCTATATTCTGTAACCGCGTATCAGCTGGTCTATAACATAACGGCACTGGCAACATTGGAAATTTTCTTGTTGTAATTGAAATAGCTGTTGTTGAAGTGTGTCTCTGACTATCTTTCTACTTGCCAATATCAAATCATCTGGTTTCCATGTTTTCCAAAAGTCGCTCATTGAAGTTTCAGGAATCATCTCGCGCATGATTTCACATTGAATTTTATTCGGTTGTAATCTGATTAATGTTTTAAATTCCTTCAACGTTGCATCAAGTGCTCTATGATCATCAGACACTTCTTCATAATAATCAACAAAATCTTTTAACCAATCCTGTGGAGATATGCCGACAAACGGAGGTGGCTGACCGTCATCACCACACGCTATCACTGCAGTATTCGCTGTTAGCAGCCAATCAAGAAACGTTTTTAACGTTTCCAACGGCACTGTGCATATCTCATCCCAAATTATTTTCCCGGGAATATATTTTGTTCCCATTCGATCTGGAGTCCATACACCGCCGCTGTATTTGAAAAAACTGTGATAAGTACAAGAATTAACTCCTCGTTGTTTCATCTCCCTGGCAAGTCTGTGTGTAGGTGTTAGCACAATCATATCCGAATTTCGAAATAATTCAATCGCTCGAGTTGTCTTACCAGACCCTCCTGGTCCGTTCAAATAAACAGTTTTGTGTCTAGTGATTGGATCATACAGAGATGGTGTGTTCGACATTTCTGATAATTCTGATTTACAATAATCATCCTTAATTGTAACATCAGCGGATTCACAATATCCATGTAACATCTCGGCTTTTATTCTCCACGAACTCCATGATTCATCAGTGCTTGTAAAACGAGCCAGTGATTCTGAATATTTTTTATCGATATAAAACAAATCCGTTGCAACTCTAACTGCAGTGTCAGGAAATCGATTTATCATTGATAGCAAATTTATAGAAACATAAGCGAGCATCGAAGATCTTAAATGTGTGTATTGAGGCGATTCTCCGTCGATATAACTTACAACTGTGCCCAACTTTTCCCCGTCTGACAAGCGCGCGTCCTCCCGATTACAAAATATATTTCTCGCAACGGCATCAGCAATTATAAAATCCAATTCAGCATCATCGATAATCAGCCGCGAGTGATGTAGTTTATGATCATATGCACCACCTTGAGTAAATTTACCGATTATTCTTCTACCGAGATCTTTTGCTGTTTTTTTCACTGTTGCGGATTTTAATCTTAAGAACTTTAGGAGCTTCTTTAATAATGACATCCATGGAAGTATTTGGACTCTCTCGTGCATACTCGCTAATAACCTCATCGAGACTGATACGCTCCGGTGTTGGTAACCAAACTAAAGTCTGCGGTCGATATGATATGATTGCTTCACTGACAGTCAACGATACCAGTATTCGGCTGTCAAGCATATATCGCAATAACACTATTGGTGCCCAACGCTTTTCACTAGCGTGTCTGCCAAACCAAACATAACAGCACGGATGAAGTTTTTCAGCAAATTCAAACGAAGTCACACGAGCAAATCCTGTCAGGTCAAAGTCGGGTAAAGGACCGTTTATAGCAACTCGTGTCATCGAGTTCGTGGGATGTCCAAATCGCTTAAAATATTCGCGGCACTCGCCCATCCCGAGAAACCTTCCCGAATAACACGCAATCATATCCACGGAAATCATATCCCGGTGGTCATACTGGGTATTCCACAAACCGCCGTGTCCATACTCGACACAACTCAATTGTATATCCGAGAGAAACTCACTTCGGGTTGGTCTCCACGAATTTCTTTCTCTTGTGGTGTGAGCGGCAACACTCGAAACTGTAAAACAATTAGTTAATAACTGCTCAGTGTTTTCTGAATATTTCTCTGCGAGTTTTTTCATTTGTTGTTGCAACGACTCCGTCCGGTATAATTCACCGTTAGGTTTTACAAATTGATCATACTCGGAATCTTCGGAACTTTTAAACAACCACATCGACACACGGTCGGTTTTGCTTATCTGTTTGATAGCATCGAATATATTTCCCTGATAATATTTCACAACACGATCCCGCGGAAATATCGTAACTACGTTAGTCCAAGCATGAGCGTTATGATCAATTATATTTATTGGAGCCCCGTATCGATTATATTTCGATTTGTATAATACTTCCTTTGTTATCGTTGTTACGGTTATGGGAAATCTTAATGCTTTTTCTAGCTCGGCGACATCGTTTATTGACGCTCCTGTGTGTTTGACCCGCTCAGCCCACGCTGTTAGTTTTGACTGTCTTAACGCAGTCAGACCGTTTCTCGGCATCTCATTTTTAAAATTTTCCATTACTCGCTCGGCTACACAATTCAGCCCCAATGACGTCCTCATCGGGGTGAGTTTATCAATTTTTTTTTTTTTTTTATCGGATAGATTCCATAAATGACTGCGGTCACAGGATATGCTCGAGCGTAATATGGTTTATCAATCCCGGTCAGCATTCCTAGTTTGGAATCTTTACTTAACAGAATGGTCTTTCCGCTAGCAAGGACAGGGTCGAGTTTGTCACGGATAATCAACGTATCGGAATCTGCTAGCACAATAAATTTTATTCTGAAAAAATATTTCCGACTGCCTTGATATCCATCAAAGAGATAATTGATAATTGTTTTCGCCTGTGCATCATTCATTGTAGCATCCTTGACAGAGTCAACGACATTGACTTCGTCAATGTTGCTTATAATTTTAAATGACGACCACACGTGTGATGCGCCGTCGTCGCGAAATTCTTTTTTGGCATTCCTGATAATATCAAACAGATCAGTCAGGGATTGTCGTCGTGAGTCAGGGGTTAGTCTGTCAAGATCGAATCTCCCGGCGCCAATGGCAGATAATCTTTCAAACTCCTCCATATTATATTTAAGACAAATATTTAAATAAGAAATATTATATATAGAATGAATAAATGCAAGTGGCTTGGTACAAAATCATCAACCCCTTGTAACAAATCCTGCAGAGGTGAATTCTGCGGGACACATTCCCAAAGCGTACGAAGGGGGAGTTTAGGGCCAATGCCATGCCTGCGATGTGGTGTTGGGGTCAGGAGTAAAACACAGTTATGTGCAAATTGCGAAGGAAAACGATACCGGGAACTCAAGCGATATTACAACAACAAAAAAAAAATAACGATACCGCGTTGAAAGCATGATTATTTAAATAAGTTTTCAGACAAATTATAAATTAGACAAATATATTATTATATAAATGAGCCATTAAAAATTATGAAGCATCTCGCGAGGGAATAGTCAGAAATAGCAGGTTGAAAAAAACAGTTGTTGTTGTTAATAATACTGGTTATCTAAGATTTAAGGATGCTGGGGGTAAAGCCCATTATAATCACAGGTTTGTGTTGGAGTGTTTCCATGGAGAGATCAATTACGGTCTTGTAATTGATCACATTGATGGAAAAAAGACTTAATAATAATTTATCCAATCTACAAGCCATCATGCAGAGCGAGAATTCTGCACGAGGTGGCACTGGTAAATTTGTAAAAATTCCCAGAGCAGTTAAATCTTTCAACATAAGTACGAATGAAGAAATAATATTCCCATCTATGAACTCAGCTGGCAAGTATTTTGATATTTGTATATCCTCAGTACGAAAAGTCGCAGAAAAAATATCCAAAACCGCTCTGTCAAAAAATAAACAAAAAATTGTTTTTCATTATCACTAAAATCCGAGAATTTCCAAACAGAGATAACTCCGTTAGACATATCTCATGCAATTAGTTCCCTCCCTTTGTGCAATACTCCTTGAGATGTCATTGTAGGTAAATTTATCCAGCGCGACTTAGTGGTATACAATTATTATTTACAGCTGGTCTATAACACTTCCGCGTTCACAGGTATTTTTCAAATCACAATTTAAATTCAGCTTAGAATTTAAATTAACGATATATACCACAGACGGGTAAAAGGTTCTCCGTGTACAGGTAACACGATCTCCAATTACTTCCCCTGCTGACTTTTGTCAAGGCGATTTTATCAAAGTGACTTCGTCAAAGTGACTTTATCAACAACACCTTCGGTGTTGTGTATAATATTTTTTTTCACAAATAAAATATTTATTTTATTACACTTGTTCGGGGTTATGGTTCATCTGTATTTTCCACACGATCATATTTAAGAAAAAAAAAACAAATAAAACATTTTAAACAAATCACGCCCATCGCATGAGCTATTTTTGAACTTTCAAGTATCAGTCGGTTTATATACTATAACGTTCGAATTATATACGGGGTTTCGAAACCCAACAAAGTTGCACAACTTTCCCCGTTATCGCCCCTGACGGGGTGGTCTTTTGCAATTCCACGGGATTGATTTTGGGGGAGGGAGTGCAACTTTGTTGGGCGTAGAATATAACCCCGTATCTGTCTGTGCTGTCCTTAGTTACTACTGTAAATACTATATGTCTGTGCCGTCTTAGGATAAGTTAGAATTAAGTTGTATAATTGTAAATAGTGTAAATACAATACTATAAATATGCTTCTATATGTATTGTGCCGTCCCAGGATAAGTTACAATTAAGTTTGTAAATAGTGTAAATACAATACTGTAAATATGCTTCTATATGTACTGTACCGTCTTAGGAAAAGTTAGAATTAAGTTTGTAAATAGTGTAAATACTATATGTTGTGTTGTCCCTGTGTAAACCTGCTAGCATATTATTTGATAAGCTAGGGGTTCACATGGGTTCACACCCACTGGGCTCTCTACACTGTTATTTGACAGGTTAGGGGCTCACATGGGGGTCGTGTTTCCGCTCCTGAGTTTGGTAGCCTAGAAATTCAAGGAGATGTGGTGTCTATTTTTTTTTTAAATATATTATATATATATATATATATATATATATATATATATATATATATATATATATATATATATATATATATATATATATATATATATATATATATATATATATATATATATATGAATTACGAAAATATCAATAATGTGATTTCTGCTATTACAAAATTAGAAGAACGCGGATTTAATTTATCACTAAATTCTGAAACAATTATGAATGATTTTGAATCATTACATGAAGCTTAATGTGCAGGGCGTTATATTCTTCCTGGTCAATATCGATTCATAAAAAAAATTCAAAATAATTTGTATAAATCACTGGCTACAGTAGAAGAAGCACAAATAAATGAATTTGTTTCAATGTCTCGTGCAATTGAAAAGATTAGGTTGGCATTGGCGGCCGAGTATGAAATGAAAAAAATAATAAATACTCGGGTTAGAAAATTTAAAAATTGTATGTCCGTTGACAAAGTCAACGATGACGAAATCAAGGACGAAGTCAACGACGAAGTTAGCGCTGATTTCATCAAGGACGACGAGGAAGTAAATATCTCACCTTGATGAAATCACCTTGATTTACCTGAAAGTGAAATCGAAAGTAAAAAAATATATCACTTTTTTTTTACTTCCTTGATGAAATCACCTTGATGAAATCAAGAAGATAGCATTTTTCTTAGTCGGTTGGGTTCAATGCAGGAGTGTGCATAATTGAGAATTTGATCTCTGTCACATACAATTGAAATAATATGCTCGCGTCTGAGACTATTTAACTGTTGCTGTGTTAGTAAGAAATCTTCGTCTCCGTATTCATCAATAAGCAATTTAACGTTAATTTCTTCTTGTGCAAATGCAGCCTTAACTGCTTGCTCGAGTGCTTGTTTGTCATACACGAAAACATCTGTATGGTGGTACATATTCATAAATCTATAGATTTATCAATCTAAGATCTAAATACGCGTATATATTCGTGGATTTGATGTACACTGCAATGCGCAATCACAACATGATCTTTTATCAATACTTGCAGTTGCGCATCAGTCAGTATAAAATCGTCATTACCGTATATATCAACCATTATTTTTTCCGGGGTAACTTTTCCGGTTTTGACAGCTTTATCAAGAAGTTTTTTATCATGAATGAAACATTTCACTCGATGATACATTATATAATACTTGCTTGATTAATTGTGGAAATCTTCTGCGATTTTTCAATATTTTTTTACTAAATTCGCATGATTTTTACTAGTAAATACCCCTATGAAATTAGCAAATTGGACGATTTCTGTGATTTTTACTAGTAAATTACCTTTCCAAATTAGCAAATCGGACGATCTCTGTGATTTTTACTAGTAAACACCCCATAAATTTCAGTGAATTTGTCAGTGTATACAAAATATATATAAAATAAAATATTTTTACTGTTGCTTGCACAAAAAATACTTGCTTGTGAATTTCAGACGATTTCTGTGATTTTTACTAGTAAATACCCCTATGAAATTAGCAAATCGGACGATTTCTGTGATTTTTACTAGTAATTACCCTATATATTTCAGTGAATTTGTCAGTGTTGTAGAAAATATATATAAATATTTTTACTGCAATATCTTATTGAGACGATCTCGTGAAATGCACGAGTGAGCATAATTCATGATTTGGTCTGGAAGACACATAATTATCGTGATATGATTCTCTCGTAGTTGTTCCAACTGCGATTCTGTCAGTAAAAAATTATCGTTGCCGTATTCATCAATAACTATTTTAACACCGCCTATCAACCCTCCGCTAAATACTTTTTTGATATATTCTTCAAGTACTTGTTTGTCGTATATAAAACATTTCACGTGCGTGTACATGCTATATTTTTTATTGTTTAAAATAATTTATTGAAATATTTTTTATGTTAACGGTGACATCACTGCTATCATCATCACTGTCGTCGTCAGTGACATCACTGTTATCATCATCATCACTGTCGTCGTCAGTGACATCGCTGATATCATCATCACTGTCGTCGTCAGTGACATCACTGCTATCATTAATGAAACCATCATCACATTTTTTCTTCAAGGACATTATTATAATATAATATTATTAATTGAAAATCCCGAAAATCGAAGATTTTTAGGATTGAAAATCGTTTTACGATGAAAATCCTTAGGACTTGGAAATCCCGAAAATCAAAGATTTTTAGGATTTCACCAGGAGATTAATATGTAGTGTTTCATTCCGTAAATCAATAGGATTTCCACGCTGGTCTGTCAGCGCGAAATTTATTCTGGTCAGCCACGGATTATGACATCGTAGATAGACCGGATTGATCGGCTCTTGCACAATCAGAAATCCAGGTGGTTCTTTCGGAGAAAATGAATAAAGAATAAATCCTTGCTGGGCTTGATTTGATATTGTCGTGTCCGTGCTGTAACTGCCATCAATGACATCACACACAAGACTGACCGCGACCACTTCGGATTCAGCCAATGTGGGTATGTGAGAAAGTTTGCCATTAGCTTCTCGTGGGTCGTTGGTTCTTTCCGGTATTTTCCAGGAATCTTCCTCCACCATTAATATTGGCCTCCATGCATAGCCTATCCAGTGCTGAAAAATGGCGTTACACCTCACAACAACAACAACATCAGAATTGTGCAGTATTTTACGATACTGAACATCTTCATATCGCAGGTACGTGCATTGCACGTATGCCTAAAGATAGTTTAGTTTATTATAACTACTTTGTAAACAAACCATGCACACTCATGTAGTAGCAATTTCTATTTTGGTTGATTAAATTTGTTTGTGAATGAACTAAAGCAGCTATTTCGTCCATTTGAAAGAAAAATGATAAAGTTCTCTACGTGGACGCGTTCACTGAATCAGAAACAAAATGTTCAAAGAAGCAAACGAATGAACTTGATATTTTCAAGGTCAACAACAAATGTGAGAGACACAGTAATAGAAATTACCCTTCTCATCACTGAGACAGTTATTTCGGAGAATATTCATATATTTTCGCAAATCGAAACGTTAAGACTATGACGAATGTTCTCTAGGGTCTAAAACTTATACCATATAATAGGATACTGAGGTCAAAGGCTATCTCATATCTATCAGATACGTACCATTTTAAAAGTCTATCAAAATACTAGGTTCGAGAAAAAGAAAAGAAAAGAAAAACTAAGAGAATCAGAGCTAATAATCCAAGACGAAGAAAAAGTATTACGGGTAAATGGAGTATCACTCAACAGCTGCTTTTCAAATTTTCCCTGTGTAACTATTTTGATACAGTGATACACTAGTGATAGAGGACACTGTGTGATACAGGCCATAGCTTGTGTCCTTCCAACAGTGAGATGCAGGTGACCGGACATAAGAATTTTTTTTTGTGGCTGGAAATAAATATGGTAATAAATATACTAACATTTATGCATCTTGAGTTTCCTCAAAATATACTTTCTTAGTGCGTCAAATCCGATCGATTTCTCCTGCATAACATTATGTACACACAAAACGCTGTACCGGAATTTTGAGTAGCCTACATTTCCAGATGAAATTCATTCTCTGTCATGCACTGAAGTGACCCAATAATCCAGTCCCTCATAATTAGAAATGCAGTATTGAGTTGAATCAACATAGAGACAAATTCCGTACGCATTCATTCACAATATGACTCTAAATTTCAATTATAAGTAGACAAATAAAACATTTTTTTAAACTGATGAAGAGTGTGCAACATAGTTAAAAGGTGGGTGGAACTATGTGCCCACGAATATTGTTATTGTATATTAACGAATCTAGGGTTGCGAATTTATTTTGGAATACAGCATATATTCAATTACGTTGTTTCGTGTAGTAATGTCCCTTATTATTAACCCTTGGGTAGCTAAATAAAATGAGGAAATAATGAAACGGTTGCAGCATTTGTAAGGAAACATAAATTCGTATTTTCTGAAGAATATTTCACTCGACAAGGTTGTGCATTATTTTCTGAAAAACTAGTTCATATTTTCCCATAGAAATGCAGCAGCCTATATTTATTTTACAATGCATTCAGCTTTTTACCTTTTGGACTACTATTGCACAATTGTGGGCAATACAACTGACAGAAATATTGAAACAATCCACAAATTTCAAGAATAGGCACTAAGATATATCCTACATATATGATTTTATACATCATCCAAACTTCCATTATTGGAATTGACACTAGTGAAATTTGAATACAGATTAGATTAGCACAAGTATATATGTATGTAGGCAGATAGGTAGGTAGATAGATAGGTATGCAGGTAGGTAGGTAGGTATGCAGGCATGTATGTATGTATGTTTGTAAGTGATTTAATTACTTGTCAGCACAATACGGATTTAGGTCAAAAGCCAAAACAGCTGTGACTGAAAGTAGAAAACTGATTTCCAAAAAATAACATCAGTTCTACTTTCATGTATCTAGACTATACTTGCATTGTATTATTAAAGAAGTATATCAATGCTGTAAAAAGGTCAACATCTAAGGTCATTGTGACGGATAGAAGGAAATGATTTTTACACGATCAAACTTGGTTGGAATGTTTCTTTAGAATGTTATACCAAAATTATATTTACAATTGCTACCCTAGCAGTGGTTTGGCTTCCTTGGCAAATGGTTGGTTATCAGCTTCATGTCTACTTCAACTGAACCAACAGTGGTAATGACACTTGGTATTAATTTATGTGTTAGCACATTCCCTTCTGTGGTGATCCTCTAGCAATTGTGTAACTTCCATAGCAATCAAGTGGAAATAGTTTCCACAAAACGGACACTTTTAATCCAACATGGTATAAATATTTTCGGACAAGATTTATAATACCATCTGCTTCCTAACCACATCTGAAAAATAAAGACAATTATTCCTCTTGTATTAAATGGGGAATTTCTGATAGCTGGTCTTCATGCATTTGCTACTCATCTGTTGATCAGTGACATCTCTCGAACCCTCCACAGTGGAGGTTTTGTAGGTGGAGATCAGTGTGAGGTGTTTAGATAACCGACCCGTCTTCTAATTTGCTTCAAAGTGTAGCAAGCAGCTGTGATGTACCTTCAAACTATTGATCGTATGTGTACTACTTGTACGAACTCCATAGAAGTTGGTATCTCGCAAATAAATTTTAAAACATCATTATTTTTAAATACATTCAATGTGAGTGCAAATGATAATCTTTTTGCTAGCATCCTCTATAGATGGGAAATCGTAACTAAGGGGAAGTAACAGCGTTGTATACTTCTCTTTCGAGTAATTAAATTACTCTTTCTTCTTTACCCTTGCTAATATTTTTAGTTTCTTTTGTGCGAGTATAACTATTTTTAATCATGTAATGCAAATCTGATATAAATACGAAAATGTTGGAGTATGGCCGGTGACCTTTAACAGATGGTGGCCTAAGTGGTTAGAGCATCTGTCTCAGATGCAGGAGGTCATGGGTTTGATCTCCAACCCCCGAGTGAAACGTATGACTTCTCACAAATGATACTAGCAGCTGTATCGAATGGTGCTCAACATTATGAGGTTAGTGTTAGGACTGGTCGGCCTGGTGTCAGGATAATGTGACTGGGTGGGACATCATGCTACGTGTCTGCGGCACAATGCCCCAGTGCTAGACATCATTATAAACTGCCGCACTACAAACGTAGTAGTATTATGACTAAGCTTGTTAAAGTTACGATTTAATAATCTAAATCACACACAGACACACACACACAATTCTTAGTGAATCATCCAGTATACATATACCCTAGCTGTTTGTGTATTAGTGTGACGCTGTCAGTTTCCACGTCTCTGAATACTGTTTTCATTAATTCTTCATACCAAAATGTACTGGTAACTCTCGGCTATTGCTGGTGGCCCTACCAGTATTTTATCTAATCCCTAAATCCTATCTAATGTCCACATCTACAGAGGTTTAAGTACATTGTTTTATTGCCGGTAATACCATATTCAGTATCAACAACGATGTTGCCATTTATTCATTAACATTTAAAGCCCTGGTGTAGAGCGTACCATCAAAGTAAATTGCCGCACAGTGTACACGGCAGCCATGCACACTGTCTTTCCAGATGCAGTAAATAGTGTCTATGAAAAAAGTCTTTTCTAGTTGAAGTACACCGTGCTATGCGAATACTTATAGTCAAGAGTTTTATTTATGCACAGAGAAATGGCTTGAGTATCATATGAGATAGCCATGACAACTTACAGGCATGAATCATTTTATTGAAATTTGAGAAAATCACACTTCACCAACAATTAGGTCACTAACACCAAGAAAATCAATAACATCTGTTTAAAACTAAAATACAAGTACTCACCTGTAGACAAAGCAAGAGCCAAAGGTGGGCCTAATATGACTCACCTAGTTAACAAAACGGACGACAATCTTACTAAGCACGCATACGTAGCAGTGTAAGAACACATCCTGTGTAAAGTATTATGCAAACATTATATCACGTTGATTTTACCTATTTTAGTATATGCAGTCTGTTACTCATAATCAGAGTCATCATAGATCTTGATGACAATAAACTCAACAGATCGAAGTGTAATAGTAAGAAGTTCGGTCAATCAAATGCAAATCACCTCGTTCATTTAACAGCAATTTTAGCACGTTATTGTGTATATCATTCTGAGCAAATGTGAGCCAAACGTTCTACAAAGGACACAGAGGCAGGTAACTGCTTTAATGACTGGGTATTAAACACATGACACAGAGGCAGGTAACTGCTTTAATGACTGGGTATTAAACACATGACTAATACATTACAAACGCTATTCTAATTAAGTTATAATAGCTTTCTTGATGATATAAGCATATATTTCAAGTCTGATCAAAATCAGATTAAAATAAAATATGATTTCCAGCGTGGTAATATAAGCTCAGCCTTTCAAAAGCGAACGAATCAATTATTATTCGGGAATCTTGAATTATCAAACACATCCAAAATCTTTATAAGTCAATAGTTAAAGCCTGATCAAAATTAGACCTAATTCAACAGTGTTCCAGATCTTGACGATATAAGCATATATTCCATGTTTAATCAAAGTCGGGTCAAAATATATAATTTCCAATGCAGCAACAAAACTCATTCAATCAGATGCAAGTTCACTTCATTAACATGAATGTATATTATTCATTAGAGAATTAATCTGACGCTATAAGTAAAACTGCCATGTCTGATGTGTTATGTATATTTAATTTAATTGTTTGTTTGTTACTTTTATTTTTTATATATATTCCATTAGATGCTATTGTAATGTAACATTATTTACTGGATTTGACCTTGTCCATAATTGAGTTCAGTTCTGTTTGACCTGATTGACATTTTTTTAAAAAGTTATTTCATTGATGTAAACAACTAATAATAGCTTCGTGAAACATTGTAACTAGTTGCTGACCTTGTTCCAAAATCAGTGACAATTTTGGCAAACATTTTTATTTTTTATCCTGATTAGATTAAGTATTATTATTTGTGTTCAGGTCATACCTGGACTGAGTGACAAGTATCATGTGACAATTGGTAACAAACTTCTACTTTTCCAGAAGAATGAACTTTTGGTCCTGATCCGGGAATCTGTTTTGCGTCTTTGTTAGTCGTTTAACTGATGTCGTGGTAAAAGATTGACAGTCGAGATAAAAACATTTTGACGTTAAGTTTTATTATGCTGTGACCAGTTTGGGTTGAATTTTATTTTCTTTAAATTATTGAATTCAAGTAATTCTTTTAGCTGGAAATAGAAAAGTGCTCTGACAAAATTCATGGACAAGGATATTCATATTAGTTTATATTGACTTCAAAAACTGGAATAATATTTTCTGTGATTCAACAAGAGACTTGACAAATCTACACTTCGTATGTTATTACAGACGCCATCGTCTTCCATCTTGGATTTCATTGGGATCTGAACTAAGATTCACGTATTCCAAGTATGAAAATAGAGTCATATGGACAGCGTTCTTTTGCATACCAGGGCCCAGCAACAAAGAATGAATTGCACACTGAACTTAGACACAAAGACACATTGATCACACTCAAGAGGGCTTATTTCGAGTGCAACAACAAATTTAAAGACCTAATAATGTTTGCTACCTTAAATATTCTCAGCATGTTTTTAGTTTTTTTAATATTTCCTAATTAAATGGTGTTTGTTTTTGTAGTCATGTCATTATATGTTTTTTATCTTATAGGTGTTGTCTAATGTTGCGAAGCGCTTAGAGCTTCTAAAGATTAGGCGTTATACAAAGTTCTCATTATTATTATTATTATTATTATTATTTTGCACTGAATTCTAACAAACCTAGAATATTTTGATAATATACACAAAAATACCTCACTATATTGAAAGTAGATTCTACTTTTCAGCCAAGAAAATTCCGCAAAGATATGACTATGTTTGATAGACATGGATATCTGGCAACAATTCCCACCTATCTACACGTTGTCCCTCCTTAAATTCTGGAGTTAATCAATTTGGAATTGTATAACTTCGAAATTATCCTGATTCCTGGTTCAATTCCTTGTCCTATTTAGTTTAGCACGTTAGCCGCTACTGTAAAGCTCTTTATGGCACAAAAAGCACAAAAAGCAAAATGCTTGTTCTGGCGTTCAGTTTTCATACAGATTGACCAATTACGTTCCCACTGACTTTGGATTCAAGCTATTCTCATT
Source organism: Sinohyriopsis cumingii (assembly GCA_028554795.2). NCBI lineage: Eukaryota > Metazoa > Mollusca > Bivalvia > Unionida > Unionidae > Sinohyriopsis > Sinohyriopsis cumingii. The sequence goes on from CM068831.1 coordinate 99,122,123, forward strand.
GCCGCACATTTTTTCAAACGGTTATTCAATCTCGTATCCCGTACGAAAATTCGAATCGCCATGTTTCGCAAACATGCTCGTTTCCATCAGTTTCTGTGACGCAACGATTCACTGGGCAATTACAAAATTTTGACCAATCAGAAAACTTTATACAACGATCTTCTGTTAAACAAAACAACGAAATAATTTCAGAGACGATATTAAAAAATGGGTCTATATCGAGGAAATTCAGGTCAGGAGAAAAGCGAAATTCTGTTTTAAAACGGAAAACAAGATGAAAACTTGTTTGAGGGCAGTTAAATCCAATTGAAGTTAAAAAAATACAACAACAACAACAATTTGAAAAAGAAATTTAACAAGGAATGATGTGGAAAGAAGTTATAAATTGTGCCCAAAATAAACAATACAATTACAGCTATCAGAAACAGGAAATATAAATGCTGCTGAAAATCATGAAATTTGTACAAGAAACAAAAAATGTTACTATATCTTATTGACATTTTTATTGAAATGTCAGTGATATTACACTCACAAAATGTCACTATATTTTCAGTAATATAACTTTGACACAGAAAAGCCAAGAACTAATTCTGCCTTATGTAACTGATGTAAATGACTAAGTTCTTCATTCCGCCTAGATGCTGGTTAGAAAATAAACTAAGTCCAGATTCCTCCTTTCGTATAATACATGCCAGTGACTAAGTTCCTAATTCCACCTAGATGGTGGGTGGAAAATCAACCAAGTCCAAAATTATGCCTAAAGATGTATTATATAGCAGGAATTTGACAAAAGTCCGTCTTAGAGTTAGACGGACTCTAGATAGATTCATCTTTGACTTCTCCAATTTTCCATATCCGCCTTTGTATTAACCAGATTTTTAATATATTAGGTTGATTCCGCCAGGAGTCTGCTTAAGTTTCAGGTGGAATCCGCCTAATTATTTCCTACTATAAATAATTAGTAATTTTGAATCAAGCAATAGTTCTAAAAGTTTATAGTCATGTTATCCATTGGGATCAAGCATTTACTGATGACATGAGATACTTTCAGGAAGATTTCAATTTTTTTTTACAACAGATTCACTTGAATGAAGCATTTATCTGAATAAATTTTAAATCTAATTTCATATATAGTATTTCTTTCATATTCAGTAATTTGAATATATTGCATCTTTTCTCGTTTTTCTCTATCCTTCCTCATCTCACAACACATCAATTTAACACAATGAGTGGAAATTGTGGTTACAGATATCATATTGATACCAGTGCATTCAAACAATATAAAATGCTTTATAATTATGTTTTTAAAAGGATGAAAATAAAACAGACATATCACGAAAATGCTAATAATTTTAAGTAGATCACCGAAATAACATTGATTTATCAAATAGCTGAGTTGATCTATAAGATCGAAGCCCAGTATAAAAATGGAGGGAACCTGGGGCTTATTTACCATATATGGCTAATTTTTTAGTGGATCATTCAATTCATGGTTCTGGGCAATAATTATATCCACAAAAATTGGTACCTCATGAAAATATGATACTAAAGTATCTGCACATAGATGGATTTGGTTGTGCTATAGCAACTTAATGGCATTTTGCCTAAAATGCTATTAGTGTACTTTAGAGAATCTGAAACCGCAAATGGTTAGGATGGAGTAAGCATCTTTAGGCTATGTGTGTGCATCAGATAAATAAATAAAAACCTTAGTTTTGTACAACATATTATTTCTCAATAAGTCATTTTGCTTAAATAGCATGAGAGAGAAAATTCGTACATAATTAATTTTAAGACTTAACTTGTCCATATTTGTTTGCTACATCCAATGATACCTGTTAAATTTGTATTTGAGACAAATATTCTTCTGGTTTAAATCAGAGATTATTCATTAAAGTTTTTAATGTGTATTATTTTGCTAAAATTGATATCATGTGTTTTGATGAAACTTATGCAACCCATTAAAACATTTTTATAATGTTTTATATTTTTCAGTGTATGGTCTTTTATCTAATCAGCTCTCTTTCTCTGTCTGTCTCTCTCTCCAAAATAGAATTTTTAAAATAAATTTTGTTTCTTTGAGAATGCTTACCCAATCATACTGCATTTAGCCTTCTACCTCACGAATCCAGCCCTACTAAGACAAAAATCATCATAATAGGTCTATGTTAAACAAAGGGCAGTAACTATTGCTAATTACCTCCTATCATACCACCAGGTGTCACCAGTTTTTAGCTGAGTGAGATACTAATGAGGACGCTCACATGGCGTGGTGGTTTGGAGGCTTTAAGTAATATGATTGGGAAAGTATTCTCGGAGAAACATAATATACTTGAAAATTTGCTTCCTCCTTTGAATACATTTTCCTATCACATTACATTAGGAGTATAAGTAAGAGGAAGAGGGAATGCTCAGCATCCAACCTCTACCTCAGGTATCCTTCTAGGAATGAATAGCTAGATTTCCCATGTGAAAGATAACACATTCTGATAATGACATAGGCAACACAACCTGGGATCCCTTGACCTGGGACTCTTATATATGGTTGAGAAGATGAAGCTGAGATCTCCTTACCTACAAAAGATTTACTGGCAAATCCAGAGAAACTAACAGGCTGTGTTGATCGATCTAGTTGGGTCTGGTGGCCATCTGTGCTGCTGCCATCGGCCCTAACAGATTAAAAGTTTGCCTCTGTGATGCTAAATCTTTGAGGGAATTTTTTTAAGAAGATTGACTTTGCATGCCAGTTAACAGCTTCTACAATATTTCAAATCAAAACACTACATTTGAACGCGAGGCTCGCAGAGATGGCCGTAAACGCATGAGCTGTAATCTTCATGAGGTGACTCTGATTTTAAGTGATATCAGAGTACGCCCAGCATATAACTCACTAGAGATGTGATGTCTTCTTTTCCAGTCTTCACCTGGAGGAAGAGGTGTTTGTGTATGCTAAGACATGTCAAGTACTCAGTGCATTTCAAGTAGTGCTTGAGAGGACAGACATGATCTTGCATGACTGCTGCTCTCAACTCATCTGTGGAAGAGAGGGAGCTAATAATGACTCTTTGGTTACCGATCTGAACTGAAAATAGTCCGGGTTGGCTGAAAAGGTATGTAGTTCATTTACCCTGGATGCAGAAGCTAAAGCTATAAGGAAACATGTCTTATATGATAGAACTTTAGCAAACTGTGGGCTAGAGTCTCAAACTTACTTGATTAGAGCCACTACAGATTCCAATTGGGAAACGGTTATGGATTTTGGTCAATGGAGACAAATATTGGCTAAAAGATCTTAAAGGTCTTTATCATGTCCAATGTCATATTGGCCATGTCAGAATGTGTCTGATATCATAGTTCAGTAGCCTTTGATAGTTATCAGGGCCAACTGTTTCTCCTCAAAGTCCCTGAGAGAAAAGTTGGATAGTTGAATCACTAAAAATGATGATGTGATGGATCTGGTACCACACACCCCTTCTCTTTACACGCCCTCAGGGTGGAGGGCCTTCTTGCTCTTGAGATTTTCTCCACAGTTGAAGGTTTAAAGTGTTCGTCTCGCAAGGCTATACTCATAAGAATCAAGCATGTAAACGATGGTCCAGACAGAGATGGAACACCTATGATCCTAGTTGCATAAGGAGATTCAGGTTGGCCAGGATCTTCATGGGTAGATCTATCATTATATCGAGTAGACTGGTGACCCAGGACTTGTCCCACATGAGTGGGACGATCAGAATCATCTTGCAATTCTGATCAGTAACTTCTGGAGTATTTCTGGTATCAAGACTGTGGGAGGATAGGCAAAGGACCACAAACCCTCCCAACTGATTGATAGTGCATCCACAGCCCAAGCTGGGTCTGGAACTGGAGACACAAAGGTGGGTAGCTTGTGACTCCACCTTATTGTAAAAAGATCAATCATCGGGAATCCCCAGAGGGCGCAGATCCGAGTGAAGACCGATGGGTTGAGACGGCATTCTGTGTGAAGGACTTGACCTCTTCTGGATAGATTGTCAGCCACTACATTGAATCTGCAAGGAATGTGTCTGACTTGTATGCTGATATGGAGAACATCGCATCAACGTAGAAAATGCGAAAGCATGACACACATGAAAAATAGGATACGATACGGTAGGAGAGACATGTATTGCACACATGCAACATGTTGTTTCAAGAACAGATTGGCTGAACTCATCAAACCATTGGCCATGGTCATTATGAGTTAGTGTACCTATGTCTTTTATCCTATCTGTGATGGAGTTCTTCTTACGAAGTGTTACTTGATATTATTAATGCTTAGTTTATTCATATTTCATGCTATTTTGATAGAATTATGGTTTAATTATTAACTAAGCATCATGCATATGTTCGTAATAGGGCCACATGTTTCTGATACAACACTTTCACTGCTCTGTAAGTTACGACAGCATTTTAGCGACTTTTTCCATTTCATCAGATGTCAGTTTAAATGACTGATATGCAGTTTAGAGCATGAAAGTCTACCATGACTCTTGTCTATACCATGTATACACCGTTTATGATATGCAGCGTCTATAATAAGTGGAAGTACGAGCATCTATTTTAGGCAATTAGTCACGCACTGATTTGCTAATTTATGCTCGTAGCTAGTTAGTCACATACTGATTTGCTAATGTATGCTCGTAGCTAGTTAGTCACACACTGATTTGCTAATTTATGCTCGTAGCTAGTTAGTCACATACTGATTTGCTAATGTATGCTCGTAGCTAGTTAGTCACATACTGATTTGCTAATTTATGCTCGTAGCTAGTTAGTCACATACTGATTTGCTAATTTATGCTCGTAGCTAGTTAGTCACACACTGATTTGCTAATGTATGCTCGTAGCTAGTTAGTCACACACTGATTTGCTAATTTATGCTCGTAGCTAGTTAGTCACATACTGATTTGCTAATTTATGCTCGTAGCTAGTTAGTCACACACTGATTTGCTAATGTATGCTCATAGCTAGTTAGTCACACACTGATTTGCTAATGTATGCTCGTAGCTAGTTAGTCACATACTACTTTGCTAATATATGCTTTGTTTTCTTTTCTTGTGTGACGTTTCAGGAGGAATGTTTATGAATAAAATGCACGTTCAAAGTGATCGTCCTTTCCTGAACTTCAGAGGTAAATTGTATGAAAAAAGAGCCGATAAACTTTTATTTACATTTTATATATTTGGTAATTCATTCATTGCACTTTCAGAAGCTGGTATTGTCTAGTCTGGCAAAATTCATTTTCCCTATTTTAATAACTGCTATGGATATTGTACTTTAGACCAATTCAGGCTGATTTTTTTAGCACAAGGGAGCAATCATTTTAGTCAACAGTGTGTTTAAATCATGTACAATTTCCAAAAGTACAATACCCAAAAAAATATCATCCACATTACATTAATGTAGCATACAGGTATGTCACTATTTTCTCCATTGTGCATGTTTTAAATTCAAAAACTTCACCTTACAAACGTCACTCTCTCAAAAGTACATAATAACTGGTGAACGGAGAGCAGCAGAGGGGGCGAACAGACCGACTTTGGAAGCGTCCAAAAACTGAAATAAGGCTTCTTTCGAGCTGAATATTTGCTTGAAAGAAATGATTGAGGATTCTCCGGTTAATTAGACCATTTATTTTCGTAAATTGCTTTTCTGATCTGAAAACTCGTGAAATTAAAATTACTATTACAAAAAAACGAACCAACTTGAGGTCATCGCCCCTCTGCTGCTATAATTAAATCATTATGTTATAATAAAATGGTACATCCGGAATCTCATACTGCCAGGATAGCTCAAGAACGATTAGAAGCAATCAAAAATTTTCTTCCTGTTAGAGATTCATTTAGAAAAAAACTACAAGAACGTCAAAAAGCAGAAGTTGAGTACGAAGAAGACATTGAAAAACTATTTAAACCCGTCACTACAGCTACTGAAAAAGCTTCAACGGCTGTTGAAAAAACTATATGGGGAGATATTGAGGATGATGAGAAGAGAAAAAAGGGTATTTTTCCAGTATTAGAACGAACTGCAGCGCAGACTGAAAAAATAGCAGCGAGAACTCAAAAAACAAAAAGGATTTTACGAGATCTTCCAACTGATATAGCTGCAGCTCAACCTCCACCCGTTGGTGAAGATAGTGGAAAACTTCGTACTGAAGTCGCTGACGTGAGAAAAGAACTTTCATCTGAACCCGAACCAGTAGGAGAAAACGCAGAACTAATTGCAAGATTCAATGAAGGGTTTGTTGAAGATATTAGAAATACTACTAAAAGAGAAAAAATTATCGAAATAATGTTATTTGGTATATTTAATAAATCTAATATTTTAAAACCCAGTCGTAAAAAAGTGAGTAATGATGATCTTATTAGATGGGTGTATCGCATATATAGAAACAAAAAACAAGCTAGAGGTCCAGAATTCAAAAGTATTTATGAAGAAGTAAAAACACTTCATAGAGAGAGACTGGAACAAGAACAGCTCTCCCAGTATCAACTTCTTCAACCTCTGCAACAAATAGAACAACAACAATCTTCTTCACCGCAGCAAAAACCTTCACCCATGCAGCGATTATACGCCCGACGAAGTACTATATTGAGTGAACCAATTGAGGAGTTTAAAAAAGAAAGAGAACAGATATTGGCAGAAAAGGATGACGATGATCCTCCGGGCGCTGTAGGACGTGGTTTTCTGACTGCATCAGGAGAAAATAATTTTGTTTGTCCTGATAATATCCTAAATGACGTGTCACGGTTAAAAGTTCTCATAGGGGGAAAACGTGCCGGAAATAACTCGCCAGAAATAACCAATGAAGCAGCTGATATTTGCCGGCGATTATTTCAAGGTGGTATCATGGATATTGGCGTTTACCAAGAACTTATTGACGAGCTCGTTGATGATTTGTCACCGCGATTAGATAAATGGTAAATAAAATAAGATGATCATACACAATAATCATCGTAAATCCGTATCGGTCAGAGCGGTAAACTCACGATTACCAATCTATAGGGTTATTTACGGAGATGGACTTGGTGATGTTATTCAGGGATTATTTACAAGGTTAGCCCCAAAAGCAGCGCCTATTGCAAAACAATTATCGATGAAAGCTATTGATATTGTTCGTGAAAAAGGTCCTGGCGCAATTGTCAATGTTGCTGGTAAGGCGTTCTCGGCGATCAAAGATAGACTAGCACGATTAATAAGACGAAAAAAACAACCACTAAAATTGCCAAGTACTGATATTATGCCCGCGGATGTCAGTAAAATAATAAATCAAGCTGTGAGTCAAAAACTAGCAGCGTTAGCAGATCAAGGACTCGGTGAATCGGGAAATAATATCTCAAGTTTGATATCCGGAAGTGGAATTTCCCGAGGTGGAATTTTCCGAACGCGGTAATCAACGTGTTAGACGAAAATAATTATAATAAAATGTTCAAGCGCGTATCCGACACAGCATTTGACATGGAAGCACCTGTCCTCAAGGATGAATCGGTACGTGATTATTAATTTTATTCCTATGACGCACGAACACCAGATCACCGTGGAAGAATTGAAATACAAGTTCATGACACAAGTAGATATTTTCTACCCGCTAAGGCTTTTATTGAGGTAGAAGGTACAATTATAAAAACGGATGATACTAATTACTTAAATGAAGTAAAAATTGGTTTTGTCAACAACGGGATCATGGCATTATTTGATAGCGCCACGTATATGATCGATGGGAAAAATATTGAATCGATTGAGAAGGATGTCGACGCTACTACAACAATAATAGGGTTGGCAAGATATTCTGATGATTATACAAGATCAGCAGGTCCCACAATGATGTTTATGAAAGATAATTCTAATAACCCTGAAAGCAATCTGTATAATATAGGACGACCAAGAAACAATGCCAATAACGCTGATGCTGATGTGGCGCCAGTGGTTATTGGTACTAATGAAAATTTCAACCTGGGATTTGCAGCGCGTAGAAATATGTTGCTGGGAGCCAATAGAGGTTTTTCATGTACAATTCCACTATCGCACATTTTTGGATTTTGCAGGAATGTTAAAAAGGTTATTTTTGGAGCTAGACACACGGTTGTTCTTGTAAGAAAGGGTGATGATAACGATGCTCTGTGGAGACCTATTGGTGATGCTGGTAAAGTAATATTATCGAAACTTTCACTGTGGATGCCGGTAATGACTCCAACGATCGCAGAAGAACAAAAATTGATTTCTTTCATGGACACAGGTGGTAAATCCTTGTTGTCATGGTTAACAACAAACACAGATAGTATGCAAACTAACGTTAACGGTCAGTTTACATGGCATAAAGCATCACAACAAGGTGTTTCTGCACCACGGCATATTTTTATTGCGTTTCAGGAAACTAATCGATTAGGTGATCAAACTCGCTCTCATATGATATTTAGCCAACTAGGTCTTACAAATATTTCCTTACGGATAAACGGACAACAAGAACCAGCAGAGAATATACAACTAAATTATGCACAAAATCATACAGGACGTGCATATCATCGTTTGATGTCATTCATGGGACATGATCAAAATGTAGATACTGGGTTGCAAATATCACAATATGATTTCAGAACCTTGTACCCGATTTATTATTTTTCACTGGAGCATCTTGATCTATCAAAACAATCTGTCGTTGATATACGTCTTAAAGCAGCGTTAAATACAGGTGATGTTAATTATAGAGCAATCGCGGTTATACTCAGCGATAAAGCCACGTTACTTGAAGGTGGTAGTAGTCGAATGAGAGTCGTTGATGCACCAGTGGAAAATCTTAATCACCATTTGGAGCGTAGCAAGTATTTATCATAAAATGCCATATCATCACGTTGGTGACAGTCTGACTCCTGGTCAGATTAAAAACCTTCAATCAAATTCAGCAAAAAACTGCGGAATGAAAATATCACTAAAGCGAGATCAGATCACGGGTGGTCAAAATAAACTATCATTATCAGAATGCCAGCTTAAACATTTCAACGACGCTAAACAATCAAAAACAGGCGTCAAACTCAATATCTCTGCGGGTGCGGTTAAAGACTCAATTAAAACAGGCGATATTTTTCCACTTCTCGCGGCGATTCCAGCGTTAATAGCTGCTGCCGCGCCAGCCGTAGCAAAAGCAGCCGCATTAGGTGCTGTTGGAACAGCTGCTGCAATGGCTCTAAAGAAAGCAACAGGAAAAGGATACAAAAAAAAGGGACGCGGCCTAAGATTACCGGGATCTCGTTGGGGAAGAGGTCTGAGGCTTCCAGGATCACTTCGTTAGACGCTCCAGCATCAAATTTTGATTACTTGATGCTGCTAAACAATTAAAAATAAAAAACTTCAGAGGTGTTTTCATGCGAGATCAATTACCAAAACAACCAAACAAACTCGAAACAGGTATTATTAATCTCGATGAACGTTCTGGACCTGGTACCCATTGGGTATCATACGCGGTTGATCCACGTGGAATCGTTTATTTTGATTCATACGGGTTAGCTCCACCTGTTGAATTTATCAAGTATGTTGCACCACTTCACGCAAGAACCTCTGGTTCAAGAGTTTGGTATTCAACGCTACCCACACAAACAATGACAGATCCGCCAATATGCGGCCGTGAAGTAATTAATGTACTTAACGTTATATCAAAATCATCCAAACCACCACATAAAGTCGTGCATGATTATACAAGCAACCGCTTCGTTGCGCGTAAAGCGTTTTAAACAGCAGATCTTATATAATGGTTGATATTTACGGAAGATCTTCTTCACGCGTTAAGAAAAAGTCCGATGACGTTGATTTGTCAAAGTACGCGACTAAGGATGACCTCGCTGATATTATGAACCTGGCTGGAGTTGACCCAGAGGAGGTTGTTATTTTTCAGGATCGACATGGTAAACTAAAAACGAGCAACATCAGATGGAATGATATAATTCGACGAGTACTCGGTGCGGTCACGGATAATATTCCTGTGTTTACTGACAGCGGCAGAATTAGGGATTCAAGTATATCGTTTAAAACCATCAGAGATGAAATTACAAAAAATGTTGCTAATCGCGTGAAAAACACCGGCGACACAATGACGGGTGAACTCAGCATGAACGGAAATAAAAAAGTAGTTTTAAGAGATCTAACATCCGACGAAGATGCAGCAACAAAAAAGTACGTTGACGCCGTTGACGGTAAATTATCCACGTTGCGGGCCGAGTATGACGTTCACACAAACGCGTTTGCAAATCTCCGTAGAAACTTTAGAAAGATTAATGAAACCGCAGAGGAATTCTTCGGCACTCCGTTGGTCGTTGACATCAAACTCGTTGATATCAAGACGAACATCGACACGATCAAACAAACACAGCAAAACATCGTAGTGGGGATTCCTGAGATCGTTAATAAAACCAGTCTGATTAAAATCTCAGCCGGAATAACTCCCGGGCATATTACCAACATCGTATACACGGTATCTTCGGGATTTGCAACATGGTCGCAGCAAAATAAAACCATTAGATATACTGCAACAGTCACTGGCGTGTACAGGCTGTCTATGTTTAGTGCTGCAAAATTTGAAATATTTACAACGTATCCATGGCGTCATTCAACTGATAAGTTTTCCGGGGTTGTGTCTGTTATATTAAATAACGGAACTGAGGAAATATTTATTCTGGAAGCAGCTGATAAGAAATTAACAGCAACATCTTTCTGGTGGTGTTTGGAATTTGTAGCTGAAACACCTCAATTGGTTACTGCATAAAATATAATGAGTACCTATATCGACGTTCAAAGATTTAGGTACAATCAAGCGCGTGAATGGCAAACGAACTAAAAAGATCGAGCTGAACAATATACAATAAAAATTAAAAAGTATCAACGACGATTAGTTATCATCGACGTTGTTGTTTATTCAGTATCCGCTGTTGTTGCTGGAGCTGGAATAATATTATCCGCGGTAACAATGATGGTACCAGTAGCTGTAACTATTTGTGTTTGTGCAACTACGACAATTGCAGGTGTGCTTAATATCATTGCAAAAAAAATATGTACTTGCACGAATGAAAAATTATCCGATTACAAGATAAAATTACACATAGCAACTGTCGCATACACGAGGTTATCCTCGTTGTTATCAGCGAGTCTCAGTGATGGAATTATATCTGATTTTGAGTTTTCGGAGATGATTAGCGTATACAACTGCGTTGGTATTAAAGGTACAAGTATCAATAATGACGGAATTACTTCAGCAGATCGTGACAAACACAACCCCGCACAAGACCACGATGATCTCGGTAAGCTCGATTAATCCTGAATTTAACATCAATTTTCCAACTGCAATTCGCGCGAATGAAATTGCGCTAGCGCAATTACGAGTATACTATAGTTGGCCAAACATCAGATCGAAATCATTTAATGGTATACCAGCAAATAACTCACTTGTATTTGCTAACAAAAACAAACCCGATGGAACAGCTGACTGGGTTGTTGTTGGAATAACAACTGGTATTTATGAGATCGAACAAATCAGTGATGAATTTGCTCGTAGAATAAAATCAATAACCGGAAAAGAAGCAAAAATATCAATTAATGTTCATGAGCCGACGCTATCTTCTGCAATCGAAATAAACTCTCCTGATTACGTCGTTGATATTTATCAGTCCACGATAAGATCCGTACTAGGTTGGCCTGATGTTCCCCCAGTGCATGAAGGACCACCTGAACCAAAACGAGCTGATTTTACGTCAACAAATAGCTCTCGTCACGAAATTACAATGACAGACATGTGGTGGTGGTGGCGTGGAGCTCGAACTTGGGACATTAGTTTAGATGATTTAATTGGTTATGGTGGTAGCATATTTTCAGCTTTACCAGAAAGTAAACTCCGTGGCCATATTAATGAAGAAGAAATTGAAAAAACTATCGACTTTTCCAATCTTGATCATAAAGATCAACTAAACAAACTACGTGAACGCCTCACTGAGTATCTTTTCGATATAACATCCCACGAGACACGAGGGGAAATTATCAAACAAATAAAAATCCTAAATTATATCGCAGAAGCTATGGAACGCAGTCACAACAAAATTATAGACCTAATTTTAAAATCATCTCCTGCTTCAAAAAAGTTTTTAATTGATAAATATAAAATCAAGGAATCTGATATACCGACGTTCAAATTTCCCAATTATAACCCGGACGCTCGGAGAAAATCTGTCAATGACATCATCAATGAGTTTTTTCCTAAAATACTCGATGCGTGGAGAAAACTAGCCCCACCAGCACTGTTCTTAGATATAATAATGATCCACTCGGCGGCGGCAGACACGTATCACCGGGAATCGTTAATATAACATCGACAATCGCAGTCAATCTTATTTGTGACGTAATAGAAGGCAGTTATCAAATAGATCTTGGAAAATCAAATCAGGCTCAACAAGGATACATCCTATACACGTTCACACCACAGGTTCCCCCTGGGGATTTGATCGTGCAAGTACCAACCAATCCTGTTTATCTACGCACACATAATCAGTATTTGTCACGAATAAATTTCAAACTCACAGACTACCTTAATCGCTTAATTGACCTGCGTGGAGAAGAGCTTGTAATAAATATATATGTAAAGTCTTAGATCTTTGATTTTAAAGATCCAGTAAATATTATATAATGTACCAGCACGTGAGGGTTTTTATACATGACAAAGAAGTACTTGAAAACGCCATCAGAACAGCGTTTTCACAAAACACAGAGCAATTTAACGTTAATTTAGTTATTGATGAATACGGAAGCGAGGATTTGTTATTAACACAAGAACAGTTAGATGAACTCCGTCTAGAGCATATTCTCGCGATCATTTGTGACAGAGATCAGATTCTAAATTATGCACACTCCTGTATTAAAGTCGATCAACTTAAAAAAATAATATTTCAGAATAAATAAATAAAAATATTGGTGCAAAATATATCTGATGAGGTAATTGTGTTGAAAAATTCATCTTTTTTTAAATATTTTATTTTTTTTTCTGAAAATTTGATCATTTCACATAAATCTGAGTATCAACTAACACATCAAATTCAGAATAAATAATAATAATTCAGAAATAAATAATAATTCAGAATAAATCTGAGTACCAACTAACCCATCAGAGTTATAAATTTGATCATTTTACATAAATCTGAGTACCAGCTAACCCATCAAAATTATGAATTTGATCATTTTACATAAATCTGAGTACCAACTAACCCATCAATTTCAGAAATAAATAATAATTCAGAAAAAAATCTGAGTACCAACTAACCCATCAATTTCAGAAATAAATAATAATTCAGAAAAAATCTGAGTACCAACTAGCCCATCAAAATTATAAATTTGATCATTTTACATAAATCTGAGTACCAACTAGCCCATCAAAATTATAAATATAATCTCAGAATAAATATAATCTCAGAATAAATATAATCTCAGAAAAAATATAATCTCAGAATAAATATAATCTCAGAAAAAATATAATCTCAGAATAAATATAATCTCAGAATAAAAATAATTTCAGAATAAATATAATCTCAGAATAAATATAATCTCAGAAAAAATATAATCTCAGAAAAAATATAATCTCAGAAAAAAATACTCTCATAATAAATATAATCTCAGAATAATTATAATCTCAGAATAAATATTTCTGATCAAAGATCTACACGTGGTCAGGCCAGTCATTTTCACCAGAATTATTACTTTGGATCGTTTCACCAGTAACGGGGTTACTCGCTAACATAATTTTTCTTAATAGTCTTATGCGAGTACTAATTGTTTTCTTTTCCTCGTACTCGTGGGATAACAGCGATCTAATTATTTCTACTGCGGCAGAGGAACGAATTCCTTCACCTGATTATCTTCTACGGTAGCTAGCGACTGAAACATTGCCGCCTGAATCCGTTTCATGAGCTTGTATTCAGATGATAGTGTGTGTATTCTTTGGCTTTACGTTCTTGTAAAATCTCAAAATCAGAAACTATTTCTGCAGGATTTAGTTCATCGGATATATTAATTTCATCTTTTTCCAATTTTTTAATAGCAACAATTACATCATTGATATTTTCGTAGTTCATTATTTAGTATATATATATATATATATATATTTAAAATAAAAAAAATATTCCCCCTATGAACATCTATTCGAGTCTTTTAGCAAGTTCAGGGAGGGGAAGGGACAGTACAACCAAGAACTCGTAGCTTGCCACCGCAATCTACCAAGTTCATCAGGCACACGAAATATTCCCTCTACGAGAGCCCCTAACCCGTCAAACAACGGTCTGGAGGCCCAAGAGGGAGGACGGCACAAACATATATTATGAAATGTAAACCTCTATTCGAGTCTTTTAGCAGGTTCATTAAGTATGTAATGTAATGTAATGTAATGAAATATATGTAATGAGATGAGATGAGATGAAATGAAATGAGATGAGATGAAATGAATGAATGAAATGAGATGAAATGAAATGAGGCCATTTTCTCCGCTCTCAGAACACCCACCCACCAAATAATCAACCCGTGGGTGACACAAAACATGTATCAACCACCGGTGATATGTGGTTGGAAAGGTTCTGAAAGCGGACGGGGGGGGGGGGGCAGGCGGTGACCCAATTAATTATAAAAATCGCTAATATGCGTAACCACCCGACCAATTGTCAGTCATGGGATTCGATCCTGGACCGCGAGCATCACAGTCCAATATGATACCGATTGAGCTATCGAATTTATCGAACACGATATGTTTCGGAAGTTAATATATAGCTACAGCATTTCTGAATAGATTGTAAATTTCTGTATAGATTGTAAATTTCTGTATTAAAACAGTGGTTATAAATAGATTGTAAATTTCTGCATTAAAACAGTGGTTATAAACAGATTGTAAATTTCTGCGTTATAAACAGTGGTTATAAATAGATTGTAAATTTCTGCTTTAAAACAGTGGTTATAAATAGAATGTAAATTTCTGCGTTATAAACAGTGGTCATAAATAGATTGTAAATTTCTGTATTATAAACAGTGGTCATAAATAGATTGTAAATTTCTGTATTTCTGAATAGATTGTAAATTTCTGTATTAAAACAGCGGTTCTGAATAAATTGTAAATTTCTGCATTATGAACAGTGGTTATGAATACTTGTACATTAAAAACAGCGGTTTCTGCCAAGATCTTGCATTTGTATTACCACGGCACCACCACCTGCAGATCGGTTTAAATATTTCTGTAAGATTGTAAATATCTGCATCAAAAACAGCGTGTTGTGCCTCGATTTCTCATAACAGGTTTAAAAATAACTCGCTATATTGTATGATGGGAAATACGTTTATTTTTCTATCTTGTAAGTTAGAAACCATAAATATACTTTTACGAGTAATTAATTACGACGTAAATGGTTAAACTAACCAATTACGACCATAAAAATCGGAAATTTACGAAGAAAACTATATATTACAAAGTAGTCTCCCTTTTGCATAATTAAAAATTCAGTAGTATAAAGGGGACATACTGCGACTCCAAATAATAAATGGTTAATAAATATAATTTAAGGTAATAATTATAGTTTATCTCATTAACAATATTGAAAGGTGATTTTCTGCTTACATTTTTTTGAGAAAGTGGATTTGTATATATTTTCCGCGACATAACGTACTGAAGGCATGCAGATATCAAAGTATTTCAAAGCCTCGTTCATTGACTGAAATATAATTTCTTTACCGGTTTCTGTATTTGTAGACTTTACCGCCCTCCTTGCAATTGTTTTACATCTTCCAGTATTACCTTGTGTGAAGTTCTCGCTCTGTGTAACAGCTCGAAGATTGGATAAATTATTATCAATTTTCACCCCATTGATATGATCGATTACAAGACCGTCTTTGATCAACCCCTTGTGACACTCGAAAATAAATCTATGACAGAGATAAGTTTTCTTCCCAACAGAAAACAATAGATAACCCAAATTATTAATATAACCAACTGGTACTTTTTTCTGACAGTGTCTTATCATACCATTAATATTTGATTCATAGTTTGTTATTGTAGGATGTTGGACAAATTCATTTTGCTCCATATATGATAATATTATTTGTTTAAATCATTGTTTGTCCGAAAACTTAGTTAGATAATCCTCCACGGATTTTATAGCATTTTCACTATTATTATTTTTTTTGTCATAATATCTTTTAAGCTCTCTGTATCGTTTACCACCACACTTTCCACATAATTCTGTTTTACGTCGCACTCCAGCACCACATCGCAGACATGGTATTGGTCCTAAGCTTCCACGGTTAACGCACTGCATGTGTTGTCCGCAGAATTCCTTTTTACAGGATTTATTACAACGAGTCAATGAACCCACCATGAGCCATCTGCATTGAGACATTGTATGCATAATATTTTAATTTAAATATTTGTTTGAAATATAATATGAACGAATTCGATAGATTATCCCGAATAAAGCCCTTGAGCGGAGATAGATTTAATCTTGACAGAATATCTCCTGACGTGCCGATACGAGATTTGGTTGATCCAAAAAAACAAGGGTTTGATTAATAAAATTCACGACGCCAAGAGAGAATTTCACACAGATGGTGCATCTCATGTCTGGTCAACGTTCAAGATTATACGCAACAAAAATATCATTAACGCTATGATGAACGACAAACGAGCAGCAATTATCATTAACTATCTTGATAATCGCAAGTATCTTTTCAGAATAAAATTCGTCGTGTTGACAGAAACAGATGATTGGATTTTCCGTGACAAATATGATCCTGTCCACGGTGATAAAAAAAACTGTCGTACTAAGTAAAGATTCCAAACCAGGTCTATTGACTGGCATTGACAACCGTATTATGAACGAGCATATCCTGTGACCGCGGTTATTTATGGAATCTATGTGATAAATGAAAAACCTAGCGTTGATAAACTAGCGCCGATGAAATTTTCAAAAATAAATTGTGTAGCTGAACGAGTAACAGAACATTTTACCGTTTCGACTCGTGGAAACGGTCTAACGGATAAAATACGTAAAATAATAAACACGTGGGGACAAATGGTTAAAGATACCGGTGCGTCTATCAAAGATGTCGCTGAGTTAGGAAAAAAATTAAAATTTCCAATAACCGTAGCGACGATAACGGGAGAGATTTTGTATAAATCAAAATATAGATCAAAAGGAGCTTCGATCGAAATTATTGATCATAACGCACACGCGTGGACTAACGCAGTAACAATATTTCCACGAGATAGAACTGTTAAATGTTATCCCGGAGACATGTTTGATTTCATTAACAAAATAAGTAAAAACGATCCTGTGTCAGTATGGTTATTTCAGTCTTGCGTGGAAGAAAAAAATCAATTTGATCAGTTTGTGAGACCAAATGGCGTTATTTATCGAACAAATCCTCTTCACGAGAAAATGAAAAATCTTGCACTGCAATATACTGATGACACTGACGAATTATTGAGCAACTGTTTTACTGTTCCGTCAGTTGTGGCTCATTTTGCTAGAAAGAAAAATTCGTGGAAACCAACTCGGTTTGATTTTCTCAATGACATAGTATCCAGTTGTGTCGAATATGGACACGGCGGATTGTGGAATACTAAATACGATCACAGAGATGTTATTTCAGTTGATATGGTTGCGTGTTATCCCGGAAGTTTTCTTGGATACGGAGATTGTTCTGTGTATTTTGAGCGATTCGGTCAACCGACGCACGAAATGACGCGAGTATCGATAAATGGACCATTACCGGATTTTGACCTAACTGGATTTGCTCGTATCGAGTCATTCGAAATGTCTAAAGGACTTCATCCAATTTGTTATGTTTGGTTTGGAAAACATTTTTCAGAAAAAATGTGGACACCAATAGTACTATTACGGTATATGCTTGAGTGTGCGATATTAACACGGTTGATTGTAAGTGAAGCAATTATATCATATCGAAAACAAACCGAGGTTTGGTTACCACATTCGGACGAAACCGATTCGAAGGATCTTGGTAGAAAAATAATTGGCAAATTTACACAAGGAGGAGCATATGATCACAGACGACATTGCACAAGATTGATCATGGACGATGCTGAGTTAGATTTTATAATCGCTGATACAACGAACAAGAACACGTTTATAAGTCGAGAAACAGTTTTCTTGTCAAATGGAAATAAACTAGGAATATATGCTCGATTATTCCGAATCCGCTGATGTTGCGGTTAAAGATATTTACTGTAAAAAATATCAAACGTTGACAACTTCGTTGTTACCATCGGTATACGATCCAATAACTAGACACAAAACGGTTTATCTAAATGGACCTAGCGGTTCTGGTAAAACCACTCGAGCTATTGAACTATTTCAGAATTCAGATATGATTGTGCTAACACCTACACACAGACTCGCGCGAGAAATGAAACAACGCGGTGTTAATTCCTGTACTTATCACAGCTTTTTCCGATGGAAGGGTGATACATGGACATCTTTAAGGATGGGCGAGAAATACATTCCAAGGATTATAATATGGGATGAAATATGCACTGTACCGCTAGAAACATTAAAAACATTTCTTGATTGGTTGTTAACAAGAAATACTGCTGTGATAATGTGCGGCGATCACGGTCAACCACCACCCGTAGCTGGACCATCTCCACATGGATGGCTGAAAAATTTCGTTGACCACTTCGAAGAAGTATCTAATGATCATAGAGCACTTGATGCAACGTTGAAGGAATTTAAAAAATTAATCAGACTACAACCGAATAAAACACAGTGTGAAGTAATGTGCGAGATAATTTCAGAAACACCCATGAAAGACTTTCTGCAAACGTGGCGACCAAACGATTTGATAGTTGCAAGTAGAAAGATAGTTCGTGATACACTTCAGCGGGAGTTGTTTCAGTTACAACGAGAAAAGTTTCCAACGTTGTCAGTTCCGTTATGTTATCGACCAGCAGATACGCGACGGCAAAATATCGACGTTGATATACCAGGACACACCGAGTCAAGGAAACAGAATCTTGTATTGAATGATATTGTTGCAGTTGATGTTGATGTTGTTGAAGATGCTCTACGTGCTGATAAATCCCCGTGGACGCTTGGATACGCGATGACGATTCATTCATCACAGGGATTAACTATTACTGATACAGTTGTTTGTATCGTTGATGATCGTATCGAATGGTCGAACTTGGTTTATCTTGCAGTGTCTCGAGTTAGAAAAATATCTCAATTAAGACGAATCGTCATGGACTCGTCAATCAATGATGACCTCTATCGTCGAGGCCTTGACGAATGTCAAAGCGATATAATAAGAAAAAAATTATCTGGTTATAAACAATGTGATAAAAACAACAAACGCGATTTTGATCTTGATGTTGATTTTATTAATGCGCTGAAACAACAACAGAATAATCATTGTGCAAGTTGTAATTGTATAATGCTATGGCGGAATCTGAAAAATGATCCAAGACAATTTACCGTAGATAGAAAAAATAACAATCTTGGTCATACACGAAAAAATATAATGTTGACCTGTCTTGAATGTAATCGACGTCGTGGTGCTAGTTAAGTGATTTGGGTGATAATTGTGTGCTATCGGGATTTATCTGTAATTGTTCACGTACAAATCCACGTTGAGGAGCAGTTGAATCCAGACTGTAGATTGCGGGTCTACCTGAGGATCTTGTCACGGTGGATATCTTATGTGTGGTAACACTCCAAATAGGATCAGTTGCTCTTTTTTTACCGCCTTCAAGTTCACCGGGCTCGTATAAATACCTAACAGTGATATTACCTAATAATGGTTGTGCTGAAAAATCACGTTGTTGTGTAGGTATATTCTTTTTTGTAATTGCATTAATAGGTTTCATGTTGGGTGTTCGAGTAATCTCATTATTTAACGCTGCTATCACATTTGGTAATCTTACCACCCATTCACGAGATCTTTTATCCTGAATCAATTCCTTCGCGTATTGATATCCAAATAACCGCTCAGCAAGTGTTCGATTAAATCTTTCAACAATTGCCTGATCACGATGAATTGCAGTATGTCCTCGTCGTATTTTAGTATTATGTTGTTCCATCAACGATGATACTGGACCAAGAAATTCCTTGCCAGGATCAACTTGTAACAGCTGTGGCCATCGTAGACCATCTCGTTGATAAATTCGTTTAAAAGCATCGGCTACCACAGTTGCTGTTTTAGTCGTTAACGGTTCTGCATCTTTATATCTACTTGCAACATCAACAACAGTTAGCGCGTATTTGTACGTTTCTCTACGTACAGTATCATGTGGTAAAAACAGAATATCAGCTTGATGAACCTCATTAGGAACACTGACACTGAAATGTGCAAATCGAATTTGCCTAGGACGCGGTAGATAAATTTGCCATATTGCCTGTTTGGATAACCACGCTTTAGCAGCAGAATGTTTAACCGCTGCTGCATCAACGAGTTTACTAATTGCTGCTTTACCCTTCCAGTATCCAATTGGTGAATAATGAATCGATTCCATTTATATATTACCAGCCCCTAGTGCTAATTTACCTTTCATCGCTGATTTTACTAACCAATTAGCTAATTTTTCTTTGATATTTTTATTTTTTATAGCATTTAACGCATGAATTAATTTCACATCTGCAATATGCCTATGTTGTAGATCATTACTTTTACATGCGACATCATGCTCATGACAAGCTCGATCAATAGCGTTTATTGGTTTCTCGCCTGGTTTTGGTTGATCCTGATTATCAAGCCTGATATCAAGTCGAGTACCAGGACCGCAATAATTATATCCTGGTAGATGTTTTTCTCCTGCGTATTTAGCCCACGGAGTACCTGGAAACTTTGACATCAAATTAGCAATATCACCACCGCGCTTATTAGGTAAAAACGAAAATTTCTTTCTACCGCACACAGAACATTTTCCACCATACGCTATTTTTTTATTTTTTGTTATAACCGTAGCTAAATCAGTGGTTGGAGTTTTAACTTTACAGCGTAAACAATATAAATCCATAGATATTTTATACAGCATGGATATAATTGATTTTTTAGCGACAAGAAAACGAGAACCTATAAACACCATCCTGCTTTACCAAATTCCATCAGAATGATAATAATAGGACCATCTGGAAGTGGAAAGACACAGTTGTTACTCAATCTTATAATGAGATGGTTAAAATGGGATAAATTGTATTTGGTAGCCCCGTCAGTTGATGATCAACGATGTTATAATGTACTTAAGGATTTTAATGAAAACGCGGATAACGATGTTATCGAGTTTATAACCGATATTGATGAAGCACCATCGGTTGATTCCATAGACGGACTTATTAATAATTTAGTTGTATACGACGATGTGATGCTGGACAAACAATCAAACCCAGCTAGGATTTTTTCCCGTGGTAGACATAAAAATACCGATGTTATTTATGTTACTCAACGACACACACAGATACCAAAAGTGATCAGAGATAACTGTAATATTTTAGTTGTGTTTAATGGAGTTGACACACATACGTTGCGAAATATTCATCAAACATGGTGCAGCGGTGACATGGATATAATTAAATTCAGAAATTTCTTTTCACGAGCGCAAGCTACTGCGCACGGATTTATAGCAATAAATGTGCACGATCCTAGAACAAGATATCGTATTGGACTTGATAACATATTTGGATAAATTAATAGCAACAGAGGGGCGATGACCTCAAGTTGGTTCGTTTTTTTGTAATAGTAATTTTAATTTCACGAGTTTTCAGATCAGAAAAGCAATTTACGAAAATAAATGGTCTAATTAACCGGAGAATCCTCAATCATTTATTTCAAGCAAATATTCAGCTCGAAAGAAGCCTTATTTCAGTTTTTGGACGCTTCCAAAGTCGGTCTGTTCGCCCCCTCTGCTGCTCGGAGTGCAACGCAGTAAGTATGCTAAACAGGGAACCAGACTATTTATTTACGCGGACCAAATATAGACTGGTTTTGAATCATGTTTACACGACGATTGATATTGAGGATACAATGGTTTCGACAGTCTGCATTCCATGTAAAGAAAAAGCCAATGGCGGACGATTCAGACGAAGAGCAGAATAACGTATGTTTAAAAGAGAATTGCGTGATTTTGTGATTTAATCAGTCACATTAAATATTTTATTTGTTACATATATATGTTTGAATGCATGGGGGAAAATGTGCCATTATAGTGTTTCTTTAGTAATATCGTGTTCAACAAGTCGTATCCAACGTCAACAATATACTACTCCCGTAATTCGTGATAGAGTATCAAATATTGCTTGCGCTGTCTTAGACCTAATATCCTCAGGTCTGAGGTGTTTTCACTATTATATGTGGTTTGTTTTGCCAGTAGATATTTTTAAAAAAAAACTGAAATGGCTACTAGCATTAGATACCTTGTTTTTAGCTCAATTATTTGTAATTGATTCCAGAGTCCCAAAAGTGAACTTTTCATATTCTTCAACATCTTTGGTTTTTTTTCTTCAATTATTGTCTGGCATCATACAGTACATGCATTATAGATTTTAGGAAATCCACATTTTCGTGGTGTAAATTAAGCTCTCCATGCTGTTGTCATGCAGACTTTCGTGCAGTGGACATCGTGGTTGGCCACATCATGGTTCATAGTAGTCCTTAGTAACATGTAAGACATAGCAGATGTTGATTTTGTTTAGGTGCTAAAATTGTCTTACTATCCAAATAACGGCCTTGTATAGTGTGTTCCAGTGTCATTGACATCGGAATGAGTAGTGAGAGTTTCAGGAATATCACACACATCTGGCAGCATAATCGACTCTCTTCCACAAATATATGTGTAATTAATATATTTACTGTGCTGTCTTTATCCTGGTGGAATGAAAATATGACACTAGCAAATGGATACCTTTTCATGTTCCGTTGACATATATTTGAATTTGTTGCATTGCGACGGTAGTCAAGCTATGCCGAAGTATGTTTAAGTAGGTTCATGTGGTGGATATGTTTCTTGAATGAAACGAAACGTTGCTTTACAGTTCCACCAGGCATGTTATATTTTTACTCATTTTGTTAAAGAATAATATTTCCACTTAACCAGATTTTGTCATATCCGGCTTTCATCGCTTTCCAGTCAACTGAAATGTAGGCCAACAAAACTTGAATTTGAATTTATTAGAGAAAAGACATCAGAGTAAGTAAAGTCTGACTAAAACATTATTACCTTACTTTGTAGAAAAGCGCTGTTATTTTAGTTGCCAGTTGTGTGAGATATTCCTGAAAATTTGACTTTCGTTACGATGTTAGTCGACATCAAAACAGACTACACAGTGCTGTTAGTTAGGCAGTAAGACCCTGATGCCCAGAACATAAAATCAGCATCAGGTCTTACATGTAGGACTAGGTTCGTAGTAGTTCTACATTGTAAGACATAGCATATTATTTTTGCTTTAGTGCTGTGTCTTACTACCCAAATAATTGGCTTGTATAGTGTGTTCCGATGTCAAGTAATCAAAGTTTCAGGAATATCTCACACACTTGGCAGCCCATATCAACACTTATCCACAAATTGATATGTAATTAATATACTTACTATGCTGTTTTTATCCTGGTGGAATTAAAATCAGACGTTAGCAAATGGAATCATTTTCATAGTCCATTGACATACATTTGAATTTGTCGAAATGTGACGGTAGTAGATTCATTTGGGGAATATGTTTCTGTAACTAAACGAAATGTTGCTTACAGTTCCAATAGGCATAATATGCTTTTATTCGTTTCATCAAAGAATATTTCAACTTAACCCAATTTTGGCATACCTGGCTTTCATCACTTTTTGAAATGTAGGCCAGCAAATCTTTTCCAGATAAGGCATGGATGTCCTTATATGGCACAGAAAAATGAGGCTGAAAATAGAAGTAGTTATCAGTGGATGATTCAAAAGAAAAAAAATATTGTAAAGAATGTAACAGATATTTTACACATTTTTCTTAATGTTATATAGCAATTCTGGTATTAAATTGAAGGAATATTAATTTCTTTTAGTATATGTGAGGAACATAATCAATTTTGTTTTGCTAGCTGAAAAAGCTGTGGGTTACAATCACAACCGTTGCTCCATTGATACAGATAAGTTCATGCTAGCTCCCTATCCATGAAGTAGGGGTACTAATATTAGTACTATTCATCCACCAGATATAATGGTCACCAACTAAAACTCACACACCAAAATGCAGTATTAAGCTACGTGTATTTTCAACCAATGCATCCCATGAGAATATTTGGGTGCTTCACAAAATGTGAAAAGCTTAATGGTATAATGGTTTCAATAACCATGGCTTAAACAGAATGGGAGAGAGAGCAATAATGCTTATTAAAATAAAAAGGAAAGGTAACACCTGTATGTACTACTGGGTTAATACAAGAAGAAAGAAAGATGCTGAAGCTTTCTGAGACTTAATTGCATGGATTATTCATTAAGGCCAAAAAACAAATATATGTGTTAACCATAGGATGACCATCCCTGTTTTTCATTGCTGAACCTAGCACTTCCCACCACCGCCAGCCTGGATAAAAAAAAAAATCAAATCTAATTTAGCTCATTTAGCCCAGTATTTGAAATGGTCAGTTTCTAACATCAATGTGTTTTTGAGTCTATTTTGCAAATCCAACTTCATTTTTCACAAAAGTTTTAGTTTCATAGTGTTTGGTTTTGTGACAACAAGAAACATTTTCAATGTTTATATTGAAACATTGGTGCTAAAAGATAACCATCAGACCTCAGCATCAGAGGTGCTGAGTGGTGTTGCATGTATTTCATGACTGACCATTGCTGATTCGAGGCAGGGAAATAAGATGTGTAGTAGCCGCCTTTAGTGTCACTAATGTCAACAGGTGCCTGATGATAGATTCACAGTAAGGTGACATAATAAGTTACCATATATATGTGACATTAGCGGAGTACATCTTTTAATACAAAGTAGATAAATTCCACTCAGTTAAAAAATTTCATACCCCCAAATAATCATTGTGCAGAATAAGCTATATGATATTTTTTAGTATAACTAACATATAGTTTTTTCCTTTTATTATGTTACCAAATTATTTTTGAAAAAATAGAAACTTTAGACAAAATTCTGACATATTCATTATATCCCTAGTACTTATAATGTATGTATGGTATAAAAATAGTACATAATTTCATTTGTAATCACATTTGGTCATAATTACTAGTTTATCTTAATTTTCAAAGCTACTATTGCTAAATATGACCTTGATATTTATTCAGTTTGATAAATTTGATTAAGCTCTTTACTTGATGAAGATTTTTTCAAATCTTTTTAAAATGATCCATGCAATAAACGATAGCAGCTTTACATGAACATCTTATGCATCTGTGATAAGATGGAGCATTTTTGTTTTTTATTTGTATGCTGCTTTCAATAATTCGCTTCAAGGGGGCCTTGGAAGTACAGTAGTATGTAAATTGAAGGGAAACATTGACAAATTAGTGATCAGTACAACAAGGTCCTATGCACACTTTTATGAAATATTATTTTATTGAGAAAGAATATCAGAAGTTACTGCTTCATTCAGAACAGTATATAAATTTCTATAATATCAGATGTCAAGCTGGACTTGAATTTTAGGGAAAAGTGACTTCTCATTTTGGACAGGACAGGGAGAGGTGAGAATGGAACAGGGAGAAGTTGGAGCAAAGTGTGTGTGTTTTTGTGTCTGTGTTTTAGTTCTCCTTTTTGAATTATGCTTTCTATTTACCAGTATGCATATTAGCATTTAACATGGGTTTTAAATAATATTTTATTTTCAAGTAGAAAATTGTCCAAGTGTGTTTTAAACTTAACATATTCATTTGCAGTGTCTTTAGGCCATATGACTTAGTGTATTTAGGCCATATGACTCTGACAGTGTATTTAGGAAATATGACTTTGACAGTGTATTTAGGCCATATGACTTAGTGTATTTAGGCCATATGACTCTGACAATGTATTTAGGAAATATGACTTTGACAGTGTATTTAGGCCATATGACTTAGTGTATTTAGGCCATATGACTTTGACAGTGTATTTAAGAAATATGACTTTGACAGTGTATTTAGGCCATATGACTGTGTATTTAGGCCATATGACTTAGTGTATTTAGGCCATATGACTTTGACATTGTATTTAGGTCATATGACTTAGACAGAAAACAATAGAAGCTGTTCCTTCATTGTAATGAATTTTAACTGAGTAGCTACATTGCTGTGGTACTGTACTTACAAATTAGTAACAATGCTTAATCAACTACCCTTAATCAAGAAATTGTTTTACTTACTGAAAGTTCACTATAAAATGGCACATGAAAAGATTTCCAAACTTGTTTGAAACAACCCCAATACCATGTTCATGAGAGGAAATGGATATGTCTTCACATTGTACTATTTGTCCTAATTTCTTTGTTGCTGAAAAAATATTACTGTAACTATTAATAGACAACACACTGAAGCTTTAAAGTTAGTATATGATTAAACTATAGCCATCTTGACACAACCAACATATGAATGCATCTAATTTTAGAAAGAGGGGTTTTATTAATGTAACTACTCACTTTACAGCTTTGTTACAACAGTCTGTTGACAGGATTGCAAATGTAACATTTTATTATTTGTCAACATACTGGTAGTAATGTTACACACTGATTAAATGGTATTTGCTTTGCTGATTATTTTGGTTGTATTTTCACAGAAATGAATGGAGTCAGAAAACAGCTTTGACCTTCAAGTACTTCTTGAATTCTGCAGCATGACATTGAGCCATACATTTTTTTACCTACATACATGATATTGCATTTTAAAGCTAAATCTTCAACAACATAATATTTTAACTTTGTTTTCTATGTACTGTATATTTTCCTGAATATATTTACTCAGTGGTTTACGAAAACAGATGATCTAATAAAGTCACAGGTACTTGCCAAACTCAGCGATATCCACTATTATTTCCACACAATATGTTCATGTACAGTTTTAAACTGGTATTATTAAGAAAATAAATTAAATGTACATGTGACAGTTAAAATATTCATTTCACTGATTCTATTCTGGAAGTTTTGAAATACAAGTTTATATGTTCTTGTCATCAAATGATATCTTGCAGAAATCGGTAAGTGATAGTTGTTAACATATTTGGAAAAGAGTTAATGGTCAATCATCTATTAAAACACATGCCAGTGCATGTGCAGTAGCAGTACCAGCTTTTTGATGGCTTGACGACTACATTTCACCTTCAGTTATAACACCATGATGGAACTAACTTGGCAAAGGTGAGGGAGCATCTAAAACAACTATGGTCACTCCATGTCATCTATAAAATCACAGGGCAAAGTTGTTTTCACTTTCTTAACAGAAGCAGGCGGAGTTTACTACTATTAGGTGACAGTCGCTCACTACCCTGGTTTATGCTAACATGTACATATAGCTGATCAACAGGGATGTATATTGTACTTGGGCAATTTTTCTGATGTACACTTTATTATGGGTAAAGGCGGGATCATGTCTAAGAAATTTAAGAAATGGTATTTTTTCTATATTACTCACATTTGACTATATGTATCACTAACTAGGCCACTGATAAATAGTCATTGTTACTATCATATAGTTTGTATAGGTAAAGGTATGAAATCAACACTTGCATGATTGGGATTAACATGTTGGGGTATCTCCCATCTGTTCAATGACATTTAGTATATCAATTTGCAGGATGAATGCAATCAAATTAATGTAGGTGCCTTAAAATCTACTATCATGGCTGCAATGAAATCCATGATGGAGTTCCACTAAATTGGGTGGATATGAAACATAGTGAACACTTAATCCCTTACATATCCGATGTTAAACAAAATGCTTAAAGCATATATCACAAATCAACAATGCACAGTGTTAACACATTTCACATTGAATAGTTATTGAAGTGTTAAAATTCTGGAATGCAGATGGCTGAGATATGTGTACAGTTTTCTTTCAAACCTTATCAAGAATTGCAATTAAAAGAATTTTGGTTATCATGTTCGTGTTTTGAAATTTCAGGCTCGAATCCATCAGAATCAGCCTTACGACGAATCTCTAGAAGTACCAGACGCAGAGGAAGTTGCCAGCACATACTCACCAACACCAAGAGTCAATCCAGGTGCAGTAGGGATTCTTAACACATCTTACAAATTGCTCATAGCTAGCATTTAAGTTTAATAGCTGATATCTTGCTAGAATGGTGATAATCTAAGTTAATAGCATAACATTTTCATTAAATATAACTCAATTTACTATGTGTTTCGGGCACCATGTGAGATCAATCAGATTAAAATCAGATCTCCACTGTCCTGTGTGAAGTTCTGACAACCACTTAAGGGTCATGTTCTGGTGAACTTTGAATTTGCCAATGGAAAGGCAGCTTTCAAATATCTGAATGTGAATCAAATCGTTTGGTACACATTCGTGCTCTTCATCCACACTGCTCAGTGTCCAAACATGAAAACATAAGACTTCATCTGATTGGTTGATAAAATTAGCCATTATGGTAATAACATAGGTTACCAGTACATGACTCCTAAGAGGTTGCTGTCAGATCTTCATGTATGACAGTGGAGATCTGATTTTGATCAAATTGCAGGTGAGATATTGTGATATAAAAGGTTCAGTTATGAATTATAGTTACAAAGTCTGTAGTGGAATAGATCAGACGTATGAGCATAAAACATAATCATGATTCATCAGTTCTATTTAACCTTCATAACCATTCACTTGACATTAAATTCTGGCATTTGTTACCATCATTATTTTTTTACTGTGAGTTCTCCTTTGTTCATGGGATATCATTTTTTTTTATTGCCATAGACAATTAAGTTAAAATTCAACAAAACAGTATCACCATCACCATCAGATTTCTGATCCCAAAATTTCAACAATGAGCAAAAAGATCATTTGAAAAAAAAAAAACTTTCTATAAAAATTGATACTCATGAAAATAGATGGATTCACAATATTACATATAATCATTCCTATAATCATTTCATATTTCTCCTGCCCTCCAGGGGTTGGAGGTCATCTGGCTATTGGCCGGGGCAGGCTACAAGGTAACTCATTTTGTGATCTACTGTCTCTCCTGTAGATGCTTCTTGTCGTGTTATGCATTAGTACTAGTTGGACAAGTTTATCCTGAGATTCTGATCTGCTTTAAATGTTGAATGCTCTTATATACAATGATATGTCCTAAATGTAATTTTGTTACCAACTCATCATGTGAATATTATTTGACAATCTGATTCCCATTATATGTTTAAAGGTGAATTTAGAATTGCCATGGACTTGTGATTTGATATCAAAAATGAAAAATCAAATCAAGTTAGTTCCTTTATTTGTGACATCACTGGATCCCTTTAATACTGAACTGGCTTACTTAGTATTGAATATAGGCTGAATCTGATGGGCTGGTAAAGACACTGTTATTTTCCTGCATAGTTAACATATGTGCTTTAGGTTAGCACCTAAAAAATCTTTTTAACTTTACATTTTACAGTACATGTAATTAGTTTTTACCTGCATTGATGCATGTTAAAAACAAAAGTTTCTGCTACATTCTTTATGGGATCTGACAAAATTGAGTCAGTGCAGGTTATTTCCAAAATCATATACACATATCTTTTCATACAAAGGCTAAGGCCTAAGTAAAACAGTAGTCATACCTCAATTCAGCTTTGCAGGAAAAGAGCAAAAATCAAATCTTACCTTTTCTTATTGATATAAATCCTCATATTTATTCTGGTTTCAGTCCAAGAAGTTGTTCTAAAGTGATTGAGCAGAAACTGAGAGGCAAAGTTTTATGTCAGACAAGGGCCATAAAACAAACTTTTACAGAAAATTGTAAAAGCAAATTTGACCTATGTCATCTTAAAGTAAAGCCTCACACCATACTTAATTTAAATTCATAAAGTCTTTGCAAAATCATTAAGCAGAAAGTGCCAAGTCAAACAGGGGCCATAACTCATACATTTTGCCAGAAAATGGTGAAAATAGAACTTTGATTTTCTTATTATAAAGATTTATACAAAATCCGTAAAATCCTTCAAATGTTATGAAGCAGAATTAAATTTTTCACAGGACATCATGTGTTGTGATGTAACACGATCAGATTGAGCAGTATGAATTGAAAGGGTGACTTGTCTGACAGGGACACACTTGCACACTTTTTGTTTTATGTCATCTCATTCGAAGGGTATGTTCACTCACTTACTGTAGAAAGAAGGCAGTAGCTTTCATAGTTCAGTGCTCTTGTCCAATCACTAATCTGTGTATATGAATTTTTGTTTAAAACAGCTTTATTGACTCCCAGAAATATGCATGCTTGTGTAGAATACTTCATGATGACAAACTAGAATCCAAAGTTTTATTTTTAGCTAGAGATTGGTGTATAATTCTACGATCATTAGTAATTGGCAAGAACTGTTTTGTAACTGTCTTTTGTCGAAGCACTTGTCTTTTTTTCTGGAAAGATTTTCATCAGCAGAATATTGCAAATTTTAACTACATGCACAAGCTGCCAGGGAACTTATAACTTGGGAAAGGCAATGCATTTGCTGTTTTGAGGATAGTTTCACATTGCATATTGAATTTAATTTTTATTGAAATTTAGTTCAGGGCTGGAAAATCCAATGTCTGTCAGTCCAGGCTTGATGTAAAAAAATTGGTGATAAAGTAAAATTTTATACTAGGTGCCCTAAAAAATGTGGTAAAGTCTCAGGGAAATGTTTTTTGTGATGTTACAAGAAAATCAAAAGACTGGACAAGAAAGAGAGTTTGGATTTTTATGTTTTGCAATAAAAGATCTGTTATAAAAATCAAGAGGTACCATTGGCAATTATCTTGCCAATTTTTTGTTTCTTACACGAAAAGTTTTAAACCTTGCATAGAAGTTCTTATGTTCCTCAGAGAATTCATAGGTCTGCTGTTTCACCATAAAAATTTGAAATGATCATTTATGTGAAATGAATTTATAGCAAGTAGTGAGTTAATGCATAAATAACAAAGGATTTTAAATGTCTTCTTACAGCAGAAGTAAAGAAAAATTACAAATGTCTAATGTCAAGAATGTCAAGCCAATTTGAAAAGTTTTCTTGGAATTAAATTTTTCTGCTGCTTGTTGAGAGTGTTTTGTAGAATATGAAAGAGAATCCATATTTTGATGAAATTTCAGGAAAATGTTTGTTTTTGGCAGGTGAATCATTTTAGTAATTTTCACATCTTTTAGTATTAAGAATCATCTAGTATGATTCACCTGGATTTCTTCATCCTTAAAATAGATTGCTATCCTGGACTTTGGACTTGAAAGAGAAAGGAAGAGGAAAAAGGAGTTAGGCAAATTGGAAGTGTTCTTTGACATAATTTTTTTTAATAGACAAAAAGTAGTTTTGCATATTTTCTAGATTTCATCTCTAACACTCTTAGTAAAACTTTTCTGTTAAAGTTCATAATATTTTATTTATTAAATTCATTACATTTCTATTGATTTAAAAGAATTTACCATTATTAACATTAAAATTAAAAGTTTAATTTATAATGTGGATAAATTTGATCAATTCTGAAGTGGTCTGTAGTAGTTAGCTTAGAATTTGGTCTTATTACTGGAAGAATGCTCCCATTTCACTTAACAACGTACAGTACACCAAAGATTTTGGTCAGTTTAGTATACAATTGAATCCATGGTAATGTTCATTTTTTAAATGTAAAACATAAGAAATTTTATGCGTAAACTTTAATTCTTTAGTGAAACAAGAGCCAGCTTTTTTGGTATGCTGATAATTATCATTAATAAAATTTAACTCCAGGTCATACATTTACATTGTGATTTTCAGTGAATTTGAATCAAAAGAGTCAATTTTGCTAAGTTTCATTCCAAATTTTTAAATAGATAATTATCCTAAAGTAATGTGGATTGCAACAGCTGGGCATTGTTAACTTTTAGCACATTTTTAAATTTCCCGTATTACTGTGACTCATAAATTTCATGGTCCACAGCTTTTTAACTAAATTAAATGTATGCACAAAATTTGAAAATACATGTATTTATTGTCGATTGAAATTTCTTAATGACTGCAGTATATTAGCTTACAGCGCTTATCACAGTCTGGTTGTCTTGCTGTGTTAATTCCTTCTACAATTTCAGGAATGTGGTATAATTCTGATACACAGCATATTGTAAGAGGTGACAAAAAGGCCTGTGATGATGAGGTCTTACACTTTTCAGAAGTCAGCAGTTTATATTAATATATAATAAATCTGACCTTGTAGCTTCAGAATTTTACCCTTTTGGACCATTTTCTTTTTGTATACCTTTTTGGGTTATTTTTGCAAAATCTTTACTGTTGTCTTATTGTGCATATTTAACTTTTGTCAGCGTTGTTTATCTTCCTGCCAATTTTGACAAGGATTTTGCCTTCATTTTTGATACAGATGTTTTACTTGGGACCCTATAATCTGGGTGTCTTGGTGCACCATTAAACTCTACACACACATACATGCACACAGAAACACACATGCAAATACACACACATGCATGTACACACACATGCAGACAGTGAAACATGGAACACTTTTCAGGCTGTTTTGTCATCATTGTCAATGATGATACACATTTATGTTTAAGTTTCTGAAACTTCTTACCAAATATTAGTGCTGTTCACGTGTGAGATATAATGTCATAAAGAAACCCTTGTACATGATGCCACATAACACATGAAGCATGCCAGTTCTGATACTCACAAGTCATCAGAAAAGTACATAATACTAAAATTCTATGATGAAACTTGAATATATAAATATATTATTTTTCTTCAAACTTTCAGGCATATATCTGAGGACTTAAGCCTTTATTTATTTGCATCCACCACAGCAGTGGTAAGGCATATAGTGTTAACCAAGTCAGTCTATCCATTTGACTGTGTATCTTTTACACCTTGGTCAAAATTTCAGTTTAAATTAATTTACAGGTGCTGTGGTTGGGCATCCATGTTCCATGAGCACACTTCCAGATCATGCCATGTTTGGCCATGTGAAGTCTTATCATCCATCCATTTATCCATTCATCAAACTTATTCCTCCAAAATTAATGGTCATATCAACACAGGATAATATCTAAAAAGAAATTCGTTTTGATGACTGTTTGGTCCTAAATGAAAATTTGGTGCCAGTCTGATGGCTAATATGACAGTCTTGAAAATCTTGTTTATCACTTCTTCTAGATGGCTGATCATGTTGACATTATGCTTACACAAAAGACTTCTTAAGGTCACTAGTTGGTACTGAATGAAAATGGTGCCAATCTGATATAAAATATGACCACCATAGTACCCATCTTAATCATGTTGTTGTTATTCTGTGAAAGTTAAAAGTCTTGTCAAGATTGGGTGTCCTCCAAAAAGACTTTTCTTGATGTCTTGTTGGTTCTAAATGAAAATGGTACCAGTCTTACATCCATAGCAGCTAATTTGAAAATCTTGTTATCACTGAGGAATGTCAGAGATAGTTAAGCACTCAGCAGTTGAAAGAAAGAAAAGGTCTTATCTTGAATTCCTGTAAATTCTTCCAGCCAGTTGTAAATCAGTCCTTTTGCAGGACTCATTATGCTAATGATTTCAATCAAATACAGTAGAACTTTGATTATGCATCAGGGTGTGGGACCCAGACCATGATGGATATAAGAATAGATGGATATTAGAATATGTACATTAAAAATATTATACAGTCATAATATCTACATATGAACATGTACCTGTTTTTGATATTTTGATGTACACTGCCATGACAGTTAACAGAGACTGATGGGTATTATGGTGATGGATAATTGAAGTTCTACTGTATTGTACATATTGTTCTTCTGTCACAATTTACTTTATTTTGTTCTTATTGTGTTCTCTGCTATTTCTGGTTTCAGCAGCTTGGAATAAGTTACTTGATTGGTATAGAAGTACATATGGGTGTAAATGATTGGAATGTTATATGACTTTGTCTTGATACCTTTTCACACTTGCAGCTGGCCCAAGACTGTCCCAATTTTGCAGTGCACTTAGTTATAATGTTCCATGGTTGACCCTATTTGTATCTAGTAAATTTGATGTCTCTGAGCTGTCTCAAGACGGTTTTATAATCAATTTATATTACATCAAGTTTCCTTCTTCCTGGGTGGACTGATATATCCTAACAAAATCCCAAAACATCATACAGAGCATGTGCAGAAGTGTACATTATTCCTACTTTTTGCATCTGTCCATAGGAGCCATATAGTATATTCCCTCTTAGGGAGTCTGCCTTTTATTGTATGACTGCCGCTTTCATATCTGGTGGTGTTTCCCATTTTTTAAATTCTCATAACCATGGCTAGGCCATGGGTTACCAGTAATTGGTATTCACAGATGTGCATTATCAAGTGGAATATTGAATAATGATGTCATTGGTACTTGGTGGACCATGTAGTGGAATGCACTATCACTGGTGAAAAAGAGACCAAAATGGAATCAGTATAAAAGACCCCCACACACACACACACACACATACACACATCACTAAGATTATGGTGTGCATGTATGTTGCCTGACAGATGGGATGGGCTGAGACAGAGGTAGGAAGGGAGGGAGAGCATCATTATGTTAGATAAATAATGGAACAAGTCCAGATTTTTTATGAATGAAATTTGTTTTTGTATATACAGAAATCACTAATGTAAATATCAAACCATATAAATCATGCAAACTTGAGAAAGTGAATAAAATATGGTAACAGAGAGCAAACAAACCTTGTTAAAAATCAGTCCAAAAAAACATAATCTTGAAATCATTCTCTGACATTCTGCTTTAGTAGCTTATTTTAACAAGCAATTTGGCCATTTTTCTGGACGATTTAAATTGCATTGTTCAGGTTTCACATTTTCAAGGCAGTTTTCCTTTAGTGGCACAGATTTATCCAGCTGGACCAGGTCTGGTTTGTGTTTGACCTTCAGGGTTGAGATTGTACTCAGTCTTGAGAGGCTTGAAAATGTTTCAGATATCCAGTAGCATCTTATCTGATTGTTTTGTCTGTTTTAATAAGCTTCAACACTGGATTTATGGCCAGTTCTAGCTACCTCAATTAAACGCATATATCTCTTATGAATGAACACGGTTGGTTATTTTTGACCCCTGAGAGCTTTAATACACATTTCCTGAATCTGCAATCACCCTTGGAATCTTGGTATATTTCCAAAGTGTCTCCATTATAATTATTCTTTAAATCAGTCCTTTCAGCAGCATCAATAACTTGAGATAATATAATGTCATCATTCTCGACTTTTCCTTCAAAAGGTCAAAAATGTCTTCTGATAAAAGATCTATGCTGGCCATTTTACTTGCATACAAATGTTGATGAGTTTGGTGAGCAACAGTTATAATTACCTGAGTAATATAAATTGATTGGATTCTTTTATTTAATCATTTCTGTTCAATGATGCAACAATTTCAAGCATGGAAAAGGTGCAGGGGACCCAAAGGGGCAGAGTGGTCTAAAGTGCTTACCATAATTAATATGGATCACTTCTCTCTCACCTCTGTCTGCATGGGTTTGAATTTTGGGCTCAACCAGTGAGGATAAATGAGAAAGCTTGCTGGTAGCTTCTCATGGGTCAGTGATTCTTCCTGGTTACACCCCATAACAACAACGACTCAAGGTTCAAAAGGTGCAACAAGGAGATATATTTCATCAGTGAAGAAATAAAAGCTTAGTGAAAATTGGAGAAAAAAGCCACTGTCATACAGTAAATTAGTTAAACAATATTTCCTTCATGATGCCAGTGATACTGTAGGGTGGAGGACTCAAAGAGTATTTGTAGAGAAAACTTGATCACTAAGGACACCCCAACCTACATTATGCATATACTTATACTATGAAATGGGATCTATGACCATGCACTCATTATAATCAGAGCTGTGTTATAATGAAGGGTCTTATAGTGAGGGAACCACATGTGTGATGAGGGATGTAAGATTCATTCAAGGGCATAGGACTGTCTTTGATTTGTGAGTTAAAAAGTGACTTTAAAATTATAGATTCGGAGATGAAAATGAATGTTGGCATTTGTCACCAAAAGAAAAGAAACAAAATTCTTTTTTTGTTTTCCTTTATAGATCCTGACCGAGGGCGAAGTCACGGTTCCACACCACCAGACCACAGAATGATGTCGGACCAGTCCGATGAAGAGGATGATATGCAGGACCAGATAATTGATCAGGGTGTAAGTTTGGTCCACACTCTAGATGGACATGTTTGTCTCATCTGGAACACCCAAGGTTCAAAGTATGTGTGCAAACAGAGAAAGAATGACACTATTTTACCATTGGCAGAAGGAGACTGATTATAGATGCATGTATTAAAGACAAAGCATGGGATACTTTTCCCTTGCTGAACTAACACAGACATCTAAAAATTATTTTTGGGTAAATGAAATTTCAGTTGCCAGCCCAAATTTTACACGAGTAAAAAAACATGGGTTGAATTTTCTAGGTCATTTTCAATGTATTATCTTTGAGGGATAATTGGTCTCAAATGGAATTCCTGTGTACATCATTTACCTTTGTTTTGGGAATCATGCAGTAGTACACTTCGATGGCATTGTTACACTACAGTTGAAATGAATATCTGAACATTTGAATCTGAATACTTGTTTGCAGATATTTGAATAGAAAAATACTAGCAATTGTTGCAGCATTTTGTAAAGGAAATAAGCAAGTTAAAGTGTTAACTATGCAGCATTGATTTAGTTTACAAGGAAACAACTTGAAACCTACTCAGTCACCTGAAATTGAAACTCCAACTTGCAAGGTGGTCATAATATTAGAATTCAGAATAGTCAGATTGCTCGCAACTTTGCCATTTCAGTTCATAATACTCCTGAAAAGGAGCAATGTAATATAGCATATTGAAGAAGAACATCGTATATAATAGGGGTCATATCAAATTCAAGAAAGCTTTTATTTTTCATCAAGCCAGAGCTCCCAAAAATGAGGAGTCTTTCAGGAGAACTTGTAGTCAATACCATTACCACCATCCCTCTCCCTATCATCTTACTTACTTTAGAATGTTAACGGCAATACATTTCTGCATTTGGACTTTAATTCACGTTTTGAAGACATTACACAGCTATGGAATTACTAGTATGTTTAAAATCTAACATTATTGTTTTTATTTTCCTGGAAATCAGCAATGCAGTTGACTTCAGAACAAAGACATTTAAGTTGAAGGGATTGAGACTTTGCTATAAGGGCTGTTCCAGTAAAACATACCTGGGACCTAGGGAAGGCACTTTTAATGTGAGGTACTGATCCATAGATGTAATTTAGAATTTCATTTTAATATGAACTCTGTGAAATTATAGTACCCTGGCATATTTTTTTTAAAAACTGCCTTCCCGGGGTACCATGTATGTTTAAATGAAACAGCCCTTACAATAAAAGTTTGCTAATTTCTATTTTTGATGTGCTTAAAGAAAAAAACATAGATATCAGTAGTTTTTCAAGTTTGTGCAAGAATTATTTCACTTTTTCCTTCCTCCCCCTTTTGAAAATGATGCATTTGTTAGGAAACTTCTTTACCAATGAAACTTAATGGTCAGCTGTCAGACTACCTCCCATGTACCTGGTCCAGAGAGAGAATACGTCATTCTGTCTACTGTAGTCACAAGGCCATTTTACACCTGTCACAATTCACATCTTTTATATAAAATGAGGTTAAAATATCTGTGAATGGGCCTCAGTTAAAACAAATATTTATCATGTCTGAATAGGACTTTTTTATGGCTCATCCAAAACTGGAAAGGTCCCATTTAGGTCTTTTATAGTCAGTCGAAAAGCTTGTATGGTTGGGCATGTACAGTGTTTATAAGGATGACAGATTATTTAGACATATACAAATTGAATTAAATTAAAATGTCCACATATGTGTGATTTTGATTATGGATATATAACTGCAAAACAATCTTTTGAGATAATCCCCACATTTAACTGAACATGTATTTGAGTTTCTGTCCTTTACTGTCCATCGTCAGCACTAAATGACATTTGTAGTGAGTTTGAAGATAAACAGAGAAATTTACACCTACATTAATTTGATTAATTTGATTTTTAGTTTTACTCCATAGCAAATGTACTTAAGACCCTTGAAATGTAATTTTATTTAATTTAGCTGACTTAGTTTACATTGTTTTCAATGCAGTTTGAACAGTGGTGGGATGGGGTGGGTGTTAATAAATATCAAGTAGACAGAGAAAAGGGAATACTTTAGTATCATTCATTTTTGTGGGGTACCAATTGTCATGGATTTTGTTGCTGCTCTGAACTATGAATTTATGGACTCAATGACAAATTAGGCACAAATGATATAGATTAGGCACATATGTTATAGATCAGGAACATATGATTTAGATTAGGCACATATGATATAGATTAGGCACATATGATATAGATTAGGCACATATGAAATAGAATCCCCCCCACCCTTCTTTAAAGCATTGTTTATTGTTTCACTGCACATGCATCTGTATGGTACCCAGTTGCCATAATTTTCATTAACTACCTTAAATTGATATGTTGTACAATTAATATTAAAAAAATTCATAAGTTATTCAAACATGGTTATTGCTGATACTGACAGAAAGAATATGAAATGATAACATAAATGGAATCTGTATTTAATACTTACTCAAATTGATTCTTAATTAAGTGAAACAGATGTCCAGAAATTTAAGTCCTTATGAAAACATATATCATTTTATCCATATCTCAATGAACAACATGACATTAAATTACTAAAGCTATTGCTGAAGGCACAATTACTGATGAAACACTATGAATATACATTAATTACTGCAGAGTTTTGAAGCCTAGACTGATTTTTGCACAAAACCACTGATTGCACATCATGTACATCAAGTCTGCTGCTACAAACATGTCTGTTAGGTAAATATTCCTGAAATGTTGAATGAAACAAGTCAAGTATTCTCAAAGTCGATGATAATTAGGTCTTATCTTTCACACATTTAAGTGTGTGCCCCAATTATCCATTCAGCAGGTTTTTAAGTAAAGTCTAGTTGTTGAAGTTCATTTGTACATGAGGTAGGCAGAAAAAAAGGAGTGATTCCATTGTTTTTCAATTTAGTTAGGATCTTCACATTTTGATGGGCTCCAATTTTGACACTACTTAATTCTAGCAGGTGTTTGGTTCACATGTGGAATGATTACATTATCTTGTCAGACCAACATGGATATTACTTGATGTTTTTACCACTCTTCAACCACAGTGTTCATTTCATTGTCATCAGAAGTTAATTGATGGTGCAACTTTATGGATGCTATTTTATCGAAGAGATCCTATGCATGTACTTTAATAACTGTTTTGTATCTTAGTGTTGTTGGCTACGTCAACTCCCATTGATGCTGAGCGTGTTTTATCGTGACAGGTGTACCCATGCCTTTTTTTTCAAAACCTGGAAAATTCAGACCCATGAAAATAAATGATACTACAGTAGGTTTTATACATTTATAACATCAATGAAAATTTTAATTGCAGTATGGGGTATTCATTTAGTTCAGTAGGGATACACATTAAAATGTTGTTCGTTTTTTATTTCAATCTCAGCAAGTTTGGGTTTTACCTTTTCTTTATGTTGTTACACTAGGTTTTAATTTATGTTTAATGTTTTTGTTTTATTATAAGATACTGATGTTCAGGTTATTTGTTCCAGTTAGATCTCAGTGCTTATGATAATCAGGTAGATAGTTATGTTCAGTCAACAGCATACCATAAAACCATAATTATTTTCCTGAAGGCAGAAAGACTGGAGTTATTCATGATATACCTCTCATATTGTGAGGAGAAAAAAAAAATCACAGGATTTTGAACCATCTTTCAGTCTCCTTCCCTGAGTTCATTTTCTCACAGAATAATGAATCTCTGTAATGTTTAGAATTTTTCTGGTGATATTTTGTAATATTTCTGTTATTGTGGTGCAGAATTCTAAGTAAATAATAAAACGATAATACATTGAAAGTACTTTCATAAGAAATGTTTCATTGAGCAAACATGTGAATGGTGTATATTGAGTGCATATTCCATACAATCTGCAGTGTGAACATGTGGTAAAAGTGAACCCAAAGACTTTTCATTTGCAGGTTGCATCATTACAAATGGAGGACCACATAAAAAAGTCAGATCTCATAAAATTTAGTCAATAATAAATCCATCTTCTGTCATTTGTCATCAGCATTTTTCACATCCAGGCAGAGTTGTTCATGCTAGAATAAGATCTTGGATGTAAAATTGCACATTTTGAACTGCCATCAAGTCCATGGTTATTACATGATACTAATTTTATTGACATCACAAAGACTTGGTGACACACTGTCACTAACAGCAACAGAGGCAAGAGTTTGAGACTGATGCAACTGAATGACTTCTTCAGTTTTTCTATACATTGCTGGGACAACAGTGAAAATTACAAGTGCAGGTCTTTCTTTGATGGTGGAAACATTGTCAAATGTTATTTTCAGTGATCTGTCCTTTGCACATCAACCTGGATATTCATCTGGCAGAAGTTTACAAATTTGGGACGTATGACAACATTTACCTCTTTCAGGGAGTTGAGACATTGGAAAGATGATCCATTTATGGGACTACAAACAGAAGTAACCATTCAATATTTTGATTCACACTTCACACAGTTGGTACATGAATGCCTCTTATGCAAAATTATGTTTAAGAGATGATCTATAATTTTTCTTGTCATTTAACGTAGCCAGAAATGTATCTTCATGAGCCAGGAGTTGTCTTTCTGCTTTGTTCAGCTTTAGTATGGAATGAAGATTCTTAGAGAGTAAGCACCAGTTACTGCAATATTTTTTTTTACATGGTCTAGATTTTGTGCCTTGTTTTGTCAGTTGCAGTTAGTATCAAGTGCTTATGCTTGCCTCAGCTAGTTTGAAATATATTGTGCAGGATAAATAGTAAAAGCAATTGCGCAGTAACTGGTTCCAGATTGCAAGTGCAACCGTTGGCAAAGATGCACACGCATGTTTTTCTGTGTAAATTAATTGATTCTATATTTCCTTGGTGAACATTTTCTTGTTACATATGAAAAGAATTCCCAGTTGTAAAATGCATCTTATTTATGGATTTTAAAAATGGTATGACCATGTGGATAAGTGAAAAATAGAGAACTTTTTTGGATTCACCAATTACATGCTCTACAGCTGGCAGGGATTAACATCTATTTAAATGGGAGTCCAAGCATTTTTAACATATTTTTCACTTGTGTCCAGAATAGTTGTGATATACAGTTTTGGCTGTAGATGTATTGACAGCCTTACATTTGATAACAGATGGAAACATGTTCTGCATACGAAAGTAGAAGTATATCAACTTAAGGTGGAATTTCTCCCTATATTTGGATTTGTCTGAGTTTTGAAGCCTTTTTTTATAATACTTATTTTTGCATAATAGACTCTCGGGTCTGACAGTGTTTGCCATGAATAGATCACCCTAAAATTTGGATTAGTAGATTTTCTGGCTTTAACTGATTTATTATAAGCTGCTCATTTAGTATATGGTTTGTTGAAAACAAGCCATTTTTAACAAGACTAGGTTGGGTAAGAAATGTTTAGTTTTAAACAAAAGTTTGGTTAGAACATCTAGTCACTATTAATTTTCAAACCCTGTTTTTGTGGATCTTGTATATATCCTAGACAGGTTTTCATGTTTACATATAATCCATACCTAACTAAAACAATCTAGATCCACATTAGGGCTTTTTGTACATGATTTTAATTGATATGTATATAGTCAGACATACAACACTTCAGGTAGCTATCAAATTTTAGTAACCACAGGACAGTCTACTTGGATATTTTAGTAGCCACAGGACAACCTACTTGGAAATTTTAGTAGCCAAATTAAATATGAGGTCTCCAAACCAAACAAATTTGGCCATCATAGACACTGAGAGCCGAAATCTGTTGAGTATGGAAGTAATGGTAGAAGATGACAAAATGGTGAAGGATTAAACTGACAAAACTGTCATCACCTGTTTCAATCTCAGGCCAGTGATTATAATTAACTATTATAACTCTCTGTCTGCATGATGCCTGGACACATATTGACTGATAAAAGGTCTCTATGTTCATTTTCTTCTTTATATTAATAAAGTCTGCATTTATAGAAGTCAGACTAACAATAATTTTACTGCTGAGTAAATTTGTCTCCATGGCTGCAATTTTTTTATATCTATACCATTAACTGAGGTGGATTGTATAATTAATGCATCAGACTGGTCATATGTAGGAATTGGCAGTCATAAAATTAAAACGGAATTATGTTATGAATTGAAGTGCATCTGTCAAAATGATTTTAGCAGTAAGCATTGTAGATACTTATAGTTAGAAAGTGTTGATTTATTTATTGGTCACTGGATTATGACTTTGAAGCTTGCCAGAGGACAATCCAGTCAACCATTTCATCAATCTTGAAGCTTGCCAGAGGGCAGTCCAGTCAACCATTTTCAATAATTCTGAAGCTTGCCAGAGGGCAATCCAGTCAGCCATTTTCATCAATCTTGAAGCTTGCCAGAGGGCAGTCCAGTCAACCATTTTCAATAATTCTGAATTTTGAATCGCATACAGCTATTGTTACAATTTGGAACACTTATGTATGCTGTTTTTAGGGCAGCCTGTTTCTGTAATTTTGTCCAGATGCCAAGAACATGTGCTCTGGTAGAAAACACTGTAATGCCTAGAGTTATTCTCAGAACAACAGGCATGTTGCATCACATTTGGCATGTTCTGCCATCTTTGTTTTTACTCCCATTTCAAGGACTGCTCCGGTTGCCTATAGGTTATAGCATCTGCCTTGGATGCAGAAGGTCGCAGGTTTGAACCCTGGCCAAGTCATACCAAAGACTTTAAAAAATGGTACTAATAGCTGCCTCGCTAGGCACTCAGCATTAAGAGGTTATTGTTAGGACTGGTTGGCCTGGTGTCAGGATAATGTGACTGGGTGTGATATCATGCTATATGTCTGCAGCATGATGCCCCAATCCTAGTCATCACTGTAAACTGCCACACTGTAGACATTGTAGTGATATGACTGAATTGTTTTAAAAGCAATGTTAAAAATCCAAATCACACACACACACACACACACATTTCAAAGATTGTGTGAGTTTTCATCCTGAGGATGATTTTCAGTGTTCATCTCATTAATGTGAGGAGAGCCATGATAGCATTGTTCATGCGTCAGAAACTGTCTCATCAAAATATGCTAAAAGTACTCACATTCAATTGCTTTCAAGAATTGGAGTGCATTTATGTAGACATTGTTGAGGGGTTCCAATTGAATTGTATCATATAGCAAATTGATCATTTTTCACCAATGAAGGAACATTTATATTAGTCCTATTAAAATGTAAACAGAAAGATCATCTGCTCAGAAAGACACAGGGGATGAAGATTGGAAACAGTGATGCAGAGTTTGGCAGGCACCTTGACATTTCAGCTTATGGAAGAGACACCAGTGGCTGCAGAAAATCCCTGCTCCACTTCTCTAATCATTTTTCCTCCCCCATTAGAAAAAGATGTGGGAGATGTCCCCTTCATATGGAAATTTCCAGCAGCATTTCTTAGTGTGTATGACCTCTGTTTATCCTTGACATTATAAAGCAATATTTTAGACAAATCAATCTTTCAGAGCTCTCCCAGTTCTGTTCAGATTTTTTTATTTACAAAAATGTTGAAGAGGTGGGATCAATCTTATTGATGCATCAGAAGATCTGGGTCTTTGTGGTTTGTTAGAAGTAATCAATAAAAGAAAAAACAAAACACACATCCTAATGTACCAGCCCATGTGATAGCTTTCAGGATATGTGTTGTTTGCAGTTGGACTTGAGTTATATGCAAGTATATACATTAAAAATTGTGAACAGTATTGTATCCTGCTACATAAATTGTGTACATGGTTGTTAACTGTGGTATGAACTGTGTACAGGATTGTGTTGTGTCATAGAAATTGTGTACATGATTGTTTACTGTGGTATGAACAATGTACAGGATTGTGTTGTGTCATAGAAATTGTGTACATGATTGTTTATTATGGTATGAACTGTGTACAGGATCATGTTCTGTCATTGAAATCGTGTACATAGTTGTTATGTGTTTTGTACTCCTCCCTTCATCACTTATAGCAGTTTAAACAGCCCACTTTCACAAGTCACTAATTTATCCCCACATCATAGGGAGCAGTGGGATACTGTGATAGCCTCCATCTGTCCATGACCTTTTTTCTTTATAAACCACTAAACTTTAATGGTATCATGTTCATATGGTACAATCTGCATGGTGTGGGTTAATTTTGGCATCCTTCCCTTGGTTCTTTGAGGGAAGGTCAAAGGTCAGATGAATTAAAGGTGCAATTCCAGTGACATTTTATGC
Organism: Sinohyriopsis cumingii; assembly: GCA_028554795.2. NCBI lineage: Eukaryota > Metazoa > Mollusca > Bivalvia > Unionida > Unionidae > Sinohyriopsis > Sinohyriopsis cumingii. The sequence goes on from CM068831.1 coordinate 99,166,691, forward strand.
ATAGGAAGGTGATGTAATATATGTAATTAGGTTTATGTTCTGATTACTGCGTTATTGTCTGGTTGCAGAGATGGGCAGGTAGATGTAATAAAATGTGGTGATTTGCAATGGTAAGTCTTTTCAGTTGCTGTAGTCATCCCCACATCTGTTTTGGCATTGTTACAAACCCACATCAGTTAGTTAAACAACTTGTTTCTCACTTCTAAATGAGATTTTTTTAATCTCTTTGCATGGTACTGTTTAACCCATCCCTCACATCTACATTGACTAATGCTAATATACCCTCCAATCCCACATCAACATCGACTAAGCTAATATATCCTGGTAATCAAAGTTCCACTGTTGTATGAATGTCTGCTGATCCTTTGTTCTTCAGTTTGCACCCCACTCCAGGTTTAACCCTAGTAAGATGCCTGATGATATAGGAAATGATGAGGAAGATGATGATGAGGAGGAGGAGGAGGATGATGAGGATGAGGCAGAGGAGGAGGAAACATATGAGCCTCCAGGACTGGTACAGCATGTCGATAATAAACAGAATATATTTATATTTATATATATATCAGCCAGTTCTTGTTTTGGGGTTCTCATTCAGGATTCTGGGCTATGGGTCACCTTGTTTAAAATCATCCATCAAGTTCAAAAGTAGCTTGGCTACTTGTATTGAAAGTGGTACTCTATATAAGATTTGAATTAAGTGAATATTTTAATCTGGTTTCATATTAACTTTTTGTTTTGAAATTTCAGTGGGTTATTTCATGCACACTATGCAACACAGAGTTATGAAACCAGACTTAGTATGAGTCATCAAGACTTTTTGTTGTGCCTTTGAGAATGCATCAAGCAGTATAGGGACCAAGACTGCATTAGGGTCTTGATTATATGTCGGTCCGTCTGATAAGTTTTTTCACCATGCGCAAGCAGAGGTTGAACAATCTAAAATATACACATACCCTGTCAAGCAAACTGTTTACTTATCCACTGTAAACTTTTACTCAAGCAACTACTTTATATAAATTTAAAAGCTGATGTTAATAACCTAAAATTGATAGTGTGAAAGGTTGTTTTCCAAAACTTTTGTTTGTTGCCCTTCTAACATTATTTGAAAATAATCAGAAAAGAGGACTAGTCTGATCTCCTTTAAGCACTGCTTGTCAATGATGAGTGAGAATGGAACACTTGTATGACCTTGATCAAAACAAATGGAAAGAAAACTTCCAGTAAAATGTATGAACTTTAAATGAACAAAGTTGGCAATATTTTCAACAGAATATCCTTTTCATTAAAGAGAAAAATATTCACTCCTGGATTAACACTAGCCCGATTGTGCAGGTTATTAGAAAATTCACTCATGTGACATAACTTCACTTCACTCCTGACTTTGAGTTGGATCAGGTTTATTTTCAGCCCCTGTCAAGTACTACAGTTTGTTTTGAAATGCTGGCAACAACTAGAGCTTGTCCTAATTATATAGCTCATGCTGATTGAATTGTGCCAAATTAAAATATTGCATGCAGCAGTACTCCCACAAATGTTGAACAAATTTTTTAAAATAAATTTAACTGCTTTTCTTAATTTGGATGCATTAAAAATATTATGTATGCATTTTTAGACAATTTATTTGCATAAAATACATGAATATGCCAAAACCATGCTTAAAATCAAAAGTGAAAGTATGCAGCCCAAGAATTTTTATCGAGTTTTCTGTAAATTGCTGTCCAGACTAAAACTATTTTTAAAGAAAATGTTACTCATTGTAGTAGTGCATTCTCAGATGCATTCCAGGTAATCCTTTCATACCAGTACTTCTTTTGAGCAAAGTAAAATAAAAACAAATATTGAGTGGAATTACATCAAACCTCTAAATGAAAAATATTTGTATCTAAGAATTTAAATTCATATAGAACCACTTTTAGATCTTGTTCAATCAGTTTTACACAGTGAAGTGGTCAATTTATCAGAAATTGTTTTTACACAGTGCCCATATTTAGTAAATGTTCCATTTGCTAGTAAGTATTTTCTTGGCATTTGCAAGGTGCTCAACATTTCTTCAAAACAAAAACAGCATAAAAATTTGTATTATATTGAAATTTTACATTGCCAAAAATGAGATCCACCAGAGGTACAGAATTTTCTGGAGTAAATTGTAAAATTTTGGGATTATACATAATCTTGAAATATGTCAATGTATAATGGAGTCAATTTCTGTTTGAATGAAGATTCATTTTTGGCCCCTTCTGATTCCTACAACAATTCAAGTAAATAGCAAGATAATCATGGTAAAAGTCAAATAGAACAAAAGATGTTTTATAGATGAGAACCCCAATATTGGAAAATTTACTGGCAGTTTTCTGCAGGTGACTGATTCACAATCTCATGACTACTTTTGTTCTAACCTATTCACAGTTTCTTTGGTAGATCGTAGAAGCAGATTGCAGTGTGCCTCTCCATATGGGACTTATAGCCTTTCTTTATGTACTATTCATCCTTTCAGCTCACTGCATTTTATACAGCACAATTAATCAACATACTCATATTCAGCTTTTATTGTTATATGAAGAAGGAATGAAGCTCATGTTTGAAATTACAGGAGCCGTGCAGAGAGATTTCACTTGTTGAGAGAGCTAGTTTTGGCTACCCAGACAGATGACTGTTATATTATTATATACTCAATTTATTTTCTCCGTTAACTTTGCAATTTCAGAATCATTCAGTATTTTGGAATACAGCATACATTCAGTTACTTTTTTTCTTGTCGTGTATTTTGTTTATATAATTAAGCCTTAGGTAGAATAAGAAAAATTAGCATTTAATGAAAAGGTTACTGCATTTGTATGGGAAAATATGAACTTGTTTTGTCAGATGGATATACTGCACTCACAAGGTCGTGCAGTATTCTTTCCAAAAAACTTGTTTGTATTTTCCCATACAAATGCATTAACCTATAAGTATCATATAGGTTGCTTTCCTTACTATCTTGGAATTTCCTCGCCAGAAAATAGTATTTTGCAAAACAATTCATTTTGAAAACATTTAATCTGTCCTCAGTTTTGGTTTATAATAGTTACATGCATAATAAGGGCTATGCCATTAAAGCACACATGGGATCCAGGGACGGCAGTCTAAACGGGAAAACAGGATGACTAAACAATTGCATAGGATAATTATGGATGCCTTGAGACCAGAGTCCAACATGTTGAGTTAGAAAATGATCATGGTCATTTGAGCTCACATATCAATCATTGTGGCAGATGTAGTCATTTCTTGTATATAAAAAATGTTGAAGGTTGCAATCCTGTATACATATTTTTATCTGTGTGTGACTTTCACCAAAATAAATTCTCAGGGTGGATCCAGAAAGGCCTTAATCACAACTTAGGATGGCTACCCAAATTCAAAAGTGTCTTTTCCAATCCCTTGTGTATGCTAATGGAACAGCCCCACAAAATAAGACATTGTTTTGTTTCATTTATATTAATAACCAGTTTTAGATAAATTGCCTCTTTAACATCATACAATCCTTTGCCAGAATGGGAGTAACTTATCCATTATTCAAATAAAGCAAACTTCCAAATGCTACATGAGTTACACAACTTGATAATTACAATCCCATTTCAATAAAACTTTAGGTTTATATTCTCTGACAACAGACCACTTTCCAATTCGGACAGGTTCTACTAAAGGTTTTACTTAGTGTTTATTATCAATCAAGAACATTTGTTACCACCATGGTGGTTTTCCATCAGAGAGGTCCCTTTTAAGGCCATCTTCTGATCAGAGGCCATAACACTTTATTCCAATATACTATTATTTTACCATTTTGTCCCCGTCATAGGAATGTCACACTTTTTATAAGGCTATCTGACGTTGCAGAAAGGAGTGGACTCAATAGAGGGGGTTCACCATAACTTCACATTAAGCTTTGTATATAAAGCCATTCAGAGTTCGCTTATTGTTATTGCGTCTTTCCAAAGATTTTGGTTATTGGATGACTTTTATGGACAGGTATTTGGATAGACAATGTGGATATTATAGTGACTTCATGTTTCTTTTATTTATGAGGTACCAAATTTTGGTTTCAATACATTTTAATATCAGTACGCTATAGCATCCATTCTCTTTTGCTAAATATAGTCTGTATAGTTAGTAATGAAGTTCAGATCCATTTACCATTCATATCCATTTTTATATCAAGAGAGACAACTCAGACTTAATGATTGGACTAGATAGTAGTTACATTCCTTGGACATTGTTCTACTGATATTAATACTTGAAACAATAGTAGAAAATGCTTTATATAAGAAATCACAAAAATGTCTCAAATGATTCTTGTGTTAATATAAATTCTCTTAGAAAATATTATATAGATTGTTTCAAGCAGTATATTTGTAACAGTAAACAGGACTATTAACACTAGTATCTCTGGATTTGTTTTCTTCCATCTGGTTTCATGTAAATTAGTGTCATTTCAACCAGCCATCTCATCTGAGTTTTCAGTACCTTGATTGTTGATTTCATTTAAATTAGTGTCATTTCAACCAGTTATATCAATGTTTTCAATACCTTGATTGTTGATTTCATGTGCATTAATGTCATTTCAACTACTTATGTCATCAGTCTTTTCAGTACTTTTATTTTTTTCATGTACATTAGTGTCATTTCAGCCAGCCATAACATCAGTGTTTTTAGTACCTTAATTGTTGATTTCATATACATTAATGTCATTTCAACCAGTTATGTCAGTGTTTTCAGTACCTTTATTTTTTTCATGTACATTAGTGTCATTTCAACCAACCATGTCGTCAGTGTTTTTAGTACCTTGATTGTTGATTTCATATACATTAATGTCATTTCGACCAGTTATGTCAGTGTTTTCAGTACCTTGATTGTTGATTTCATGTACATTATTGTCATTTCAACCAGTTATATCAGTGTTTTCAGTACATTGATTGTTGATTTCATGTGCATTAATGTCATTTCAACCAGCCCTGTCATCAGTGTTTTCAGTATCTTGATTGTTGATTTCATATACATTAGTGTCATTTCAACCAGTTATATCAGTGTTTTTAGTACATTGATTGTTGATCTCATGTACATTATTGTCATTTCAACCAGTTATGTCAGTGTTTTCAGTACCTTGATTATTGATTTCATGTACATTAGTGTCATTTCATCCAGTTATATCAGTGTTTTCAGTACCTTGATTTTTGATTTCATGTGCATTAAGGTCATTTCAACCAGCCCTGTCATCAGTGTTTTCAGTACCTTGATTGTTGATTGCATATACATTAGTGTCATTTCAACCATTTATATCAGTGTTTTCAATGCCTTGATTTTTTATTTAATGTACATAAGTGTCATTTCAACCAGTTATATCAGTTTTTTCAGTACCTTGATTGTTGATTTTATATATATTAGTGCCTTTTCAACCACATATATCAGTGTTTTCAGTACCTTGATTGTTGATTTCACGTTAATGTCATTTCAACCACATATATCAGTGTTTTCAGTACCTTGATTTTTGATTTCATGTACATCAGTGTCATTTCAACCAGTTATATAAGTGTTTTCAGTACCTTGATTGTTGATTTCATGTACATTAGTGTCATTTCAACCAATTATATCAGTGTTTTCAGTACCTTGATTGTTGATTTCATGTACATTAGTGTCATTTCAACCAGTTATATCAGTGTTTTCAGTACCATGATTGTTGATTTCATGTGCATTAATGTCATTTCAACCAGCCCTGTCATCAGTGTTTTCAGTACCTTGATTGTTGATTTCAAATACATTAGTGTCATTTCAACCAGTTATATCAGTGTTTTCAGTACATTGATTGTTGATTTCATGTACATTATTGTCATTTCAACCAGTTATGTCAGTGTTTTCAGTACCTTGATTATTGATTTCATGTACATTAGTGTCATTTCATCCAGTTATATCAGTGTTTTCAGTACCTTGATTGTTGATTTCATGTGCATTAATGTCATTTCAATCAGCCCTGTCATCAGTGTTTTCAGTACCTTGATTGTTGATTGCATATACATCAGTGTCATTTCAACCAGTTATATCAGTGTTTTCAATACCTTGATTTTTGATTTCATGTACATCAGTGTCATTTCAACCAGTTATATCAGTGTTTTCAGTACCTTGATTGTTGATTATATATACATTAGTGTCTTTTCAACCACATATATCAGTGTTTTCAGTACCTTGATTTTTTATTTCATGTACATTAGTCATTTCAACCAGTTATATAAGTGTTTTCAGTACCTTGATTGTTGATTTCATGTACATTAGTGTCATTTCAACCAATTATATCAGTGTTTTCAGTACCTTGATTTTTGATTTCATGTACATCAGTGTCATTTCAACCAATTATATCAGTGTTTTCAGTACCTTGATTGTTGATTTCATGTACATCAGTGTCATTTCAACCAGTTATATCAGTGTTTTCAGTACCTTGATTTTTGATTTCATGTGCATTGGTGTCATTTCAATTAGCCCTGTCATCAGTGTTTTCAGTACCTTGATTGTTGATTTCATGTGCATTAGTGTCATTTCAACCAGCCCTGTCATCAGTGTTTTCGGTACCTTGATTGTTGATTTCATGTACATTGGTGTCATTATAACCAGTTATATCAGTGTTTTCAGTACCTTGGTTGTTGATTTCATGTGCATTAATGTCATTTCAACCACGTATGTCATCAGTCTTTTCAGTACCTTTATGTTTTTCATGTATATTAGTGTCATTTCAACCAGCCATGTCATCAGTGTTTTTAGTACCTTGATTGTTTATTTCATATACATTAATGTCATTTCAACCACTTATGTCAGTGTTTTCAGTACCTTGATTTTTGATTTCATGTACATCAGTGTCATTTCAACCAGTTATATAAGTGTTTTCAGTACCTTGATTGTTGATTTCATGTGCATTAATGTAATTTCAACTAACCATGTCATCAGTGTTTTCAGTACCCTGATTGTTGATTTCATGTACATTAATGTAATTGAATCCATACTATCTTTAAAGTCTGACTGGTTTCTTTTTAAATAATTGTGCATGTTCCACAATGTAAAAGTGATCACAGTAACTGTTAATCCTGTTTCACAAAGTGAAAGTGATCACAGTAACTTTTAATCATGTTTCACAATGTGAAAATGATCACAGTAACATTAAATCATGTTTCACAATGTAAAAGTGATCACAGTAACATTAAATCAAGTTTCACAATGTAAAAGTGATCACAGTAACTGTTAATCATGTTCCACAATGTAAAAGTGATTACAGTAACTTTTAATCATGTTTCACAATGTGAAAATGATCACAGTAACATTAAATCATGTTTCACAATGTAAAAGTGATCATAGTAACTGTTAATCATGTTTCACAATGTGAAGTGATCACAGTAACTTTTAATCATGTTTCATAATGTGAAGTGATCACAGTAACATTAAATCATATTTCACAATGTGAAGTGATCACAGTAACATTAAATCATGTTTCACAATGAGGAAGTGATCACAGTATTTTTCAATCGTGTTTCACATTGTGAAGTGATCACAGTAACATTAAATCATGTTTCACAATGAGGAAGTGATCACAGTAACTTTTAATCATTTTTCACAATGTGAAAGTGATCACAGTAGCTTTCAAACATTTTTTTTGCAATGTGAAGGGATCACAGTAGCATTTAATCACATTTCACAATGTGTTAGTGATGACAGTAACTTTTGAGTAAGAGTATGTATTAAATCTGAAATCTGAGTTCAAAACAAGACAATGATCACTGTATCTATTTACTACGGTGCTGCAGTTTTTTTCCCTCCCAGTTTGTGCCTTTAAAAAATATCTAGGGCTTTGGTAATCATATGGCTATCCTCAACTTGCCTCTTATTTAATCAACTTCAAAATTTCCATTTCGTCTTGAAAGCTACACCTTCAGTCAGGCAATTAGGCTTATGTCGAGTACTCAGCCACCTTTTAGGTTGCTCTTGAGAAAGGATATTTAATCGAAATTATTGCAATTGATTTGGAATGATTATTTGTGGTCATGTAGCAGCTTATGTTAATATCTGATTGTCACCCACTCACACCCAAAGATCCCCCCCTTTTTTTTAGTGAAGATAATTGAATGACTAATTGCTTGTGTCTCAGCATTGTTTTCAGAGACGATTATAGATATACATTTAAGTGTGCATGGCAGATATCTTAAACTCTACTCATGCATGCCACATTTCTAATTAATTTGACTAGCTGGAATAGTGCTCATTCACATTAATCATAACAATTAAAAAATAAACACTCATTAATAATTAGTGGCAATATTGATCTATGAAATGAGTTCATAAATCACCAAAATAATTCATCAGAACTCCCAGCTCAAAAATTCAAGAAGAATGTCCCTAAACTTGTTTTGCTGCAATCCTGAAACTGGCCATCAGCAGGACCTCAGTGATGAAGTAATTCTTCTCATACTTTCATGAGTTATAGCCCTTTATCATCTTCCTATAAGCATTGGTTATTTACAGCCTAGGGAACACTCATGCATCCACAATTTTTATTTGATTTAAGCCAAATATGCTGTGAAGCTTGATCTCAACAAGAACTCAAATGTTTGATGATAAGCATATTCTGGCTACGTTTCTAGAGTTATGGCTCTTGATTGTCAACTTGAAGTGGCTAATTCACAACCTTGTGAGCACACCAGCTTCCACATTATAATTATAATTTAATTAAATTTGCTGTGAAGCTTTGCCTCAAAAAGAGCTCCGAATTTGACAATGGGAAGATTCTACATACATTTCTTGGAATTATGGCCCTTGATTGTTTAGCAGTATTCCAGGATTCACATTTTCCATTTGATTTGAACTGAACAGGCCATGTAGCTTCACCTTAACAGTCTCAGACTATTTCTACTATAATCAGAATTTGATGATATTATTTAGAGACAAGGCCTATAAAAGAATTCAATATTTCAGTGTATTCTGACCACTTTAGCAATCACATGTTTGTTTTTTTGTCGTTGTTTAATTCAGTGCCATTTGCCAAAATGTACTCCTCAGCAGGGTCTTAGATGAAGCTGAGTTAGAGCTATGGTTCTTAACCTACTTAGAATAGTTAAGTATTTTAATGTATTTAAACAATTTTGGATCTAAATCTTTTGTTTGATATCAACCAGACCTTTCTGGAAAGCTTTTTTTTATATATATCTAGCATAGATAAATTAATATCAGTCAATCTGGACCATATTTGAAGTAGTTCTGGCTCTTTACTGGCTTACAGTTTTTAATGGCTTGTGAAAACAAGCCTACAGATTTGTTTGTTCCAGTTGTGTTAGATGCTTCATGCATCAAACTTAGCAAGATCTGATATGTCATTAATTTCAGTGAAGATTCTGAGCATATTTGATTTGAGTTTTGCCCATGATTGGCTTGATACTGCACCTAATTCCCAGTCCCTCAGCCTTTTTGTGGGAGACATGAGAGCATAGCTGCTGCATTATTGGCAAGATCATGTATTAATTATTATGTCAAAGTAATCTTTCAGAATATATAATAGTCATCCTGTGATACACCAAAATGGGAAACCAACCTGGGTGTTGTTGGGATGGAGTTATTATCCATGTGGGTCTATCATAGAATTTGGGTACATGCCTCATTAAGCAACAAAAGTAGGTACTTGATAAAATCATCTATATTTTTTATGGCATAGAACTAATTTATTTATTATACATATACACGAGAAAACTGTTGTTATGAATTTTATATGAAATTGTTCCCCTGTATAAACAATATTAGTTAATGTATACCTTGAAAAACACCGGCTGTCCAGAACACAGTTCTAGAACTGCTGGTGTTTAAAGCACAAATAGATCAGAGTCTACACTTCTTGTCCTTATATGGGAGATAACAGTAAAGCCCTGATTTCATAACACATTATGGGATAGTAGGTTTGTGTTTTTGCAATTTGAAGCTGGATGCATTTTAAATATACATTTTTTTGCTGTAGTACTTTCAGTATGGCCATCGCCTATAGTATATGTCAGTGTGGTCGTGTATGTGTATTTGTTCACATTAAATTAAATGTTATTTATTGTTCTAAAATTTCAAACTAAAATAGATTAACCAGTGCCTATTCAGTCCTGATTGTTAAATGATCTGTTCCTTAAATGTCATCAAAAATCTTACACATGTAAATTATTGATCACTGTGAACTTTAACAATGGCAGCCAGATATTTTTTCCAACACAAGCTGCTTTCATTGCGATATCACAGCACATGACATTCAGTCAGGTTTTTACTAATTACATCTTTAGGTTGACCTTGTCCAAAATGTCCACATAATTTAGCATCGATTTTCCTGTATGTACTTCTTGGTGTGTGTACAAAAATGATCTTCCAAAGGAATATCGATCCAAATAAAGTGAATAATTGCCTTTTAATAGTTTTGTAATGAAAGCTAAAAAGTGACACTCATTACTGAAATAGTTGGCTCTGAACGCCTACATTGCCAGTGTGACTTTTACTATAACTTTTGTTTTGTACAATGGAGTTTTCCTAGTAAATGAACAAAATAATGGCTTCTGTACACTGTAACATGTTTTTTTGCAGGTGATATGCTAAGTACGGTGTTAAAGATGGAAATTTTCTGCACCAGTAATTATATGCATTCATGATTTGGTACAGCAATGGCTGTATTGCACTCAATAGTCTTAATACAGGAATATCATTTTATAAATATTGTACCTTTTTCCCCCACTATAATTTTACAGTTAGTATGTAAAGAGAAGGTAATGCAGTAATCCCTCACTATAACACTTTTGTGGTCACTATAAAAGTGTACCATCTTATAAGTGACATTATCTTATACAGAAGTACCATGTATACTCACTTATAAGTCAAGTCCAACTGCAATCATTATAGACCTGATCTACCATCACATAATGCATCATCAGATCAGGGTTTATCTTGTTGATTCTGCTGATTACAAATAGCCAAAACAAATAGCATATACCCAGATCTGCTAGCGCATTATACATAAATGCCCAATAATAGGAAAAATGTTATTCAGAGTTACTTTATAGTGAGGGATCACTATACTTGTAATGTAGGCATTCGTGCAAGGCAAGATTTGCAGTTTGTTTTGGACAGCTGATGGTGGAAGTCTTATCACTAAGTAATGCACTGTTTTTAATGCATGGATGGTGGAATGTTGTGTATGTTTTTTAATAGATGTTAAAATATATTTATTGTTACATGACAGTCAGATTTTGAGATATATGCTTCGAAGTTTCTTTGTCAACATATCATTATTTGATTGTCTAGTATGTGAATGTTTCAAGATAGAAAATAGAAGCACAGCTTTGCTCAGCTTGTAGTATTGTCAGCTAATGTCCCACTGTAGTATTGTCAGCTAATATCCGACTGTAGTATTATTGTCAGCTAATGTCCTATTGTAGTAGTATTGTCAACTAATGTCCCATTGTAGTATTGTATGGCGTCATTGAAGACAAATGAAAGTATCTATTTTTGTAATTCAAAATACTCCATAATTCTGCAGTGCTCTGGTCAAATCCTGGTATATACTTTGTTTTCTAGCTAAACAATTATTTAATTTGTTGCATGTGTTATGTCACACATCAGTAATTATTATGTCATGGATAACCAGCATCAAGATGGTGGGTAGACCTTTCGGTAAAAGTTTAAATTTATTATTCTTCGTGCAGTCTAGTTAAAATTAAAAGCTTCAGAAAGAAAAACTGAGGTCTGACTTGACGGGTTGAAAGTCCAGCACAGGAAATGGGTCCATTGATCTATCAACTTAATGCTTCACCTTCTCTAGAGCAAATCAACTTTTCTTCTAAGATGTTCATATATGCAGCACTCCCTCACTACAGAACCTTTCATTATAACACTTTTCTTTTATATAAGGCAGTTGTTATCATGGATATCTTTTTACTATGTAATAGTTAAGTTATGTCATAGAAATGTTACACATATCATGTATTTCATTATAAGGAAGTATACTCGTGTAGATAACTGTAGTTATGTAACAGTAAAGTTACATGTACTGTATGATGTACTTCATTACAAGGCAGTCTCACTATAAGACAGTCTTATTATAAGGCCATCTCATAAGGTAGTCTCACTATAAGGCAATCCCACTATAAGGCAGTCTCATTATATGGCAGTCTCACTGAAGGCAGTTTCATTATAAGGCAGTCTCACTATAAGGCAATCCCACTATAAGGTAGTCTCATTACAGGACAATCTCATGATATGGCAATCTCACTATAAGGCAGTCTCATTTTAAGGCAGTATACTCTTGTAGATAATCATAGATTCGATATTGAATCTTCCTCAATACATGATGACCTTACTTGTAACATCATGGTATATATTTATGAGGCATGGAACAGCAGTCTAGTCAGGCATCACTGTATGTAGCAAAACATTCAGCATATTGGACAAAAAGGATTAAAACAGTCTAAATTTGTATTTATTTATTGAAAGCTGCTCATTACTAAGGTCCTCACAAACAATCTCTGCAGAAGAGACACATATTCATGGTGCTCTACAGTTTCATATTTTGCAAAGGGTTAGAATTTTAAAGAAAAAGAATTTCCACAGCTTTCCTCACTGGTTATACTGGCAATTTAAAAAAGAGCTTGTATATCTTAGGCATAGTTCAAAGAACCTTTGATTCCCTTTATTGTGATGTATGATTGATGGGTGTAATATGGGTTATAGTATACATCTTGGCCTTAATTCAGATGTGCACCTTTCAAAAAGTGCTAGCTCCACTTGGTCATTTTTACTTTCTGAACTTTAGAGGTAAATTGTATAAAAAAAAGAGCCGATAACTTTATTTTACATTTTATATATTTTGTCATTCATTCATTGCACTTTCAGAAGCTGGTATTGTCTAGTCTGGCAAAATTAATTTTCCCTATTTTAATAGCTGCTATGGATAGTGTACTTTAGACTAATTGAGGCTGATTTTTTTAGCAAGGGAGCAGTCATTTTAGTTAGCAGTGTGCTTAGATCATGAACAGTTTCCAAAGTACAATATCCAAAGAAATGTCAGCCACATTACATTAGTTATGCTGACATTCTCTCCATTGTGCATGTTTTAAATGCAAACAACTTCACCTTACATATGTCACTCTCTCAAAAGTACATAATAACTGGTGAGGGCCCCTTTTAGTCTTATTTCTCAAAAATGTTGTGAAAAGTTAACAAATAGGTTAGAATCATGATTTGCAAGGCCTTCCTTTCTTCTCTTCTTTAAATTTTCCCAATATTCAGAACATTTCTTCCCTTTTCTTAAATGGAGGAAGAATATTGAAACCCTCCCCCTCAGTTTTTCAGTCTAGAATATACTCCCGGAGTAGTAATTTGTTCTTGCTTTGTCTGTTATATGAGGGATAGATACTTCATTATTACTAATGAACATGCATTGATAAGGCAATTTTGGGGTTGTAGAAGCATGGTCTTTTTTACTGTATAGTGTTGTTTATAAATCAAGTCCATCTGCCATGGCATAATACTCAGGAAGATCTGGATCTATGTTTTTTGTTCTACTAATTGCTTCTAACAAACTGCATAGATCCAGATCTGCTGGTACATTATGTGATGGCAGATCTCCATCTGTGCAATCTGCATTTGGACTTACATGCAAATATATACAGTAAATCAGATTTTTTTTCTATATAATATTAATCTGTATACACCATAGAAACAAGAAGATCATCTTTATTTTGTTACAGAGTGGTCAGCCACAGCCACTGACCATGCCACCCCGGACAGGAGGTCCTGGCATGGCAGGAGCTCAGATTCAGCAGGAACAGTTCAACTCTGAAGATGAGGAGGAAGAGACAGGGTCTGAGTCCAGTGATGAAGATGATGATGATGATGATGATGATGAAGATGAACACCAGGCTTTGGAAGGGTATTTTTTTTAAAAAATGAAAATGCATATAGTTGACATATAGATGTATAAATGGACAGCCAAAACAAGCTCTATTTTGCGACTGAAATTTTAGAATGAAGAAAATATTGGCTTTCAGAAGATTTGTGAGGAAATCTCATTATTTTTTCCTAGAAACTATTCTTTAAATGATTTTAGCAAGGTCTTTACTTTTTCCATGGTCACTACTTAATGGTTAGTTCACACTATATAGCCATGATTGTGGTGATGTGCCACTGTTGTATGAAGTATGAATCAACACCTTGCATTTTTCTAAAACCTTGATTGAATTCAAAAAGTGCAAGTATGTATGGTAACTTAGACTAAACAATTTACTTTTGATTGGAATTTATTGATTTATATACAGTTCGAAGATATAATGGATACAATATGAAGGCATAATGTTTCTGGTCATAATGGATTATATACAATTCAAAGGTATCACATTTCAAAGCATAATGGATTTATATACATTTTGAAGGTATAATGGATTTATATACAGTTTGACAGCATAATGGGTTATATACAATTCGAAGGTATCACATTTTAGAGCATAATGGATTTATATACATTTTGAAGGTATAATGGATTTATATACAGTTTGACAGCATAATGGGTTATATACAATTCGAAGGTATCACATTTCAGAGCATAATGGATTTATATACATTTTGAAGGTATAATGGATTTATATACAGTTTGATAGCATAATGGGTTATATACAATTTGCAGGTATCACATTTCAGGGCAGAATTAATTTATATACATTTTGAAAGTATAATGGATTTATATACAGTTTGACAGCATAATGGGTTATATACAATTCGAAGGTATCACATTTCAGAGCATAATGGATTTATATACATTTGAAGGTATAATGGATTTATATACAGTTTGACAGCATAATGGGTTATATACAATTCGAAGGTATCACATTTTAGAGCATAATGGATTTATATACATTTTGAAGGTATAGTGGATTTATATACAGTTTGACAGCATAATGGGTTATATACAATTCGAAGGTATCACATTTCAGAGCATAATGGATTTATATACATTTTGAAGGTATAATGGATTTATATACATTTTGACAGCATAATGGGTTATATGCAATTCGAAGGTATCACATTTCAGGGCAGAATTGATTTATATACATTTTGAAGGTATAATGGATTTATATACAGTTTGACAGCATAATGGGTTATATACAATTCGAAGGTATCACATTTCAGAGCATAATGGATTTATATACATTTTGAAGGTATAATGAATTTATATACAGTTTGACAGCATAATGGGTTATATACAATTCGAAGGTATCACATTTCAGAGCATAATGGATTTATATACATTTTGAAAGTATAATGGATTTATATACAGTTTGACAGCATAATGGGTTATATACAATTCAAAGGTATCACATTTCAGGGCATATGATCCTCAAGACTATGAAAATCTCCCTGTGACTCCAGAAATTAAAGAACTATTCCAGTATATCACCAGGTGAGTCAGAAACATTTGCAATCTAAACTTGGATTTTTACAAACATTATTTTTAAGTGTATATTTAAAAAGATGACCCCCCCCCCCTCCAACTCTTGAAAATGTGAAGCTGACCTATGTTTTCTAATGATAATTGGTATACTGATTACATAATGTATACCATGTGTACTTGATTACAAGTCAGGTCAGACTGCAAGCAGTGTAAACCCTAATCTTTCACTGCATATTGCACTGGCAAATGAGGGTCTGTATTGTGTATGTTCTACTAATTGCTCCTAAGAAACTATATAGTCCCACATCTGTCGTTGCATTGTGTGATGGCAGGTCTGGGTCTGTGCAGTTTATAGTTGGATTTAGCTTACAAGTGAGTATATAGTAATTTTTAGGACCACTCCATTGGCCTAGTGGTTAGAGCGTCCGTCTCGGATATGGAAGGTCGTGGGTTTGATCCACGGCAGAGTCATACCAAAGACTTACAGAAATGGTACTAACAGCTGCCTCACTTGGTTCTCAGCATTAAGAGGTTAGTGTTAGGACTGGTTGGCCTGGTGTCAGGTTAATGTGACTGGGTGGGACGTCATGCTACAAGTCTATGGCATGATGCCCCAGTGCTAGACATCACTATAAACTGCCAGACTGCAGACATCATAGTGATATGACTGAACAATTGTTAAACCTACGTTAAAAATCCAAATCACATCACATCACAGTAATTTTTAGATTTGATTCCTTGAATAATACAGATTTGCCAGATAATAAACAAATTTACAATAGTTACTGAATATTTTCTTAATTTTTGTATGATTAGAGTATTGTCAGGATAGAATAAAACCAATCAGCTATCTTCATGTAATAAATATTTCCTTCCTTCTGTCTCTCTTTCAAATGAGTAGGAAATAATGATTTGAATAGTGGTATCTGTGTCCACAGGTAAATAATGTTTTTTACTTTTACAATTTTAACTAATCCCATAAGCATGCACAACATGAGGGGATTATAATAAAAATTGCAATATTGAAAATAGTAATTTATTATTTGAAATACATGCCTCTTTTCAGGTCATTATTTTTATTCAAAGATGACAAATAAACAAATTTCAGTGTTTTTACACCCATGGTACTCAGCTGACATTTTATTGAAGTATGCCAATATCTTACTGAGCACTGCATGACACGTATCCAAAAACGTATCTGTTGTGCAAGATAAATACATCTTGCTTTCCATGCACTGTAAAGGGAGACAAAACAGACTCATGTTAGAATAAATTTTTAATCATCTAAATTAAATGTAAGTTAAATATTGAAATGAATATATGTACCATTATTAGTGTTAAATCGATGGGTTTGAAAAATTCACGTAAGAAAAATAAATAAAGAAGTGGCATGATATAGGAGCAGAAAAACAAATGGTGCATTACAAATGTCATGTTTTCTGTTAGGTTTTTAAAAATAATTTCTTGAGTTTATTGGTTTGAGAGTTTTCACGTATGTGGAAAAATGATTTTGTTCATAGAGTGCTCAACAGATATTATGAACTTCTGAGAAAGTGACAGATGCAAGTTGAAGTTGTTTGCATTTGCAACATGCACAGTGGAGATAATGTTGGCATACTTCTATGTTACTTTCATATACTGTGGCTGAAATTACTTTGGATGTTGTACTTGTGGAAATTGTGCATGGTCTGAGCATTCAGCTAATCAAAATGACTGCTTCCATATCCTTGAAAAATTAACCTGAATTAGTCTAAAGTACGCTATCTTTAGCAATTCTTTAAACAGGGAAGACAAATTTTGCCAGACTAGACAATAGCTTCTGAAAGTGCCATGAATGAATTACCAGATATGTAAAATGTAAAAAAAAGTTGTCAGCTCCTTGTTTTTACAATTTACCTCTGAAGTTCAGGAAGTGAAAATGACCAAACAGAGCTAGCAGTTTTTAGATATGTGCACATCTGAAGTAAGGCCAAGCCTATTACTATATAACCCATATTACACTCATCATCCATGCACCAAATAAGGGGAATTAAGTTCTTTTAACAATCTCTAAGATATACAAGGTTGTATTTTTAAAGAGCAAGTTTAACCAGTGAGAATAACTGGGGAAATTGTTTTTCTTTAAAAATCTAACCATTGCAAAATACAAAACTGTAGAGTGTCATTATAATGATGCATTGGAAATTGTAAAAAATATGTTGTGGTTTACTTAAATAGATACTCAATATTAGAATATTTATTCAGCATAAGTCTGCTTCTTTGGAACATTGAAAAGAATTTGAAGATGAAAGCTATGTATTTTCTTTTTTGTAGGTATACTCCTCAATCAATTGAACTGGAGCACAAAATAAAACCATTTATACCAGACTTCCTTCCTTCTGTTGGAGACATTGATGCATTTATCAAGGTGAGGAAATGATTTTTTGTTATTAATATTGTCATGTTGTTTTGTAATAGTTTTGCAATAAATATATCAGTAGGTCAGAACAAAGGTTTTTTCCAATGCAAATTGACTATTTCCTAATTAAAACTTGTAGGTTCTGCTTAGGGCTGTATAATTCAAATTTACCAGGGACAAAAATGCATGATCCATTCACCTCTTTTCCAACATTACCACTGCAAACAAACATAAAAGTTCCCCTTTCATTGTCATCAGACATAAAAGTTCCCCTTTGTCCAACATTACCATTGTCATCAGACATAAAAGTTCCCCTTTGTCCAACATTACCATTGTCATCAGACATAAAAGTTCCCCTTTGTCCAACATTACCATTGTCATCAGACATAAAAGTTCCCCTTTGTCCAACATTACCATTGTCATCAGACATAAAAGTTCCCCTCTGTCCAACATTACCATTGTCATCAGACATAAAAGTTCCCCTTTGTCCAACATTACCATTGTCATCAGACATAAAAGTTCCCCTTTGTCCAACATTACCATTGTCATCAGACATATAAGTTCCCCTTTGTCCAACATTACCATTGTCATCAGACATAAAAGTTCCCCTTTGTCCAACATTACCATTGTCATCAAACATAAAAGTTCCCCTTTGTCCAACATTACCATTGTCATCAGACATAAAAGTTTCCCATTGTCCAACATTACCATTGTCATCAGACATAAAAGTTCCCCTTTGTCCAACATTACCATTGTCATCAAACATAAAAGTTCCCATATGTCCAACATTACCATTGTCATCAGACATAAAAGTTCCCCTTTGTCCAACATTACCATTGTCATCAGACATAAAAGTTCCCCTTTGTCCAACATTACCATTGTCATCAGACATAAAAGTTCCCCTTTGTCCAACATTAACATAAGTATAATACCAAGGAGACTTTGTAAAACAGATGTACAGACTTTAAGAGGTGCAAAAATCAACAACATCACTGACAGAATAATGAACAGTGACCTAACCAAATACAAACAAATTATTATTTTAGTAGGTGGAAATGATGCCTGTGAGGGAAGGTCACTAAATCAACTCAAAACAGATTTTGAAAGTTTATTGTATGCTGCTAGATATTGCAGCCCAAATACATGTAAATTAATGATATCGGGACTACCTCCTTGTGTGGACACCAAGGCCAAAGAAATAAATGATCTGATAATTGACTTATGTGAAGATTTCAACCTACAGTACATTCCACAATACAAATCTTTCTTTATTCAGAATCAGGATGTCAACCTTAGTCTCTACCAAAGAGACAAAATTCATCTAAGCAGAAAAGGAACCTCTCAGCTGCTGAGAAATATTAACATGTATGCCCCTATTTTCAAGCACTTTAATGAAGAGTGTTGTCTTAACTGTGGAGAAACTGGGCACATGACACAGGTATGCCATCATGGCAAACAGATCGAGCGTTTTAGGTGCCATAAATATGGACACAAACAAAGACTTTGTCCATCAATGTATACATATTAGGAAGCTGGCAAAGAGGAGAATGCCAACGCTTCATTTACAAAAAAACTAAATGTACCCAGTGGGACTCTTAACTCTAACTATTCAATGGACACTATTGTAGATGCAAATGTAAATGGATTTTCAGGGTTTGTATGTGACTTTGAAGATGCTAATATATATGAACATTTAAATATAGAAATAGGATGTCAGAATGATAAAAGCAGTATGGAGACAATCTCAGTGAGTACCCCATTGCATGATGACATACATGTAATTGATATGAAACTAAATACAAAAGGTTTTAACATAGGTCACTTAAATGTACAAGGTATAGTGGGAAAGATAGACCAGATTAAGTTAATGTTGTCTTCCATGGAAAATAATATACATGTTTTAGGACTCACTGAAACCAAATTAAATGCTAACCACAATGATGATCTATTTCACTGTCAAGGCTACAATAAACCATTTCGTAGGGACAGAGAGACAGCAGGGGGCGTCTTGTTGTATACATTAGGGAAGATGTAAATGTAAAAAGGCAACTTGACTTGGAGTCACATGAAATTGAGAGTATCTGAGTGGAAATTTTTCAAAATAATGCAAAATCTTTCCTAGCTGGTTTCATTTATAGACCACCTTCCTCCAAAGCGTTTTGGAATGATAACTTTTTGAAACAAATAGAAAATGTTCTAGCACAGGAGAAAGAAACATATATACTCGGAGATATAAATAAGGACCTTCTCAATACTCAAATAAGGAACAACTGGATGGAATTTATTGAATCATTAGGCCTAGACCAGCTGGTAAATGAGCCTACAAGGGTAACAGAAAAATCAAGCACTCTTATTGATCACATTTATACTAACCTACCAGACAATGTGGCTTGTGTTAATGTACCAAATGTTGGTCTTAGTGACCACTATCCTACTTTTTTGACAAGAAAGGTTAAATGCAAGAAAAATAAGAAAAATACACATAAAACGATCACTTACAGATCGTTCAAAACTTTTAATGAAGAACAATTTCTCAATGACCTATATAAAGTTCCATGGAGTATGATCCAAAATTTGGATGACATAGATGAAGCCATGAGGGTGTGGACTGACTTATTTATGGATGTAGTATGTAAGCATGCACCACTGAAAGTACATCGAGTAAAGACTGATATTCAACCTAATTGGCTTACTACTGAAATCCTAGATGCTATGAAAACACGAGACAAATTCAAGGCTATGGAAAACCATGCACAATATAAAGTATGGAGAAATAAAATAACAAGTATGATCAAAAAAGCTAAAAAAACTTATTATCAATCATTGCTTGAAAACAAAAAGAGCAACACAAACTCCATTTGGAAAGTCTTCAATGAACTCACTGGAGGAACGCACAAAAAACAGACAAATAAAATTCACTCACTTCTGGTAAATGACACCATAGTCACTGATGAAACTGACATTGCAAATGTTTTCAATGATTTTTTCATCAACAATACCACAAAGTTAAAAGAGCCAGTGATAGAAAACAACTTTAATGAACTGAAAAAGTTCTGCAGCAGTAAAATCTCAAAGGAGGTATGTTTCTCTATCCCACCAGTGTCAAAAAACTTTGTTAAAAAATGTCTCAGTGAACTTGATACCAAGAAAGCTACAGGACTTGATCAGATTGGTCCACGACTCATTAAATCTTCTGCCTTTGCTATTGTAGATAGCATAACATTCATAATTAATTTAAGTATTGCAACCTCATCTGTCCCCAAAATATGGAAAACTGCAAAAGTAACTCCTATTCACAAATCTGGTTCTAAGGATGATGCTGATAACTACCGACCAATTTCAATACTACCAAACTTGTCAAAATTGATTGAAAAACATGTCCATGACTCATTCATGTCATATTTAACCAAACACTTGCTGTTACACCCTAATCAATCAGGCTTTAGACAGAACCATTCCTGTGAGACTGCCTTGATCTCCCTAACTGATAAATGGCTTCAAGCACTTGACCAAGGTAGAATAATAGGAACTGTATTTGTAGATTTCAGGAAAGCTTTTGACATGGTGGATCATGAAATCCTTCTGAAGAAACTGAAAATCTACCAGTGTGATGAAAGAACAATTAGATGGTTTACTTCATACTTAAATGAGAGAACACAACATGTTTACATAAATAATGTTCTGTCTGAACCTGAAACAATTAGATATGGAGTACCACAAGGCTCAATTCTAGGTCCACTACTATTCATTTTATTTATTAATGACCTACCACTTTTACTAAGAGACTCAATATCATCTACAGATCTCTATGCAGATGACACAACATTGTCAGACATCCAAAACACAAAGCATGAGCTCGAAATTTCTTTACAGAATGCACTAAACAAACTGGAAAACTGGTGCACATGTAATGGCATGGTGGTAAATACTGGTAAAACTAAAATATTACTTATCTCAACACGGCAAAGAAGGACAAATCTTGATAGTGATGAACTATGTCTGACATGGAAGGATACAAATCTGCAAATAGTCTGTCATGATAGGCTACTTGGTGTTCTGGTAGATAATAACCTATCATGGACTGAACATATCAAACATACCAGTAAAAAAGTCAATTCAAGTTTATGGCTTCTCAGTAGGATAAGACATTTTCTCCCTGAAAGGCACAGGAAACTATTTTATAACAGTTACATACAGCCCTATTTGGACTACTGTAGTACAGTATGGGGTAATTCAAATGATAAAAACATAGCAAAGCTGGCACATCTTCAAAAAAGAGCATTTGGGCTAATATCAATCCAGAAAGAAAGCAAGGAAAGTTTAGCTGGTAGGTTAAAAATATTACCTATTAAAGACCGAATCTGTTTGAGAAAAGCCAAATTAATGTACAGGATATCTCAGAATAGTGCTCCTGAATATTTACAATCACTATTCCAGTATAGGCTACCTGGTAATACTCCCCACCTGCGATCCATGTCTACCAAACAGTATAAAATTCCCAAACCAAATAAGGAGTTATTTAAAAAAAGTTTCCAATACTCTGGAACTCTGCTCTGGAATAGTATTCCAGCTGAGATTAGAAATGCCCACTCTATTTCCTTCTTCCAAACCCAATGTATCCAGTGGCTTCAGAGATGCAGCTTAAATAAATAAATTCCTTTGCATGAGGGCCTCAAGGTAGATTAGTTTTTAGCTAATTGTGTTACCCTCTTTAAATAAGGTCATTATTATTATTATTATTATTATTGTCATCAAACATAAAAGTTCCCCTTTGTCCAACATTACCATTGTCATCAGACATAAAAGTTAAAGGTGTACACATATCTTTTTTGTGTGCATTCTTTGGTTCACCTCCACCTACACTGACATTTTTATCTTTTTCTTTCTCTTTCTCTCTGTCTCTATGTCTCTGCATCTCTCTCTCTCTCTCTCTCTCTCTCTTATTCATATAAATAATATACCACTCAGTATCCCACATTTTTTTAAAAAAAATGTGTCATTGATATTATTAGCTGCCATATGGTCTGATTCTACCACTTCTCAAATACTGAAATCAGAAATTCACAGAATTTGTGTAGTTATGTTGCATAATGTGAACCATCAGTGAGAGAAGTGTCATCCCTGGTTTTCCACCCTTGGAGGTCTGGGATGGGGTCAGAGATCAAATGTGCACAAATTTCTTTTCCAGTGACATTTTCAGATATTTTTGTATCCGAATTGTATTATCCTATGCAGGTCAAGCATCATATACACATGATGACTTTTGCATTGTGATCCTTTGATCATTGGCGGGGGGGGGGGGCTAAGTACCATTGGGGGAGAATATGGGGTTCTGAATATACAGATAATAGCATGAGGATTTTGCAGTGGCAGTCTGTTGCAGTTGATATAGCTAACTATTTCATACTGAGTGTATTTGCATGTTTTCCTGGTAATTTTACATCATCTGTACTTATAAAGCTGCATTAGAAAGTTCAGATTGTAAGAGTTATATAATGTATGCATGCTGGCATAGCTAAACTACATTAAAGCCCCAATGTTGCTGTTATATGCAAAAAGTTGTACATGCCAAATCACATGAATAATACTGATTCTTGAAATATTATGGTACTCAACATCATTGGGTTTCATTAAAACCGGATAATGTCAGTGGTTCATCAAATTTTGAGCCATGTAATTTCTCCCTCAAAATGAGAAGCCAGGCCATTTTTTCACATGTGTATAAATTAATCTGATGTGATTGGTGACACCTGTGGGTCAACTGATTTCAGTTGAAAACTGGAACACAAGATGTGATGGCATCACTGTTGTAAAAATATGAAACCAACACCATGTTCTGTCAGATTGTTTCAGCCCATGTACATCCTTCAAAAGTATTCCAGCACCCCAGCTGATCACCAATATTCTCCCAAGTCTTAGTTTTATCTAATGCACACTTTTTCTTCTCAGATCTACTTCAAATGTGGGTCTGCCTCTCTTCATTCCCCCTCAAATGAATTTGTTGGCACGTATGAATGTTCTTATTATTAGATTAGTCACTTATGGAATTTGTCGAATGTATCACATCACTACTTTTGGAGCAGTCCCAAGAAAGAACAGAGTTATGAGCAGCTTCATTGACTGAATTAAGTGTTGGTGCCTCTTAATTCTAAACATCATTTAAACCTAACATCTTGGTTATTTCAAAGAATGGTTATGGTCAGATAGATTTTTTTAACAAATCATTTCCACCCTTCCAAGTTAGATTGGAAGAATGGTGAAATTTATGACATATGGCAGCATTGGCACTTTCACATGTTTTTCATTCATTCAGATAAGAAAAACAACAATCCTGTATAGGTTACAATAAACATTTAGTAAATAAATCCAATCTTGCAATGTGAAAAAGCTCTCAGAGCTATCAAACTTTCTCACTGTAATATAATTTGTGTTTTATCATCTGCAGATTCCTTTGCCCTAATGCATTATCCATCTAGTAGGTCATTTACTTATTGATATGACAGAATATTTTTAAATGGTACATGTACTTCCATCCATAAGAAAACTACAAGTTTTGTTGATGATTTTCTGTTTTGACTCCTATGCAGAGTACTTGAATTTGACATCTTTCATTCAATCAGAGCCATTATCTACCACCTTATTGAGCAAGCAATGTGACACCAAATGATTTGTCATTATTTTATTATATTTTGTGATCACCGCAGTGACTAACCAGTCATTTACCTAATACACAGAATGTCACCATAATCTTACTGTTAACTAAGCTAAATGACTGGTCTCTTTTGCTTTTACAAATATGTACAACAGTGTACAGTATAGAATGGTTAGGTGTAATTTGTTTTTCCAACAGATATATCTGACATTTGGTGGGGGTGGGGCTTTCTTTGGTTAGATGAGGAAAGGCTGTATTTAGAATGGAGTTTTACAGTGGTCAAGTCATATGTATTTCCTTTACAGATTCCTCGGCCGGATAACAAACCTGACACACTGGGATTGTCTGTACTTGATGAACCTTGTGCCAAGCAATCTGACCCTGTTGTTCTTGACCTTCAGTTAAGAGCCATCTCCAAACAGAGCACAGATAAGAAACTGGTTAGTAGACCATACAGATATATTGACCTTTTGTACTCAAGACATTTGACATAGAAATATTGACCTTTTGCACAGAAGACATCTGATATATAGAAATATTGACCATTTGTACAGAAGACATTTTACATACAGAAATATTGATCTTTGTACACAAGACATTTGACAGATCTTGAAATCATTATTTTTTATTTCTTTGTTCATGTATTTATAAATGGTCCATCATTTTGTTCCTAGTTGAACTATGATATGTGATGTTACTGCTCAGAAATTATTTTGTTTTTAAAGGGAATGTCTGAGCTAAGGTTTAACATGTACTCATTTGAAAGGGTTCACATTATTTACTACATATGTCCAATCTGAGCAGAATTGTTCAGTTTAGGAGAAATTGGCTTTAATTTCTGGGTTTTGCCATTTTCTTGTAGAGGGCACTGCATATGTGATGTGTAATCACACTTCTGGTTAATACCATATTAATGCTGGCATATTTACTGAATTTAACATGAACAGTTTGTGTGTGAGAGAGAGAGAGAGAGAGAGAGAGATAGAACAAGAGCATGTTTGTAAACTAGTGTCACAAGTGCAAATGAGCTCATTGCATTTTCATGATCATATATGTGGTTTTATAAACAACAGAACACGATGTAAAGAAGTCATGATCAGCTATTTGCAGTCAAGGATGTATGACAAAAACAAGTTAACCATGTAAAATGTTGTTCTATTCCCAATTAATTTGTTGACCAGGTTTATTCAGGATAATTCAGACTTATAGATCATAGGCCAACTTGCACTAATAAAACAAACATAGTATTATTATTTTTATATTCTTCCATGTATAATGAAGTTACCTGATTGTAATTTATTTTGAAATAAACACAAGCTGCTAATATATGCAGGATTTTAATTTACAAAGTGGATCATATATGGACTATGTATTACTTGTGTGAGGAGTTGATTCAGTATGTATAATTCTTTTACATATATGTTTTAATTACTGTCTACCTTATTAACTATAGTTTGAACAAATTTAGCAAGCACAAAAATACAGAAACAGTCTGAAGAATGTAGACCTGAATTAAAATGAGAGCATCTCAACCTTTATCACCATTGAGATGTACCAATAAAACTCTTCGATTACCTCACTGGAGTCAACATGTCATGTGATAATTAAATTGTAGTCATTATCTTGATTTTTTGATTAGTCATCACTAAATGTATAAAAGGTTTAAACACAAGATTTTCCTTTTAACATAATTCCATTATCCATCAATCACATGTGCTTGTTTAATATGTGTGTCTGCCTTTTTATTTATGTACTCAGAGTTCTCCTTTTTGAAAATCATATTCTTCATAAAAACATGATGTTGGTACATATTTATTGTGATGTAACAGATGTACAGTAACAGCTGAAGCCTAAGAGATATAACTTCAGTTTTCAAATTTATGTGAGTATAAAATGTTTACTTATTAAGCAAGACAGTTTAGTTGACACAGTAAATTGTAGTGTGTGTAATTTGTGGCACACTTTTTATTAGTTATTTTTTCAGATGTACACATAGTGATTGGTAACCTAATATTTGCATACAATTTATAAGAAAAACTTTCTGTGTACATGGGAATTGGAAGACAACAAATAATTGTTATTTTTGTTCATTAATGACGTATAAATAATTCAAGCATATTAAAGATAATATAATAATATCTGTGAGTACCAAAACAATTTGGTCCCCCTTGTGTGTGAGCGATTGAAGGCGACCACCTTTACAGAAATTCACCTTTGTCCAAGTGGGTTTGAATCTTGGTCTTGGCTCAACTAATGTGGGTATGTGAGAAAGCTTTCCAGTAGCTTCCCATGTGTCAATAACTCTTCCCAGGGTCTCCCTGGGATCTTCTTCTGCCATATACACCACTCCCTCCATAACTCGCACCCTGATAACTCATGAACCTGCTTATAACGTGGAGTCAGGTGTGGATCCCATTTTTTAAACTAGAAAATACCCCAAAAATTTATCCTTATCTGTTGAACTTGAAGATAATTGCAATCAAAATCGGTAATGGAAACTTTGATGTATCACTCATTTTATCATCAAAAACAGTAGATAGAGCCTGGAAATTTTAACCAACACTAAAATATCAAATTAAAAAATAGGTCATACGATTTTTTACATTTTCTTTCCAAATGACATTCCTATTACACCGCAATTAACGAAATTTTGATCAATGAAAATGTATTCACACTGAGTGGAGGCAGTACTTTAATAGATTAATACAAATAAAATAATTTTTATCAACTGAAATTTGTGTTCTGGTTCTATCGTTTAGCTCGTTTTAAGTGTAATCGTCATAAATGCAATGTATCCTCTTGTAAATAAACGTAAAATGCATCAATCTACCATAACAGCTATGTCCGCGAGCATCTCTCTGAGAACCTAATTAAGTGCCGACCATGTCTTGATAACTGACTTCTGGAAGTATTTGTTGTATTGTTACACTGAATTAAAAGCTGGCCTCCTTTGTATTATCATGTTAATTATGTCTTTTTAATCAAATAAAGGAGGTGGAATAAAAGAAATGTTAAAAGGCACGAAAGTCCTACAAACTTAAAATCTAGTGGCCCCGGTCTTTATTTGATCAATCGAACACTTATAAATGTTATTGTGTATGTTACATAAACTACCTTAAATTAACTGACTCTTTCATAAATGTGATCAAAGATAACAAGGCAGCCAAGCAAAATGAATACTTCATAAAATAAAGAGTTTGATTTCACAGATACGGGCCATTGTGGGCAAGTGAGTTTCAGAGAATTCTTGAACTGGCACTTAGAGATATCCTCATGGATGATAAGAAGTTTCACTATTAATTCCAATTAATTAATTCACGACATCAGTATTGTACTAATTGAGCAATACAGAAATTGAGTTTCAATGTAGATGATTGTCTCACAAAATAAATGTCACATGTTTTTTGAAAAAAAGGAATCTTGTTTGGTGGTGTATCAACAGTTAGTCTAGTTCCCAGCTCTTTGGACTCCTGATTTGGCAGGATATTAACACCACTACAGGAAACCAAAAAAGCATTGACGTAACACACATATTTTTTATGCGTATACTTGATGCTTGTTGAAACCAGTTGAAACAATCTTTGATATGCTGGACATTTCTCAAATAAATGTTTTTTAAACAGAATAATGAACAACTTCATAAGAAAAAGCGTGTTATTAAAAATTATTATCAACATGATTATAAAATGAGGATTCAGTCAATAAGCAGCCCAGTTCCCTAATGCCGCTTCCTCCCCCACAGTTTTCTCGATGTCAAAGCGATATTTTTCAATTTTTGGAGGTCCATCTCTAACTTGTGCTTCACCTATAGTGCGGTCTTAGTTTGTGGACCCTGTTGTGCACGAGCTATTGAGGGAGAGGTGTACATTGGCTGTGTTTTGTAGCCTATCATGTGCTGAAAAATCGTGTATAACCACACAGAAGAAACTAAACCAAAACATTTGTATACTATATTTGTATTGAGACTGAGCAAACTGTAGACATTTTATATCTCAAAAAGTCTGAACTAATTTACTTTTGTCTCTGTGAATTTTCAATGCTTTACAAAAGATTACAAGTGAGTCATTAGCTAATAATGTAGTTTACTGGAAAGGATCCTATCATCTTTATAGTTAAATAATAGTAACTTGTTGGTTTGAGGCTGCCACAAAACCAACAAATGATACTGACCTTTCACAATATCTTAAATTTTTAAAATTAGAAGAAAACTAAAAAAAATATCATTTTCGCATAACCTGCTGAAGTGTTTCTATTTTAGATTGTGAAAAGTCTGGAGTCAGCAGAAAAGAATCCCAAGCATATAGACAACTGGATAGAAAGCATCCGTGAACTTCATCGCTCCAAACCACCACCAAATGTACACTACTCCAAGTAGGTAATTTTCATTTATGGAGATATGGTCTGTATATTGTTTATATTTAGCTGGATTTTGATTCTGACAGTATTGGCATAAAATGACAGATACACACTTCCATTAGTGTATAAACACATGCATCTGTATACACAGATTTAAAGCCTATTAAAATTTAAGGCTAGTCCAGAAATGATGGTGTGGGAAGGTTGAATAGCAGTAAAGTTAAAAAATTATGCCTAGTGGGTTTTTTTTCTTCAATTTATGAAATAATTTCCAATGATGGGAAAAAATAATGAATTTTTGCCTGGTGATGTTTTTCAGCACATGATGCAATTGATATCAGAGTGAAACTGGCATAAAAGATAACATTTGTCCTGGAACAACCAAAGCAACCTGTAGAAAGCCAGATTCAGCAAGCAGAAAGCAAGTGTTTTCTGACCCCACACCAGAATAAATGTCCAGAAATCTAAAATGGAATTGGAAGGGTCAGAGGAAACTTAACTATAGAAGATCAAGCAAATTTGGTTCTTAAGGGAGTTAAAAAAAATACATTCTACACCCTAAGTTCAGAAAATTTCTTGAGAACAAGCTATCGTAAGGACTGCCTTTTATCTTAATATGCATCCACGCATGGTAAAGTTTCTGCAAATAAATTTCATGCATGGTATTGGTTGAAGAAAATATATCTTTCATCCATAGATGGTGGGTGATATAAATTATAGTTATGCTTTGTGGATGAAAATAACAGGTTCCATCAGACCTCCTCTTACCATTATTTCTGGAATAGCCCTTAGCCTGTGTAGCGTAGTGTCAAAATTTAATAATTGCCAATACTTTCATTTACAAAAGGGACATAATCTCACAATGCTGATGTAAAGAACTATACAGTATCTTTAATATGGTCAACATTACTGAGGCATTCATGTTGAGTTTTGCTGAATGACATAATATCTAGCTTTTTTTTATATAAATATTAGTGAATTATGAGTGATCAGAATGGGACGATAATTGCTTTTAAATGACTTTAAACAGAGTCTTTGAAAAGTTTTTAATGGTTTTAGTTGGACGGGTTTATACATCGACATTCAGCTAGCCAAATGTGGAGGATGGGATATTTTGCTAAGCCTTTGGAGATTAGAGCTGTTGATAACGAGATCCAGTTTCCTGTCCCCAAGAACTAAAAACATTCTCACGCTCAACTCAGATACAACTCAAAATTCTATAATCTGGTTGTTTAATGTTCAGTCACTGACAAATTAGATGTAAGAATATTTGTTTGAGTTTTAATCAAGTGTGAGAATGTAGCATTTTCAAAATCTTGGGATCTGAACCCTGTGCATTTTAGGGGATCTAGGCTTACAGTTTTCAAAGTTAGGTGATTAGATTTCTTCTTACTGGATGCCAGGTTTATAGAGAAAATACTGTACATCCTTCCTAATTAATACGTTTGTGTAAGAGTTACTTTCCTTTATTCAGCATGATTTAGTTTTATATGTATGACCAATGGTATCAAACCTGCAGACATCCTTAATGCAAGATTTCTTTTAAATTCAATATGCTCTTTTTACCTGGCAAGCTACTTAACACCCATTTTCCCCAAATCATCTACCTGCTTTAAGAACTTCTTCCTTAAGTAAAGCTGCAGCTCACCATCAACTTACCAGGCCTGAACAGAAAAGAAGAATTAGAAGTCAAGTGGACTTGCAACCAGTCTAATGACCAATATACATGAAAAACACAGTTTGGGGACTTGTACGTTAAAATTCAACCATTACTCCTTCATTTAGTCTTATATTTTACAAGCATTTTATATTTAGTAATGTGCCTTGTCAAAATTTAATTTGTCACATTTAAAAAAATTTAAATAATTTTTCTTATCATGAAATAGTGTTAAAGATTTTAAATATGGCAGAAAACATGAAGGGAACATTCAAGGTAATTGGCATTGTTTAAAGAGAGCTTTTATTTATTTGCGTGCATTATGACAACCTTTAGGATAGCTGACATGAAGCTGTAGGATTGAATCCTTTGTATTCCTGATCCAACAAAAATGTTATGGGTTATAGAAATGGGTTCCAGCCATCTACATCACCATTTCATTTTTGGCAGATAACTCCAAAACTGTTTTAAAGATAACCATTCAAAACTTGATACACGTAATACACTAATTGCCTAAATATGTCTTTGTTAGTCACTAATTTTTTCTTTTTGTTCATTTACCTGCCCATCCATTGATCTGTTCACACTTTCACAAAGTTTGTATTTATGAGGTATTATACTTGTTTTTATAGGTCAAGTCCAATGGCAAAAATTGTAGACCCTGATCTGCTGTTGCTTAATTCTCTGCAATGGCAGATCTGGATCTATGCAGTTTGCAGTTGGATGCAACTTATATATGAGTGTATATGGTATGCAGAGAAGTAAGAATATCATGTTTACTCATTGGAAAATCCTTCTGTAATTGATATTTTGGCAAGGGATGTAGATGACTCCATTTTCATTGGTGTTTTATAAATAATTTATGAAGTCTTGTTCCAGAAATATGCCTGATATTGATACGCTGATGCAAGAATGGCCTCCAGAATTTGAAGAGTTGTTAAAAGAGGTAATTCTGAGATTTTCTTTTTAAAAATTTCTACCGTTGCTTCTTTATTATTCATTATTTGCTAATCTTTATTATTCATTAGGTGCTAGTATTTATTGTTGGTCTTTAGGTTCAAAGACCGCCAAGTAATGTAAGAACTTGCATATAAGTCTAGCCCAAATGCAACCTGCATATACCTAAATCTTCCACTACATAATACAGCAGATCTTGGTCCCTGCAGTTTGTCAGAACCAATCATTAGAACATACAAAATAGACTCTGATCTGCCACTACATTATGCGATCATAGGAGATTAAAGTTTATCTTGTTTGCAGTTGGACTTGACTGATAAGAAAGTATAAATGGTAAGCAATCAAGAGACCCTCTTTTTTTACAGGGTTCCCATGCCACCAGGAAATCGAGAGAAATGATTTTATAAAATTCTGACCATTAAAAGTCCTTGAATTTTGCAAATATTGATGAAAGTCAGGAAAAACCTGGGAATTTTCCTCCACAACTTGACGTACAAAACAATTATGCATTTGAGTCACAACTGAGCTGATTGTGAGTTAAATGTATCGAGTTCTAATGAGAATATTAGGAGGTTGTAGTATGGATCATTTGGGTGCTTGCTATAAATGTATTTATTGAGACAATCCAAATGCTCAGTGGATTAGATTTGTCTGGTAGACTTTTTGTTTCACAGATAGTTTGATAGCTGTATCTTTTTTTATGGAAGGAATGAAAACCAGTCTAGAATCACAAGAGGCCAAGATGGTGGTCTTAAAGCATAGCTGCTTTCTGGATGGGCGAGCAAACTTAATCATTGTTATGTCGAGTTATGAAATTGATATGAAAATTATTTATTTTCTCAGAAATTGTGAGCATTAAGATCGTTATGCCTTTAATCGGCTGAAAGACAATAAAACTAATGCATTGATTAAATTTGAGCTGGTACTAGCGATTTTGATTGCTAGTCACATGAGCACACAGAATCTCACAACTGACAGTTTCAAATATTGTAGAAAAAATTAAATGAAATTCGTATACTGGTTATAATAAAAATACAAAAATGAAAGAGCACAAAATTCTCTATGTTTATTCCGAGACCAACTTCCAGAGTTTAGTTGTATCATGTGACTACCAAGTTGACGTGTGCTCACGCACGCAGGGAGCATATGAAGCAAGGAACCAGACTACTCTGCTTGATGAATCAGACTGGCCAAAAAGTTGTTCTCGAAATAAATTTGTTGAGAATTATATGTTCTTTCAGGTTTATACAAAAGGTATCTGACATTCATTTAATATAATTGAAATTTTGTACAACAAGAGTAAAATGGAGTTTGTTGTTGGTATCAAGTGACTATTGGACTTCTGATGTTGTTGGATGAGAGTTGTGAAGTTATGTGATTATTAACGCAAATGGTGAGTATTGGGTCAGGTTTCATCTATGCCAAGTTTTGTCTAGTTTGTCAGCGGATTAAAAACATAACAGTTAAAATACTTGCCATTTTTGAGAAAATAAATAATTTTCCTATTGATTTTATGCAACTATAAGTCAATATAATATAGTTTAAATTTGCTAGGCCTGCTGGTAATCTATCTTATGGTGGTGGCAGATTCCAATTTTTTTAAATGTAATTGCTCTGAACCCACACTCCATTCTAAATGTCCAGATGTGAAAAATGGGGTTGGAATATTCGAAGGAAACCCAAATTAGAAAATTTTGAAACTTGGTGCGAAACTATTACACAGTGGCATGTAGCTTGAAGCATTGGTTTCAGATCTTAAATAGAACACAGGAGGAGAAATGGGAAATTGTCATCCCTTTTATTATATATCAAGAAAAAGAGCCCATGTATCAATGCAGGTTTTGGGACTGGTTTATTGAACTACAAGATAACAGTTTGATTTAACAGAAAATTCAGTCCTTGTTTTTACAACAGTGTATAATTTGAAGGCATTTTGTCAAAATGTAAATCAATCCTTTTGTAAATTTTTTAAATGATGGAATTTTTTAAACAAATTGTCACAAGGGGTTTATGTTGGTTGAAAAATCTTGAGATTTATTGGCACACATAAATTCAGGGTTAAACTTTTTTTCGCCACAAGATAGGATAATAATACTTTACATTTATTGTGTTTTTTTCGTACTGTGATAGGAAATGTTTACTGTGTATAACATGCATATATATTGCTCTAGAATTCTTTAGAGTTAAAAGTTTGAAATGAAACAAAATAATTTTTGCTCATTATATTGTTTCCATGTACCAACATAATGTAGGTCAGCAAAGTAAAGTTATAATTTGTATTCTTTTCATTGAAATGGCTTTAAATGCCATTTTATAGGAATATAGTCAGATTTGTTTCATGTGACTCATTTTGTGGTTTTGTACAAGATCATCTTTTCTGACGTATGTTCTGGAGAGCCTTGAACGAGAAGCATCTTCAGATTTGGAAAAGGCATGTTTTATAATCCAAAATGTTCTTTAATTCCATTCAGGACTGGTCATATGCTGACCTGGAAAAAACCTGGAAATTTATATTTAGAAAAGCACGAGAACCGTGTTTTTAATGAGCCGGCCTACTTTTGTGCTTCGATAAGAAATTAGACATTGACTTTTATCTTGTGTGTGGACAGACATACAGTTGCCATGATGATCACCATGTCAATTCTGTCAAGACCTGTTCAACAAAAATGAGCCCAGATATCTTCTGTATCCCATAGACAAAAAGTATCTTAGATACGTGACAGTATACTAATACGTTGAAAAGAATTAGCTCCTTCATTCTGGTCACACCATGTATTTTTTTTATTACCAATTGTTTTTGGAGGGAAAAAAATGTATAGCATAAATTCACAATTTTGGCCAGTACTAATTTTCTTGGATTTTTGGGTTGCTGTAAATTATGAATTTAAAGACTCTAAGAAAAATGACCATTCTGACTTTGTGGAAACAGTAGAATCCTTTTGAATGAACAAATTTGAGTCCTTTATGAAAATGTCATTTTTGCAAAACCACAAACATTAATAAATTTGCACTATTCAGTCATACTTGCAGAAATACAGTGAAACCCTGGTTTTGAAAGTTTTGGTTTTGAAAGATTTTCAGTTGAGGTTTTTGTAGATGTGAAAAAGTTTGAGATCAAGAGAAATCAAGATAGAGATCAAAAGAGAACGAGATAGAGAAATATCAAGAAAGATAAAGATAGAGAGAGCACGAGAGATTACATATATTATTGGGCCTGAGATTGGGATGTTTTTGATCCTTGCTTGTTCAATATTAATAAAGGCTGGCACTTTTGAAGATGCAAAGACTTCAGATTAGCCTGTTCCAATCTGTGTTGGTGTGTGTTAAGTAATATTTTACCCTTGCATGCCCTTGGGGAATTTTCTGGGTCTTTGCCTTACAGATAATCCTACTGCAGTAATTACACTGCATAATTAATGTTTCAGCATGTGTCATGAACTTAACTGCTAAAATACATTTCCAGGTTTGAAGTAAGTTTCAGGGTTTTATTTAGCATGATGATATTAAAGAAGGAAAAACTTGGGACTCTAACTACATTTGGTCTCGAGAGAATTCCAGTATACTGAGGTTTCAGTTTTGAGGAGCTTCATTATACTTAATTGTATCAGCAAAAAGTGTGTTGATCGTTGCTTGAAAGGATAAAGTTTTTTGTAATAAATTTTAAGTTATGAACCTCGAATACCACAAAATTGAGTCTTTATACAGGTTAGCTAGTCCAGGCAGATCCCAAGAATTGAGAGTCATTCACTGTCTAATTGAAGCAAAGCAAATGTTACTTTTTATAACTGGCATCTTTATAGATTTCTTAAGTAAAATAGTACTTTGTCAGTAAACCTATCATCTTTTTTTTGCAGGTTGGTTTGCCAACAGCTGATCTGAACTGTGAACTAAGCCAATACGTGGATATCATTTGTTGTAAGACAAAATATTTCAGTATTATAGAGATTTTTTTTAATTTGAGATTAGATTCCTTATTATTTATACTTTTGCACAGCACTTAACTATAAGATGGTTGCTGTTATAAATGCATGTATCTTCATGAATTCCATTTCATTTAGTAGTAAAATTCTTTGTATCACGTACTTCATTATAAGTCACTATCACTATAATTCAGTATAATGTTGTCCATAGACCATTGTAATGAGGGGAACCTGTATCATGAACTTCATTATAAGGCAGTCCCACTGTAATTCACTATACTCTGTGGTTCCATAGACTTTGTTATAATAAGGGAGTACTGTATCATGAGCTTCACTGTGAGGCAGTCTCACTATAATTCAGTTTACTTTGGTTATATAGACTGTAATAACGAGGGAGTACTGTATCATGAACTTAATTATAAGGTAGACTCACTATAATGCAGTATAATGTGGTTCCATAGACAGTGTTATAATAAGGGAGTACTGTATCATGAACTTAATTTTAAGGTAGTCTCATTATAATTCAGTATAACGTGGTTCCATAGACTGTAATAATGATGAAGTACCATATCATGCACTTCATTGTAAGGTATCTTACCGTAATCCAGTATACTTTGTGGTTCCATATACAGTGTTATATTGAGGGATTACTATATCATGTACTTCGTTATAAGGTAGTCTCACTATAACTCAGTATAATTTGGTTCCATAGACAGAGTTATAATGAGGGATTACTACATCATGTACCTCTTTATAAGGCTGTCTCAGGACAATGTTATAACGAGTACTGTATAAACTTGTCTTGTACTAAAAAGCAGTTGTAGATGTAAAACCAAGCTCTGTAAAGGTCGGTGGTTTGTAATTTGAAAGAACGTGACTTATTGTGTTTTGTGATTTAAATAAACTTACCACAGACACACCCACACATATGCATACACATTTTATTTACATGGTTACCATGGTACCAGTTCATAACAAGACTCTTACATGCATGTGCATCAGTATATTTCAAAAGGATTCTACCAAAATCTCCTTGAAAACTATCCCATGGAAACTAGGGTTTTAGGATTCATGGTTAAGGTTTGAGTTGATAAAAATTTTAATTCCCAAATAAATCAGACCTTATTGACACACACAATGGGAGATATATTCAATTTATTACACTTCTGGAAAGGAATTTCTTACAGAGATAATGGCAAGGGAGAATCGTTCGTGATACAGGTTCTTTTTGTAACAAAGAGGCTTTTTTTTTGCAACCAAAGGACTTGCAATCCATGATCAGTTTTAGTGTAATCTCTTTTGGAACTAACATGAGACAAAAACACATTGATATACATATCAAGCATTAAATAAACATAAATCAATGTATAGAAGAAAAGCAGTTTATTTACTCAGTATTACATACCTGTTGCTATTGTATAGCTGATTCTTTTCCAGATAGAAAATACACCAACTGTATGACAAAAGTCGTCCTCCCATTAGCATGAACTAGAAGATTCAGGAACACTGTCATCCCTTGTCCACCCATATATACCTTACCCAAGTGCACGGTCTTTAATTCCTTTTTCAGTCGCATGATTCAACAACTGCTTTGTTTACAGTGAAGATGAATTGCCTTCGCTTTGTTTACTAAGATATTGATTTTTCTTTACATTCATTGTGTGAAATTACACCTGATCAAGAATTTTCTTTGTTCAAGTTGAGCTTTTAAGAGTTATTCACAATTTGTTCTTGTATTGCCTTCAATTTTAATGTCTTACCCTACAAGGGTGTTAACATTCAAATTGTTTTAACATAATTTTTAGTTAGGGTATGTTTTCAGTTAAAATATCCCTCTTCTTGCCAAATTGGGTCTATGGATCATTTGACCATTTTTTTATATACTAATTTAGTCATTCCCAGCTTTCACTTAATCCTGGTTGACTTTATTAACCTTCACTACTCAGCTTAACATTGCTTACCTTTTTGAATCAAGAGATCAGTGTTTGTTTTAATTCTTTGAAACATCTAGTAAGGTAGTTCTTGATGTTATCATATTTAATATAGACATATTCCATGCAGATATCACCGTTTTTTGTTTCAAATACTTGGAAATGCATAGAAGTTTTTGAATAAATCTTCTTGTCAGCATTCATTTGCAACAGTGTACAAGTTGGATATAAGTGTGGCCACAGGAAAGCCCCCAGGGACACATACCCCATTTGCCTATCTTGTACAAGCTGCGAGAGGATATATGCTTGTCACTTTTGCAGCCTATGGTTTGACAAGGTCACAGATCTTGCCAAATATAGATTGCCTTCCTAAGAATTTTCAGGGTTTTCCTTCTCTGAGTCTCTCAGGTCTCAGAGCAGATTACCAAAGTCATTTCAGAGACTCTTCAGTTTAGTTGTTTCCTTTTTTAGGGAGGTTATAAGTGGATGGGGAGTGAGTCATATCCTATCTTTATCGAGGAGCAGAACCCTCTCCATTCTGTGAGGACAGAGAGCAAGCCACACCCTACAATGAAGGTGGAGCAGCACCCTTTTTTTTATCAAGGATAAGAGAGCAAGTTGTATCTCCCATTAAGGAGGAGCAACACCCTCTTCCATCCAGAAGGGCATTGAGAAAGTCCAATCGCCCCATCTCGTCCTAACCACTCCCACCCAGTCTATGATGGAAGAGCAGCACCAGCTACTTACACACACCTACATGATGGCTGAAAATGAGTTAGTCTACCAGTCCATAAGAGGGGGCAGCACTCTTTTAGACTCAGAGGTGTGTTGTTGGCCACAGGATTTAGCCACATGGAAGAGCCCAGATCTGAGTCTATCAGATCTGGGTAAGACTCTTCGTACAGATCTGAGTCACCTGACCAGGCACCAGACACTGGTCACCAGTCACTAGTGTGTGACTATCAATTACTGTATTGGTTAGAGACCCTCCTACCTTAATGCCAGAATGCTGTTTCATACTTCCACATTATGGAAGGGGATAAGATCATCATCCCCCCCATCCTATAATTCAGTAAATCCTTACATGATGTGGGTATTTCCACTACAGGCAGTTGATTGGCCATTTCCCTGCATGAAGCCATGTACTTCAGGGCCTTGGCCACATGGTAGAGAGGATGATGTCTTGGGCCATGTACCTATATCTTCATCTTACAAAGTCGGGTGAGAAACAAGGGGGGGGGGTGACAAACTTTCCCCTCTCATATGCCTGGTAAGTCTGTTAATAAATATAGAATCTATGTTGGGGTTTGGACTAAGACAAGGAAATCTCAGTCATGGGGTTACATTATTTGTATCCCCATGAGGCTTGCTGAGTGGGGAGACATAATATAACCCTGAGACTAGGATTTCCTTGTCTTGGTCCAAACCCCAACATAGATTATTTTTCTCACCCAATATTTTCCTTTAAAAAGAACTCTTCACTAGTGTAATATAGTTCATTTGCAAATGTTTACATGTGGCTGATTAATACAAATATTTTAATGACTGTGGTGTGACCGTTGCATCCGAAGTACACAGTTTATACGCGTGAGCAAAGAGCAAAGAAAAATAAGATAAAACGTTGCATAGTAATGAGGTATTATCACATGTAATATATGGATGTTATATGAAATTGACAATAAATAATTGATATTTACAAGAAACTGTTTCATTTTCATCAGTTCCAATTTCGAAAAGTTATATTGTAAATAATTCTGGATACTCAGCTCTACTGTACAAGCTGTAACAAAGAGTAACATCTTGCATTAGATTATTCATAGGTAATTAGCATGTGTCACTATCATATATACGGACTTTGCAGATAACCGTGTGCTAAACTTTCAAGTTCACGGAATCTTTGAAAATGAATTTTTCTGTCTTGGAAATATGGCAAGTGCTACAGTGAAATTTGTTTATGGATTAATGTGTTGATGGATAAATGATTCCTTCTGGCTGGTAAGTGCATTAGTTGTCATTAAATATTGTTGGTATATTTTTTTATTCAACTGGGGCACAATGGATATGCTTAACAAAATTAGAATAAAGCATATTTGACATAACACATTTTCTGGCTGTTATTAAGTTTTCTGTAGTTAACAGAGTTAGGAGGCTATGATGTGTATAGGTCTATAGTGTATGTGCATAGATCAGTGTTTTCTGTCATTGTTCATTTCACACAGCATTGAGAATTGTATTCTATCTGTAGCACAGTCAGTTTTCAGGTCAGCATCATTAAATGTAGCTAACAGTATATCATTTGTTTCATATTATTTAAAAATTGTTAGGTAGCTTTAGCATCATTTAATGACACTGACCTGAAAATGTACTGAGCTAGGTCTGCATATAAGATAAAATTTACCATGCTGTGTGGAACAAATTAGCATAATACCAAACAGCTTGACATTGTATTGTATGTGTATTTTTGTCTCTCTAGAAATGTATTTTTATGGTGTGTTCTCAAATATTAACATTAAGTTACTTTGTTTTTGTTGTATATTTGTTGTTGTTTGATTTTAAACCAATTATATCAGGCACAGCAGAAGACAACAAGGGTTTCTTTTTTCAAAAGTAGTTCTGAGCGTGTGGACACCTTGACTGAGACGACTGGTCTGAGATGACTAGACTGAGATAAGAAAAGTAAGGGTTAGCAAAACAACTAGATTTCTCTTTTGCATGGGTGAGAAAAAGAAGTCCATTAGCACTGAAAGAGGAGTTACAGATTCAAGTTCCTGTTCCCCCTAGTTTCCTCTTCCACAAAGACATTGGGTCACATAGTCTTGCCTACCGAGAAAAAACAGGATAAAGGCATCTTTATTGTCCATGCCAGTTCACATGTTTATAAAAAACAGGCCGATGTGTCACCCACTTCCAGTCGGTGACCAGCCTTGTCTTACTTGATGGTCAAGGTGGCAGAGAGCTAGTATTTCTTCAAAGTGTTAAATGAAGTTTACCATCTTTTGCCTTTTTGTCCTGTGTTTCAGGCCTTAAAGTTCTGATGGCACAAAAATTCTTTCCAGTATGTCCCACCCTCTTTGTTGCAACGCGTGGTCACTGCTGCTAGCTATAAGGCTTCATACCCTCTCCAGGTCCAATAAACTGCCAACTTTGGATGCTGTAGCAACACAAGTGAGTATTTCTATGGAGATCTGGACTTACTGCCAAGTGAGAACACTGGAATCCTTAGCACAAAAAGCTAGGTCACTAGTAACCATAACCTTGCATGCCAACCTCTTTTCAGCAGCCTCATTCAGCATTCTGACGGAAGAATCTATCACTAGGCACATGATATCTTTGTCCCTGGGCCATGTCAGCGGAGCTTTTCCACCTCCACAGGGATGTTGCTCTGGACACAGTAATAACCTTCTGAGGGCTGCTGTCCTGGAGGCAGAGACTCTGGAGGGTTCACCCCTCAGTGGCTTCTCAGGATTCGAGAGACAAACATTTCCCATTCCTCACTTCCAATTTTGGTTCATCAAAACTGGCCAAGAAGTGAAATCATCCTGACTGGCCACAGGGTCCTTTGGTGAAATTCTTTAAAGTTGTCTAGCCTATGTTGAAGCAACAATCCCATTGCAGAGCACCTCTCACAAGTTGGGACTTAAAAGGATGAACTACAGAAGACCAGGGAAGAAGTTTGCAGGCCCTTCACCCTTCCTAAAGTCAAGGGTGGACAGATCTAGGAACTCATTCCATCTCCTGCTGAGTATCCTTCTTTCACTGGTTCCTGTAGGTGCCAAGACTAAATCTCTTCTCAGAAGTCAATGACTGGGTCCTTTCTGTAATAAAAGTTGGTTACTGGCTTTGATTTCAGGATAATGTCCTTTATTAAGATCCCCCATGTTCTTCCACAAGTTGAATCAGGTGTGAATAAAGAAAGAGGTTCACTTCTTTCTTCAGAATGGTGCAGTAAAGAGGGTGTTCAGTGACCATTCTCTGGCCTGCAACTCCTGGATTTTCCTGGTACCTAGGAAAGGGGGAACGTTTTGTCCAATTATTTATCTTTCCTTCCTAAAACAGGTTTATGCTGGAGGAACCTTTTAAGATGGAGACCAAAGCCTCAGTTAGGATAAGACATGGTGACTAGGTGGTCTCCATCAATCTTCAGAATATGTATCTTCACATCCCTATCTTTCCTCCACATAGGAAGTACCTCTGGTTTTGCTTGGATGGGTAGGTCCTTTAATTTCAAGCTCAGCT
Source organism: Sinohyriopsis cumingii (assembly GCA_028554795.2). NCBI lineage: Eukaryota > Metazoa > Mollusca > Bivalvia > Unionida > Unionidae > Sinohyriopsis > Sinohyriopsis cumingii. The sequence continues at coordinate 99,208,267 of CM068831.1, forward strand.
GTTCAGTCTAGCCCCTGTACCAAGAGTGTTTACCAGGTCCAGGTCCAGGATCACGGGACTAGTTTCATCCCATATAAGATCATTAGGTCTGTGAATCCTCAAATATTTCTATGAGTTCTTGATCCACGATAGCTGGCCATATTCCCTCAGAATATTCTATTGGTCCACAGTGACCAGCCTGGGTCTTTTATCCAACCTAGAGAAATTAGAACTCACTCCATCTAAAGATTTAGTCTTCATGGACATGAATTTTCTCACAGAGTAGACAAAATCCTGTCACTGTTGGGGGCCCTGAAAACTCATCTTTTTCTTTCTCAGCTGCAGATCTTGAACTCCACAGAGGATTTGGTTATATCTAGGCAGATCTCTATTGCTTCCTCTCGAGTTTCTCCTATTGGAGTTCTGGTAGCAGTTAACATTTGTAATGTCACTCACTGTTGTTAAATGTTGTCTAGTTTTGACATAAAATAATTTAGTGTTTCTGAATTTATATTGCAAAATCTGCACAAGGGCAAAATAATATGAAATAAAATTACCCAATTTCATCATTTGATCCATAGAATTTCCATGAACATTTCATAAGGAACATCCGAAATTGACTTGCCTAGTTCAGTTAGCTTCTCTTCCCTCGGGTTATTGGGCAACCTAATTTAAAACCCATGTTTACAGGTTAGTAGCTGTCCATCTTAGGTGTGAAGTCTTCTCCTGGATCTCCAGTTTCCTCCACCTTAAGGCCCCAGCTTCTGCCCTCACCTGGTCCCATATTCTAAATTATTTTAGCCCAAATTCAAGATTATGCCCAAACCCTAATATCATATAAGAATATAGAACTATACATATTGGAAATTTTATAAGTTCTCTGATGGTAATATTATTCCATGTAAAGTTAAAGAACGTCAAACTTTTGTTAGAGATGGAAACTAAGTTTTATTCGAACAAATTTTGACAGTTCATTGCATGGGTTATTGAGATACCTGTGTAAGGATTTTCAGTTTGTTTTGAAATTTATGTTCAAAACCCCAAGTTTAATAACATTTTGTGTTGCTGTTTTTAATGTTTCTTTTTTTTTCCTTCATTTCAGCTGTCCTTGACATACCAATCTATAAAAATACCAGTCACCACAATGAGCAAATCCAGGCACTTCATGTCCTCTTCACTCTGTATTCCGAATTCAAAAACTCACAGGTAAATATATTTCCATCAGCACATCTAGTAGTAATTGATCTGAAGAATTTATGTTTTTGGACTGTCGGATTCAAAAAGGTGGATTGTGTTCTAGGTCATGAAACTTCTCTGCTAGCCTAAACATAAGAATAAAAACTGTTATCATGTTTTTTTAACCAAACAGAAGTTTCATGTATGTAATGCTTCAACATTTTTAATCAATTTTATTCTTTTTTATTTCCTCTCTGTTTGCACTTTACCAGATAAAAGATCACTAGCAGTATAGAATGCCTTTTTGGCTTAAACAACATTTATCCAACCAACTGGATATATTTTAGATGGACTTCAACACAAAATCTAATGTAGATCAATGGACTATTGAATATACTGTAGAGTTCAGCACAAAACTTAGTGCAAATCATTGGAGTGTTGGATATCACCTATTAAAAAGCAAAGTTCAGCACAATACTTAATTCAGATAAATGGAGTACTGGATATACCATCAACCGAGCTTAGCAGAAAACTTGTGCAGATCAAAGAAGGCAAAATTACCTGAGAAACTGAGCAACACACAAGCATGAAGACCTCTACGCAAACTGAGAATAATAAGAGTTAATGTAGCTTTGTTTTGCAATCCAGCCCAAACAATTATTGGATAATAATGGCTTAGTTTTGTAGGATATGTGCTGGAGCAGAATGGCATTCAGAAGATAAGAAAAAGTAGCATAGTATTGTGATTACAAAGTATTTTTATCTTGTTTTCTTTCAGCATTTCCGTGCATTGGCGGAAGACAACAAGCTGGATAACAAATTGAAATTTGAAGGACACCATCAGGAAGTTGAAAATGAAGGATTTGTGCTATAGATTTATTAACGAGAGGGAGAAAGACAAAGAGACAAATTCTTATGGGTTTTTAAAAATTCAGAGTTGTCTTTTTAAATTACAATGATGTAAAAGAAAGCACATTCCTAATAGTGTGAATTCCACAAGTTCATTCAAGTCCAGGTTTTTTTAATGGTTTTTGATGCTGTGGAACATAGATTTCACTGTGATTCAGAAAACCAGCTTTTCAAGCAATTAAACAAATTGAGAAGTTAGAAGTGTTTCTTCAGCAGCATATTTTATGGAAAATACTTTTACTTATGGTGATTTTTTTCTACAAAACATTGTTCTCATTTCTTAGTTGAAATATTACTGAAAATGCTATGGAACTACATTCCATACTTCTCTCAATAAGTGTAAATAAGCTTCTGTGAAAACAAATTATTGCATCTGTCAAACAGCTGATAATTTTCATTTAACTAATGATAATTTAGTTTTGCATTTTGTCCTCATCTTCATAAATCAATAATATAATTCATCTAGCAAGAAACATTTCGTCTTGCTGTGATAAACCTTTTTTATCTCCAGCATTTTGAATTGATTAAATATTGCAAATAAGACCTCTTTAAAAAGGTTAACATGTCGAATGTGTAGTTTATCTTTTGTATTTTTTGTGTCACCACAGTGAATGAAGTGGAACATCTGGTATTGCTCTTGGCAGTCTATCTTAGCATGATTACGGAGGGAAACAAAACTCAACACAAATGAAATTTTGTATCTCTGTCCATATGTACATGAGCTTCATACAGTTTCCAGCCCATTTAAGTTATATTTGCTTCTTTTTGTACAAGTATTTTTAACATTTTGATTGCAAACCTTGTTACACAACAACCACTTAATTATGAAGGTTTGTTTGAGACATAATCGATTTGAGGTTGGAAAGGTAAAGCAAGGAACAGAGTATTAACTTTCAGTGCTTACAAAGAGCTATTTGAGCCCGCATAGCTTTGTTACTAGGTAAATCATAACAGATTGTGACTGGGTTCAAGGAACTTTCAAGTAATACCAGGTTCCAGTTTTACTAACTTTCTCTACTTTTTCCATAAATGGAAATTAAACAATATCTTGTTTATCATATCTCTGACAATGTTGAGATTTTACCAGAAGTCAGAATTGTACAGTACATTAAAAGTAGTTCTTAAGTTTGATATTAAGCATCCTGAAATCTATAAACTGGAATAAACACGAGGAATTTCTCTAATACAATTAAATTGATTATCTTTCTTCTAAGATTCATGGTAATTCAAGATTGTATTTCAGCATTTTAATTCTTAATGCTGGCTGAATATTCAGTTAAAAATTCATTCATCCAGTCAATACAAAATGTACTTTAAAAAAAGTATGTTGTCCACATGTCAAACTAGTGATCCAAGCATTGTGGTAAAATATTACCTTGACCCCATGGTGAAAAGGGCAAGTGAGCATATTGCAAAAATATATTGTGTTAACTTTATAATGATTTGTCCCAAGTATGAAGAAAATCGATTAAATTCATATATAAAAAATATAACCAAATGAGAAACCTTATATCAAAATCTTAAAATGGTGATTCAGAATGTCACTGTCTTAGCTTCGTAATGATGCATCCTAATTACAAACAGAATCTATCAAGGGACAGTGAAAAATAAACAGTTAACAAAAACTCTCTCTGACTTTTACCCTGGCCCTAAAGGTCAATGGGGGTAAGCAAACATGTGGAAGAATGAAATGTTGTTGCTTCATAATGATTATTGCCACATGTGATGAGAATCCATTATTTATGAAATATGTGTAAACAAAAGACTTTAACCAAACCATAACAAATTGGTGATGCCACTGGTGGAAGTTTGATGAATGTCTCTTGTTTTCCTATTGGTATACCACGGGAATTTTTGTAAGTGGTATGTACCATGGTACTTTTTCACTGTACCAGATTATTAGTTTCTGTTAGTAAGGAATGCATGGAATCTTGTTGCTACTTAAATTATTTTAACATTGTGTTTTCATTATTCATGACAATATGGTTCACCAAATAAACTTTTTTAAAAACAAAATGTCTGTATTTGTCACAAATTAATGGTGAATATTACAAATATAATTTTAATACATACCCATTTAATCTTGCATGGCTGATTAAGTAAGCACACAGCCTGGAACTAATTTTTCAACTTGAAATATTAAATAATAGTCTATTTATAAAACGTGAAAATGGCACTTTTGCTTTCTGGGGATAAAGATGGAGTAACCATAAGTAACGACAAGGAGTTTAAAACTATGTCATGGTATCTACCACTGAGACATTAGAGTTAGCCTGAGGTTGACAACAGTATTTTGGATATGTTTGACAATGAGTTTACCTATGAAGCTGGTGTTTCCAATTTACACCATACATGATAGAGAGGGAGAGACCAAGAACTTTGTCGCTAAAATCTTGTATTGAAAGTTGAAAAATCCAGACGAAGTAAAAATGACAGGGTGTCTTGTCAAGATTATAGGCATAGTTAGAAATGTCCTCATGTTTAAAGAAAACTTCATCCCTGTTTAATTAGACACTTAAATTGGTGGCTGATTAATGAAACCAGATGGTTTGTACCTTGAACCATATAGTACTCTTAATAGTTACAAATGAGCTATATACATAAAATTAAAAGGATACTAACTACAGCTACAGCATTTGATCTCAAGATGAGTTTGCTGATATGTGCTGAATTCTGGGTACAATGACCTTAAACAAAAAGGTTAAGAAATACGAGAAAAAACTTTTTAACCATGCACCTGTTTGATGTTGTTCCCAGCTGCAGCACTGATGACACAGAGAAGAAACATTCCATGATGTAAATAATATTAAAAACCAGAATCATCTAAAAATCATTTCAGCTTAAGAGCTTCAAATGTTGGTCTGCAGAAAAGAATATGTTACTGAATATGCAATAAACACAAAACCACACAAGTGTTTAGTTCCAGGTCTGAAAGAACAAGTTTGATATGATGTTGGAAGGTACATCTCATCCTGGTGACTGCAAAGTATTCCTATGCCATATCAGACTTGTTCTTTCCACTCACAAAACACATATGAAGTTTTCTCTATATATTTATGCTTCTTTAATCACATGTTTGACAATTGTCATGTATGCCAACATGGTAACAAAATGGAATGTTCTTAAACATATTGAAGCTCAATCAACTTTCAGAAAAATTTCGGATAGAAAACAAACAAAAACATGTCATATTTTAGTTATTTACTAATATATGTGAGTGTGTTAAGTATATGTATTCCTTATTAAGGTTGTGAATTATCCTAAGATTTTAAGGAGCACACATCACAATTGTTTCCTGTCTACACAATTTTCTCATGTCCATTAAATATTTTCTCGTTTGTTGAGTGTGTTTTACATTTGCTGTTTTCTCCCTATTATACCAGTAGTTTAACTAGTCAACTGCTGGCTTCACTATCAATATTTTTGATTTTTGTCGATAAGCTCTCAAATGTCGGCAATATTTCTTTAATAGTACAAGCTTAATCATTCAACTTTAGTTATAGCTTTTCGATTTTAACTTATAATACAACAGTTAACATACACATAGCAAATTTGTTTACAATAAAGTCTTGGCCATTACATTTTTTGTGTGGGGGTGGGACCATAATTTCCTTTAGAGCTGAAATATATTCATTTATTTTATCTTGAGATACATATCTTTATATTTATATATACACTATAACACAAAAATAACATAATGCCATTAGATAACCATAATAGTAGGGCAGGGGGTCCTCCCTAAATGGTCTGAAAAGATCAACCAGGAGAGAGTATCCCCAAAAAAAGAAAGTCTTAGCTGCGTCTTATGCTCCGAATCGACTTGAATGTGGATTTTGTCATCCAAATAGCTTTATCGTATGTCACATAAATTCTCGTGTATGAAAAAATACAGGATTTTAAACAATTACATGATCGTCAGTATTAAAATTAACTTCTCTCTCTCTCTTGGCATCCGTCCATCTACAGGAGATGATGGTGTAGCTCCAGAGTAAGTTGTTTCTCCTTCTTATATGGGTGTGTGATGTGATTTGGATTTTTTGACATAGCAACAAAAAAATTCAGTCATTTCGCTACGATGTCTGCAATGTGGCAGTTTATAGTGATGTCTAGCACTGGGGCATCATGCTGCAGATGTCCCACCCAGTCCTAACACTAACCTCTTAATGCTGAGTACCAAGCGAGGCAGCTGTTAATACCATTTTTGTAAGTCTTTGGTTTGACTTGGTCGGGGATCAATCACATGACCTTCATCATCCAAGGCAGATACTCTGACCACTTGGCCACCGGAGCGGTACGATACGGGTGTGTTAGAACTGAAAACTTAGAAAATGAAAAACCATGACAGAGACGTATTGCATCACAATTTTGTTACTGCACCTCATGATCAAAATAAAATTATGCAAATAATGAGATAGAGAGAGAGAGAGAGATGATCTTACTGTACGGTAATCTTACATCGTTCACTTGCTTGATGACTGATCATACTCGTTTACAAAGGTGCAGTACCATATTCCATTATCAACTAATACCACTGGGTAAGCAATTGTTTCTAGTTTTAGTTCTCACTTCCACTGTTCACGAATCATATTGCTTTGTAGTGGTATGAACATGCTAATTAAATATGTTACAGTCAGGTTTTCTGGAGCTAACACCTGTTTGAGGTCAACACTTGGCATACCAGGTCAGATTAGTGAGGCTACAAATAGAGAAATGAGGCTAACCATAGGTATTATGAATATGCTTCCATACAATGAAAGTACATGCCAGGTATTTACTGCTTCAATTTCTCAACCAGTGACATCTTTTGAACTTGCCAATAGGACTGACAGCAATTTAAAGTAACATATAGCATGAGCAAAGATCAAAAACAATCACCGCCTAAGCACAAGACGAGTACAAGCACATGAAAAAATAATTTTAATTGTTGGGAATAGAGAGGTTGTAATACTTGCAAAGAAAATTAGACATCATGCAAAATGGTCATTCTTGGGATCTAACCTAGTAAATGGAGTCTATATGGATATAACTATTATAAATATTCAAATTCCAAAGGGGTACGGTATGTATTTTTATAGCTTACATTTACTATTTAATTTATTATTTCTCTCTTTGACAAAAGCTTCAGCTAAACAGGGGCAATAAGGTGAAGAAAAAACACAAAGAGCTGGAATCTCTTCCCCCCCCCATATATACAGTGGGACCCCGCTATAACACGGTATTTGGGAGCCATAGAATCCGACCGTGTTATGAACCGAACCGTGTTATATGCAACCAACTCAGTTAGCTGAAGAAAATGTAACCACCACCCCCCAAAAAAAATTGGGGGGGGGGTGTAATACATGCAGGCGGTAAAATACGTGCTTCGTTGGCACAGTTGCTATCTTGAATTAATGCATATTAAATGAGAAATACACCTGTAGTGAAAAGAGAAAAGACATCATACTTTATTTAGAGAACCATGAATTGGTACATATACATGAATACTATTTATATATAAATGTCTAATGTATAGTATGATCAGAGTATCAACGCAGTGTACTCACCTGTGAACCTCATCATATACATTGAATCCACAATACAAGTGATTCCATCGAAATTATGCATACACAGCTTTAAAATATTCATTAATTTTGTAACAGGTCATATTGGTCTGAGTAGAAAAACATAGCACAATCACGTAATGAATGACGAAACACATTTACTTTGAAGTACGTTCGAAGTCGGTAAAAGTTAGTTTGCGTTTTAAGCCGCCGTTGGCATAAACTTTTTTCCTACAAAAAGGAAACTTTCACAGCACAGTTAAAGTGTTCCAGTCACGTTGGAAAATGCGAAAATCCATCACTTTTATTTAAGTTCGGTACTGACTTCCTTTGAAGAAAACTTATTTGCTGTTATTGAAAGACTGTAGTCGGCTTTCTTTGATGAAGGCTGCATGCGTTTTTGAAGTTGCCGCTAAAGAACAGCTTTGGAGAACCAAACGAATGCCCATTTCTTATTGTGGCGGCAACATCAAATAATTGTATTGTATGATTGAGACGGGATTTTTTTCCATTTGCTGAGTACATTTTCATAACAGTCGGTGCTTTAAAGGTAATCTGTTTCCCTTGAAATTTCAGCAAACTGTTTTATCTGGATACATTTTAAAAGGAATTGACTGTCATTTAGACTATTCTAGTTACTGTCCCTCCATGGCTACTGAATAAACCAATAAGAATTTTTAAAATTTTTTTTTTTACATTTGTGGTAGCAGCATGATGCTGCCTTCTACACATGCATCTGAAAATTAAGAAAGGGCCAACGGAAGATAGAGATGCAGGTGTTCTGACGACATGGATTATTACAGAAAACGTGAGTGTTCTGAAGGATTTAATTCTGAGTGAAAAGAAGAGGAATTTTACTTACCATCCACACACAAATGCATCTTTGTAAATATATTGATTACTAGCGAGCGGCCGAAAATCCAATGAAAGACAGATTACGAGAGAATGCCTCAGCAGTTTATCTCCGTTACCAGAAATGTCAACAACAAAAAAGCGGATATTTCACAACATACAGAACTTGTGCTAGATGTCAGGATAAGCGGATTATGATATAACAATGCACTGTTTAGATGGTTTGTCAGTATAGACAAAGAATTTGTTTATGTAACAAAAGATAAATTTCAGTGCATTTTATATCCAGTTTGCGGCTTCCTTTCATGGGGCCTCTGAATTTCTGCACTCCAAACCAATGGTTGTATATAGAAGTTAAAAAGCCAACAATGTCGCCAACAAATAAAAAAGCCACATGGTATGTTTTGCAGCCAATAAGGAAAAACAATCGAAGTTTGCGACAGTGGCGAAGACCTACGCGATCCCAGAATAAACCTTTTATGCGTTTTTTTTTCTTCTTCTTACTTTTAAGAAGAAAGATAAAGTACTTTTTCGCGTACGAGAAAAATACTTTTTCGTGTACGAGAAAAATACTTCTTAGTGTACGAGAAAAATACATATAAAATTTCAGGAGCCAAGCCACGATCGTCTTGCATTTTGTATTCATACGCGACCTCTATCCCAAAATGATAAGCAACTTTTTACGGGGTTTTTTTGTACTTTTTAAGATTTTTTTTTTTTGCACAAGAAAAATACATTTATATAAAATTTCGGGAGCCACGCCACGACCACGTTATAGCCGAATTCGTGTTATAACAGCGCGTTATAGCGGGGTCCCACTGTGTGTGTGTATATATATATATATATATATATATATATATATATATATATATATATATATTCAGGTCACATTTTATTTTGATCATGAGTGCAAGACGAAAAATATGAGGGAATAAATATGTATCTCTCTCTGTATCTCTCCCCACCGAAAAAATGTGGAAAATGCATTTTAGCATCAACGATGCAATATCCCTATTTAAATTGCATACCTTGATACTTTTAATATTTATGAAACAAAGTTATAGTTTAATTCCGCACAGCATCACAAATGTTATCCTATATGTAACTCAATAAATAATCAGGTCAGCATCATTTTATACAGCTAAAAGTACATAATACATTTAAAATACTTCATTTTAGGTACTTTTAGTTAGATTTACTGAACCAGACCAGAAAGGTTACTGAGTTACAGATATGACAGAATTCAGGATGCTGTGAGGAACAAAGTGAAAAAGACGAAGCTGAGGTATTGATCGGACCTCATTTTATACTCGGTATCGACTTAACATATGGATGAAGAATGAAACATTTTACCTATTCAATCTGAGGGGTAGGCTTATGTGAATGGGCTTACATGTGAGAAAATATGGTAATTATGGACACAATTAGCAACATAAGAGCAAAGTTCAGGCTTTCATTTTGTTTTCTCTTGCATATATATATATATATATATATATATATATATATATATATATATATATATATATATATATATATATATATATATATAATGCTTTTTATGCTACAGCTATATCAGATAATACACTTCTCTCAATACACATTTATTCCAAAAATTTTTGACTCTTTACATTCATACTTTGTGCTAAAAATATTGTGACTTTAGGACCATATTCTACTTTCTCCGTTAATGTCACATTGGAGCAGCACGTTACATGAAACAAGAATTGTGTTCATAGAACACAAACGATCTACAACTCCTTGTCTGCAACATATGAATTTCATGACCTAAATGCATAATCCATGTTGGGTTAATGGGCAGACAAGGTTAACACAGTCTTTATCTGCAGTGGGACAAGAACTCTTAGCATTGGTGTACATTTCATGCCTTATTTTGAAAAAGTTACAGATCAAAATTTTCAATAGTTACATTTAAAATATTTAAAATTGTGTCATCTTGGCATTCAGAAAAAGAAGAAACTAAATGAAGGTAAGTGAAACACTCACTCAAAAAGATGTTAATAAAGTTGTATCCTCTTGCACATTTCAAAAGTTATTAAGCAAAACCAACAAGAGCACTGTGAACGGTACACGATACACCTGCTCATATTGAATAATGGTACACAATACACCTGATCATATTGAATAATGGTACATGATACACCTGATCATATTTAATAATGGTACACGCTACACCTGACCATATTTAATAGCCATCTAAGTCTCAATGACCTTGACCTTTGGTCAAAGTATGTGATCTTGAACAAAACTCACTGTACAGAAACCCATTATTTTCTAATAGACAGACCATGACCTTTTATCTTTTGATTCAGTAAGTTTCATAATACCATTAGGTGCAAGCCATCCACAAAGTTTGGCCAGAAAACTTAATCCAGACTAAATGTATTCTATAAAAGCCATTTCTTTCTGCCATAATGACAACCGTTGACCCAAAAATCACAAAGCTTCTTCCATACCTTAAGTGCAAGCCCTCCACAAAATTTGGTCAAGATACATGTCTAAAACCAAAATTATGCAATAACCATTTTGATTCTTTCAGCAAGTGACTTTTACCTTTATTCCTTTAGCCTCTAAAAGTTTTTTCCTTCCAAACATCTAAGTCACGCAAAAACTTTGATGAAGGTGCATGTCAAAAATTCCATTTTTCTTATATATTAAAGTAGCACTGAACATGCCTTTTTAACTTTGTGTTAACAAATTCATTTTCTTCCTTGTGCCAAGCAAATGCCATCTATAATGTTTGGTCGAGGTCTGTGGATGTAAATTGTTCCTGTGGGAAAACTATTTTTCTCTTTCATTCACTCACCTTGACCCTTAATCTTTTGAAACTGAAATCAACAGGTTTCTAAATTTACCAAAGTGAAAACCGTCTACAAAGTTTGGTCAAGTTTTTTGTGATCTGGAACTAGTGACATATGGAGAAAGGATTTATGGTCTTTCAGGCACTGCTGACTTTCCAACTCCATCAAGTAGTTCATATTTTTCTCCAAGTTTGACCAATTTTGTAAGGTGGAACAAAATATCATGTCCTGCTACTGTCAATATGTTGTTGTTGTTGTTGTAGAGTTTAACGCCATTTTTCAGCACACGATACATGGCAGCCAGTATTAATGGTGGGGGAAGAACCACCGACCCACGAAAAGCTACTGGCAAGCTTTCTCATGTAACCACACTGGCCGAGCCCGAGGCTCAAACCCAAGCAGACAGAGGTGAGATGGCAGTGATCCGTATTGGTGAGCGCTTTAGACCACTCGGGGCCCCTATTGTCAATATGATACATGTCTTTAAACAGTTCAGAGAAGGCAAACATTATGTTCAATTAAAATGGTTGTAAAATACACTCAAATAGACCTTATATGTGCTGAGTGCTGAAACCTCTTGACAGGCTTACTGTCCCTTTCATCTCCAAAATCTTTTCATTCATTAGACTACATTTCTAGAAAATGCTACATAAGCAACTGCTTGATTATGCAGTCATTCCACATGAAAATATTGGTTGCTTAAATCATACATGATAATCCTGTAAAGTTAGACTTGTTCCCTGTCCAACTCCATTGAATCTTATATGAAAACTGGATCTTTATTAAACCAGGAAATTTAAGTCTCTATCAGGATTGGGCTGAAACAATCATATTTTCGATCATTTTTGCCAATATTCCATCAGCCCATATATTCAGTTCAGCAAGACTTATGATCAAAAATGGTCAGGGTTGGTAGGTCTGGTACTGTGACCATGGCCTTTGACATAAAAACAGGCATATTATTTAACCCGAGTGCTAACCATCCACAGAGTTTCATAACTTCAGATTGTGGAGAGCTTTAGTTTTTTGTGCAGAAATGAAATAGGTAATATATGGATGGAAGTAAAACATAATATACTGTATACTCCCTAATAAATTCTCCCAAAACATTACAATTTCCAACAGGGGGGCATTTATTAGAGCACAGTAATGAAAGTTGTTCATTTGATGTACTTTTATAATGACCACATGTGCATCACTGGGTCTTTCTGCCTCTTAATTCAGTCATTGTAAATATCAGCACATTTTCCCACCACTCAGCATCTAGTCAAAGTCACTGAACTTGCAGCCTAGCTATTGCAGCATTTTTTTTAAAGTACTCTTATAAAGACAACATGTGCATATGGGGGCCTTTTGGCTAAAGAATTATGTTATTGTAAATATCAGCACAGCTAAAATTATAAATTGATCGACACATTTTCCTACTCAGGTGGTTGAAGCAGGACTGGCAAGTCTTTGAAATTGCTGCCTATTTATTGCATCATGTTAAACACTACATGACTTTAATAATTCATACTTTGATATATACAATGTAACAGTGTGATCAACTGAGAATGCTGCAATCTGGATTGTACATTAGCAGAAGTATGAATTTACATTGAATATGCAAATACTGTGTAAGGTTTCTGAAAGGCATCCATACTGTCATGTTATGGTACATTGTGAATTTTATGTAAAGTTACATAAAAATGGGATTATGTTAAAATCGTCATGGTGGACTACTTAATTCATGTGTTGTACTTTTGGAATACAGAATTGTGACGATTCTCTATAGCATTTTCTTTTTTTTTTAAAGATAAAAAAGGGGAGGGGGGCAATAATAAGAGTGGGGATGCTAATTAGGGAGTAAATGGTACTGTTCCTTATGACAGGTGTATTAAAAAGATAAATGGACAGACTCATGCAAAAAGAATACCCTAAACAGGGATAAAAGAAAAAAATGCAACACAGCCAGAATTAAATTTTAATGATATTGCACAAAATCTAATTTTCCTTCAATGTCTGATATAAATTCTGGGCAAATAAGTTGAAATTATACTTGCCCAGCAAGTGAGTTGTCCGGGGCTGCCAGACAATTGATTTTTTTTCAGATCTGTTTATGAAAAAGCAAAAGATTTGTTGAGTATAATTATACAATATCTTGGTTATCTCAAAACCAAGAACTTGCATATCAAAACCTGCATCAGATTTTGCTACTCCATACATGATTGAAAAAAAGATTTATTGAGAAACGAATGTCTTATACAAATTGCATTTGTCAATTATGGTGTCATATGGAGTCGATTCTTTGTTATTGGATCACATTTTTGGATAAACTTTGAGAAAGAGAGGAGTTCAACAAAAGAAGATAAATATCCACATTTCTAAATTATTTGTTATGGGGAAAATTTATAAATTTTAGAGATAAAATGAAACATTAACAACAGCAGAAACATTAATGATCTTTTTTCCAAGACTCAACTTTATGCATTAGGAGTACTAACTATTACCCTTAAGCAAGTTACAAGTGCTGTAGTCAGAAGTCTGAGTACCCTAACACCTAAATAACTTGAGTCATATAAGACTTGTCATAGTTCCATGTACCAATGAGACTTTGTATTAAGACTTCTGTACAGGCAACTTTGTTTTTCGCATCTTTTTCATTACTCATGAACTTTCATGCATACAACCACATTTATTAAATTTATTACATTCACAAAGCAATGTTTAATACATAAAGTAAAGAACACAAAGATACATATTTATTCCCTCACATTTTTCATCTTGCACTCATGATAAAAAAAAGGTATAGAACGATATACACAAAATGTAAAGTGTCCATAGTTCTGGTCACATGTCTTCTGTGCTCCATTTGTAAGCAACTTCCACCATGGCTTTCTTTTCATTGATCTTCTGGAAGAATTGTTTTTCAAATCCATTGGACCTGTCAACACCATCCCATCGATATCCTGGTGTGATGTTAAATCGGTTAGGAGGAGGTGGGGCCCCTTGGTACTTTGGTCTCTCTGTAAGAAATATTTGTTTTGCTATTTGAGATCTATTTCAAGATGATTCCTTTTGAGTGATTATGGAAATAAAGTCTGTTTTTAAAACAAGGTTTGAAATTCAGCTTTGAAAGACATTTAAGTATATGGGTTAAAATCTGTCCTGTAATGGGAACAAAATAAAATGAGTTAAATCCTTTCTGCCCTGTGAGATTTGCATATGGAAAACTGACAAGTAAATTTTGTTGAAGGACAAACTAAAATTAGATGGGAGCTGTCATTGTGAGAAGACAGATTTGTTGACAATAAGTTCCTAAAATTCGCTTTAAAAAGAACAACAAGACAACCAGACTGTAATAACTACTTTGAGGAGACTGTTCATGCTTGATAAATTGGTGACAGATGTGGGAATTTTATAAGTGGCCATTAATGAAGCAGGAGGCGAAACAGAATCCTGGGGGCAACAGCATGAAGACTTCTTCAATAGATAAGCAAAGGGCAAAGTCTTCCCTCAGTACTGTTGGACCAAGAGGAGAAGAAAGGGCTTGCTAACTTCCATCTTCAATGTCAGAGCTATATCCTCAATGTCAGAGGTATATCTTCAATGTCAAAGGTAAATGGCAACAAAAAAGCCTCCTGAGATGGTAACAATGACTAGATAGTTGTTCTGTGCATCTGTCACAAAACCAGCAATGGAAGTGGTGTGACCAGGTGTTGGAAGGCATATATACCTTGGATCCAGGACTGGGTATATTGGGAAGATATATGCAGTAGAACAGAAATACAGTTTTTAAGGATGTCTACTGCAATATCATTTTATAGCTTAAATCTAATGCTTTTGAAAAATGAAAGATTTTTTTAAAATTTAAATGGTTCTTTTACATGTTCTATCCCCAGATTACAGAAAATGGAGAGAACATTTACACGCGGGACCAGAAATATCACCAGTGGAATGATGTGTGGCTGTGTAATCAAATTAAGAAAGCTAACATGTGTACACAACAAGTTGTTAGTTCATTACCTTATTGTTGTAATCTCGAGAGTTTAAAGCACAATGCAGACATGTTTAATTAGGCGTTATAAGTAATAATTGGATCAAGGGTGGTCAATGGTGGATTTCAAGTCTTTCAATACAGATTGCCTGACCTTTGGCTAAAGCGCGATAAAGAGACAATGACCAACACTTATTTTGGCAAACACACTTTAGTTAATGTTTTAATTTTGTGTATTGTTTAATTTTATTGCTTTGTTCAATATGTTTTCAGAAGAATATTTAAAGGCAGCTTATATTTTAGTTCATTTCAAAATGCCAAATATGCACTTTCTTCCATAACCAGTTAAGAAATGTGAGATTAAAGAATACATCTATGTCAGACTTTAGAAGTTCCTTATTGGGGTCTTCTTAGCTTAGGAGTATTGGAAGGCAATCAGCAACCTTAAAAACCCGGCCACAGGAAAACTGAAGTTTGAATATCTTTGCAGGCTGAGAGTGGTTGTTTTGACACTGCTACATTCTAATGCAGATACAGTGAGTACATTGTCCATTCTTTGCAAAATACAAAGGGATTCAAGGGGAAATCTGAACCAGAAAACTACTGGGAGCTTGCTCATTCTGAAACATCGATAGATGACGGGACCACATAGTGCTGAGAGTCTGTCCCCTTCTTAACAGAGAATCAGTCAACATACTGAGTCTGCTGAGGATGTGTGTGATCTGGACCATTTTCTTGTGCCCAGAGCACAGCACAGAAACTCACCAGCCTGGATGCAGAAGTCAGGTGACTTGATCCTTTCCTGTCTGAGGATGTAAGTGACCATAACTTTATTAACTGACAAGACAAAGGTCACTTTTCTACAAAGGTTTTCTTAACAGGAATGCAAGATGCTCATTACAGTCTTCATTTCCAGAGGTTAATAATTATGACTTGTTCCTCTGGGTTCCATTTGCTGCTTACATGCTATTAACAGAGTGTGCATATAAAGATATCCTAGAAGAATCAAATCTGCATTTAATAAACATAGAACTGCAGGAACTCCCTCACACAAACAAAGTTCTGTTTGAAATTGATACTGAGAGCTCAATAATTCATGCAATTTGTATTTGAGGGAGACAAACAAACAAAAACAGACAAACAGAGGGTTGAGCTGGGACAAGATCTGACTTCTTCCAATTGACTAGAATGCTGGTAAAAAGTCAGATAAGGCTGTTCCTTTATCACAGCAAAACAAAACTTACCATGAATGAAGGATGTCATCCAGTTATACTGAAATCACTGTTGACAAGATGGTAATGAACAAGGATTTGACAGAGTTTACTCTGAGTGTGTATTTTGAATGCAGCTTTAACAATTTTTGAGTCATATCGCTACAGTGTCTGCAGTTTGACAGTTTATAGTGATGTCTAGCACTGAGGCATTATATCACAGACATGCAGCATGATGTCCCAAACAGTCATATTTTCCTGACACCAGGCCAACCAGTCCTAACACTAACCTCTTAATGATGAGTGCCTAGAAAGGCAGCTGTTAGTACCATTTTTATAAGTCTTTGCTATCACTCAACAGAACCTGCAACCTCCCGCATCTGGAGCAGACACTCTAACCACTAGGCCACCAGAGTGATCTACTGTTTTTGTATGGGCTAAGATTGACTGTCAAAAGTGCAAAATATTTTTTTTAGTCAGTTGAAGGCTATCACAGGTCTGAGTTTTCCACTGGCTTTTGGTACAGTGTGTGTCTTTGATTTGGATTTTTAACGTAGCTTTAAGAGTTTTTTAGTCATATTGCTACGATGTCTGCAGTGTGACAGTTTATAGTGATGTCTAGCACTGAGGCATCGTGCCGCAGACGTGTGGCACGATGTCCCACCCAGTCACATCATCCTGACACCAGGCCGACAAGTTCTAACACTAACCTCTTAATGATGAGTGCCAAGTGAGGCAGCTGTTAGTACCATTTTTGTAAGTATTTGGTATGACTCGGCCAGGGATCAAACCCATGACCTCCCACATCTGAGGCAGATGCTCTAACCACAAGGCCACCCGATCAGTCGCTTTTGGTACAAGGAAACATCTTGGACAAAAACCTCAGAGACTTTAATTTGCAATCACTCTCCACTGCCCCTTGGTGAGTGATGAAGTGATCGCTTTCGTTAAAATTTCCACCTTCATGGGATCTGTGTGAATCTTTGTATTTGAAGGCGAATGTGAAAGGAGAGGGGGAAGGATAAACAAAATCCAAATCCCCTCTGAAACTAAGTAGAGAGAGATCAAGCTGACTAGGCATGAATGAAAGTACTGACTGACTCCGGGGCCACAAGTAGCCGAGTGGTCTAAAGCGCTCACCAATACGGATCACTGCCATCTCACCTCTGTCTGCATGGGTTTGAGCCTCGGGCTCGGCCAGTGTGGTTACGTGAAAAAGCTTGCCAGCAGCTTCTCATGGGTCAGTGGTATTTTCCAGAGTTTTCCCGGGTTCTTCCTCCATCATTTATACTGGCCACCCTGTATAGCCTATCTTGTGCTGAAAAATGGCTTTAAACCCTACAAAAACAAGGAGATCTCTATCATCTGACCTGTGTCACAGTATGTAGAAGACATATTATCACTTATTTTTTAACATACACAAGCCAAAAGATTAGGTCAAAATCAGTCTTTGCTCTGAGGGCTGAATCTGCAAGGTGGTGGAAGGATTCCACAAGTATTATGAGTGGATGGCATAACTTCCAAATTTTTATTTATGACATAAATTACACACATGCATGATGTAAAATTTGTGCATCTATCATTCACTTATGGAAGAAGAATAATCACAAATTCCATATGTACTCACTTATAAGACAAGATCAACTGCAAACACATATTTTTATCTGCTGCAACATAATGCCCAGCAGATCTGGGTCTATGCTGTTTGTTAGAAGTAATCAATAGAACAAATAATATATACCTTTGATCTACAGGACTGGTGCCTTTTGCTATGGCAGATCAGGATCTTTGTTGTTTGTAGTCTGACTCGACTTATAAGCAAGTACATATGGTTGATGACGAGTTTAGGACAGGAATTCGGACATCAATATAAGAAATACAACAGAACATTTTTACCTTTAAATTGCAGATGGAAATAATTACATATAGAAAGAAAGAAAAAACTGAATAATATTTAGTTCTATTAAACTTGATTTTAAAGAAGCTATTTTATGATATACTGCAAAATCATGTATGGTGAGTATGACCTTTCTATGCATACTGATATGTAAACTGTTATAAAACAAGAAACATGACTCTTGTGTCAAATCCATTTGAACAAAATTAAGAAAATATTCTGACTTATGTCACAATACTTGAAGCTATTTTTTGAAAACCCAATTAAATGCAGAGATTTATGTAGCTGATCTAATCCAATACATATAACCTGATTATATACAGAAAAAAAACTGACTTAATAAAAAAAAAAACTTGTCACCTACTGAGATGTAACTGACCTAATCCAAAACCTGATCACCTACAGATGTAATTGACCTGATCCATTACATAATACAAAATATTGCAATGTACATGTTTAAGAGATGGCTCTCATACTGTCATATTCCTGTGTTACCAAAAAAAAATCTAAAAGCAAACCAACCTAATTTGAAACCCCAAAACCCAAACCACCTACATAAATAAAACTGAACTAATCTAAAGCCCGAAACTTGATTACAGAAATGTAATTGACCTAATCTAAAACCTAATCACCAATAGAGATGTAACTGATCTAATCCAAAACTTAATCGCCAACAGAGATGTAACTGACTTAATCTAAAACCTAATCAGCAACAGATGTAGCTGACCTAATCCAAAACCCAATCACCAACAGAGATGTAACTGACCTAATCCAAAACCTAATTAATCACCAACAGAGATGCATTTGACCTAATCTAAACCTAATCACCAACATAGATGTAACTGACCTAATCTAAACCTAATCACCAACAGAGATGTAACTGACCTAATCCAAAACTTAATCACCAACAGAGATGTAACTGACCTAATCTAAACCTAATCACCAACAGAGATGTAACTGACCTAATCGAAAACCTAATCACCAACAGAGATATAACTGACCTAATCTAAAACCTAATCACCATCAGAGATGTAACTGATCTAATCCAAAAAACCTGATCACCTACAGAGATGTAATAGACCTTATCAAAAACACAAGATATCGTATTGCACATGTTCAAGAGATGACTTTCATATCATCAAACTCCTGTGTGACAAAAATAAATCTTTCAATCCTGCACATGTAAGCATAAAACGAGTGTGATGTTGTGTTTAGTACATACACTGTGCTGCAGAGGAAAATGTACCTTTAGTCTTTTTGTCTTTATTTTTCTTCTTCTTGATGAAGGCCAGCATGGGGTCCCCCTCTCTGTCCTGTTCTCGCATCATCTGATCAAGGTCCTCGTCATCCTTGTGGCGTGCCAGTGGCTTTGATGCCTCATACAAATGATCTGACAGTAGCTGCTGTTTCTCCTCTTGTTGTTTGAGACTACAGTATGTAATATACAATGAACTTCAATTATCCACACTTTTAGGGAACATTTGATTTAACAGGGCAGAAATTAAACAATGTATGTAAAAGCAAATCTGCATGTTCAGGGAGATTTTCTATTACCTGTAATATTTTGGTAGTTTTTTTTATTGATTAGATATAAAACAATTAGTGGTAAAAATAATTATCATTTTCTGTCTAAGGTACCAAAATTTGACAAATGCTGAAGAAGAAAAAAATGTCCCAAACATTACAGGACAAAACAAAGTGACATTTATGGAGTGATGGAATATCAAACATTACAGTGTACAAAAAATTAAAAACAATGCATCTTAGGATATACCAAATGTGCTCACTTATAATCTGGGTCAAAATGCAAACAAGATAGAACCTGGTCTGCTGTTGCATTATGTGCTAACAGTCAGCAGATCAGGGTCTATGTTGTTTATTCTACTGATCACTCCTAACAAACCTCACAGACCCATATTGTATGGCACAATACATGATGACAGATCAGGGTCTGTTTAGTCTGCAGTTTGACTTGCCTTATAAGCGAGTATACATAATACATGGTCTTCATAAATGAGATTCTACTGTTGCTATGTCTGATTGATAAAGTCATGCATCTTGATGACTTAGTGGACTTGCCTTATAGCTGTGACAGAGCAAATGATAGCAAATTATACTGACTGCTATGTTTGTGTAACTTTTAAAATGTATTGCCAATTTCAAGCATGCCGTATCAAATGTTAGTGCAAAATACATGCAAGGGAAAAATACTTGTTTAGGAGGAATGACTGTACAAGGAATGTGTGGTGAACAGAGTTTAAAGGAACCAAAAATCTCGATCACCAAAGTTTTACAAACTGAGACAACTGTAAATAAATGACGTATTTTCCTACAAACCCTTTGGACCATGCCTTGTACTTTTGCTGTTTTTCTTCCTCTCTCTTCCTCTCCTCTTCACTCATCTCTTTTTCCTTCTTAAAATTTCTTTTTTTCCCAGATTTGTCTCTGAACACTGTATTGGCATCCTTACCAAGTTGGTCAAGTGATATCTAGGGAATAGGTGAAAGTCATTATTAAACAGTCATATAGGTGACAAATACAGAAGTCTGTACAAGCCATGCTATTTGAATTCAGTTGTTGAGATATGTTATCAATTTGGTTTTCAGAACAATATTACTTTTGTTGCAACATAAATTCCCTGATAGCTCCTGAAATGACACAGAATTCTAATTTATTCAAATGTAGAATATTGTATGTTGTATGTTGTGTCTTTTTAACTGTGATTCAACACAACTCCCCCAAAAATCTACCAAAATTTGTACCACACAAATTAAAGTAAATCTGTAGTTTTCCAATTTTCTTAAATTATTTTTTTTTACAAATTCTATTCAGGTTGTATAATGTATGCAATAATTTCTCATCTGTCTCAAACTTTGAACACAAATCAGCATCATTGGTACCGCAACTATATTTGTACATACTGCAATACATACCATGTATACCTCTGTTATATTACTGTAAAATATTTGACAAAAATACTATTTTAAAAAAAACAATAATTTTTTTTAAGCATTTTGTCATGGAAACTGAAAACATGTTTTTAATATCATTAAATTCATAACTCATCATCATCAGTCTCATGACCTAGTGTGGTTGTTGAGGCACTGTGCTGCTGAACATCTGAACAGTTCCCTCCACTTGTCTCGATCATGTGCCAATGCCTGTGTCTCCGCAAAACTATTCCTGGTCCATTCTGTTATGTTGTCAGTCCACTTTTTTCTCTGTCTACCTCTCCTTCTGCCACCCTGGACGCTGCCCTGCAGGACTGTTGTGGATAGACTGTTGGCTCTAGTGACATGGCCATACAATTTCAGCTTTCTCTTTTTGACGGTGGTGAGGAGGTCCTCATATTGGCCCACTTCGTGCCTGATGGTGTTATGCACTTCTTCATTTGTGATGTGGTCCATGTAAGAGATGCCAAGGATGGTTCTGCAGCATCTCATTTCAAGCGACTGGATTCTTCGTTGTAATTCTGCTGTCAGGGTCAATGCCTCACATGAGTACAAAAAGACTGAGATGACTAGAGTTCGCAATAGTCTGACTTTAGTTTTCAGACAGATATTCTTGTCTCTCCAGATGGGTCTTAGCTTTGACAAAGCTGCCATTGTTTGTGCTGCTCTTGACAAAATTTCTGCTCTTGATCCCTCTTCAGTGATTATGGAACCAAGATATTTGAACTGGCTCACTGTTTCCAGTTCATGTCCTCTGACTTTAATCTTGGCTGAGAATTGTTTGCCACTATTTGTCATCAGTTTTGTCTTCTCAGCGCTTATCTCCATGTCAGATCTGGAAGATGTTTCATCCAGGTTCTTCACTAAGGTGGCTAGCTCGTCTTCACTGCCTGCCAGCCCATCAATGTCGTCTGCAAAGCGGAGGTTGGTGATGTTACGCCCTCCAATGCTGACTGTCCCACAGTAGTTTTCCGGGGCTTCGCTCATGATGCGCTCTAAGTAAATGTTGAAAAGCGTGGGTGACAGGAGACAGCCTTGACGCACTCCCACTGTTGTCTGGAACCAGTCCCCAACAGCACCTTGGGCAATTACTGCACTGGTAGCCTTGGCGTACAGCTGCTTGATGGTGTTGGTTAGCTTTTGACCCATGTTATACTTCTTCATTGTGGCCCACAATGCCTCATGCCACACTCTGTCAAAGGCCTTTTTGAAATCTATGAACACATGATAGATGTCTTGTTGGTGTTGCGAGTACTTTTCGCACAGAACCCTGAGATTGAATATTTGTTCTGTTGTGCTTCTTCCACTCCGGAACGCTGCCTGTTCTTCAGCGATGATTTCTTCTGCTTGTGGTTTCAGTCTGTTCAAGATGATCTTCAGCATTACCTTACTAGCATGGCTGATCAAACTGATAGTTCTGTAATTTTGGCACAGCTGGAGATTGCCTTTTTTGGGAAGTGTTATAATCAGTGACTGGGTCCATTGTGTTGGCCATTCACCTGTCTGCCAGATCTTATTGCAGATTTTTGTTAGTAGCTCTTTCACTGATTCTCCCCCATTCTTGATAAGTTCAGCTAGGATGTTGTCTACTCCAGCTGCCTTCCCATTCTTCAGTGCTCTTATTGCTGACTCCACCTCTTCTTTGAGAATGGGGAAGTCATCATCATTTGAGGAGTTTGGAACTTGAAGCACCTCTGGGTCTCCTGTGGACTGATGGTTGTAGAGTTCTTTGCAATACTCAGTCCATCTTTCTGCAATGTCACTCACTTCTGTGAGGCATTTTCCATTTTTGTCTTGAATGGTACTGACTCTTGGTTGTTTCTGTCTGGTGAGGTCTTTCACAATTTGGAATGCCTTTTTGCTGTTATTCTTTATCAGACTGTTCTCCATTTTTGTGCACTTTTGTCCAATCCAATTTTCTTTTGCTTTGCTCAAGTTTTTTCTGATATTCTTGTTTATTTCTCGGTACTTCAATGCCCCTGTTGTGTGTCTGGTATTTTTTAGTTCTCTTCGGGCATCACACAACTTGAGAATCTCTTCTGTAACCCAGGATTTTTTCTTCGGGCGATGGAGGCCAATGATGTCCTTGGCAGTTGCTGTCATGACTGTGTTGAAGGTGTCTGTCATCTCATTGACATCACCATCCATCACAAGGAGTGGAGCAAACTTTCCTCCAATTGTGGCTTGGAATGACTTGCAGATGTTAGGTTCCTTCAGTTGTTCAAGGTTGAATTTGAGCCTGATGATCTTTGGCTTGTTAATTTTCTTCAGCCTCACTCAGAAGTCCATAATCACGAGGTCATGATCACTCCCAATGTCCTTGTTTTTGCTCTACTGATGCCAGATCGGTAACGGTTTTGAACCAGTATGTAGTCGATCTGGTTGTGATGGATTCCATTTGGTGAGTGCCATGTCCAGCACCATGAAGCTTTATGTTGTCCCAGGGTGTTGGCTAGTACCAAGTTGTTGTAGCTTGCGAACTCGAGCAGCCGTCTCCCTCTTTCATTGGTAAGCTCATTGCAGGAAGGTCCACAATTTACCTCCCAGTCTTTTAGAGCATCTTTGCCAACTCTGGCATTCCAGTCTCCTTGGACAATAAGGATATCTTTCTTACTGACCATGTTTAGAATACCCTGTAGTTTGTTGTAAAACTCCTCTATTTCTTCATCATCATAATCGGTAGTTGGAGCATAGCCTTGGATAATTGTGATGTTAAAGGGAGATGCTTTCACACTGATAATAAATTCATAACTAGATTACTTAAACATTTCTGTACATTCCTTACTTATGGAAACTGCCAAAGCATGGGTATAGTGGAAAAGTACCATGATACGTGCCTCAGGAACAAAATACCATGGTGAACCAATAATAAACATGTACCTCTACAGATCAGTATTACCTAGTTTTAGAATTACTGTTAAGTAACTGTAACTGACATGCTTTCAAACAAGATTTATATTTTATTTTAATTCTGAGTAATAAAATGCTATTATGAGATTCCTAAGTTTGTAATTATTGAGACACAAAATTGTTGAATTGGTGAGAAAAAAAATCTTATCAGGTCATCTACATTATAAGCAACATACTCTCAAATAATTTTCCATACAAAGTAAAGAAAACATCAGAGTTGAAAAAGTACAATTAATTTAAAAACAATTATATACTTTCTCAAACAGTGGAAATATCTGAATTAGATAATTTTTATGTCAAGCTCTTTTTGCATCATTCAACAAAATGTATTGAAACAAAAATATATAATTAAAATAACATGAAAATTTAATAAAGTTATTTATTACAAATGGATGGAAGCATGTCTACACAATTTTATCTGTCTAGACTAACAGTGTGTGTGTGTGATTTGGATTTTTAATGTAGTTTTAACAATTTTAGTCACATCACTACAATGTCTGAGGGCATGACAGTTTATAGTCACGTCTAGCACTGGAGCACCATGCCACAGACACAGTCACATTATCCTGACACCAGGCCAACCAGTCCTAACACTAAACTCTTAATGCTAAGTGCCTAGCAAGGCAGCTGTTAGTACCATTTTTATAAGTCTTTGCTATGACATGGCTGGGGTTCAAACCTGCAACCTCCCACATCCAAGGTGGACACTAACCACTAGGCCACAGGAGCAGTTTAAACCTACTTAAGAGATCACCTTTAAAAAGAAATTACTTGTAATACACACCCACATTTTAAGAAATTAACCAGTCTAATGACCAATGAACAGACTTTTCTACCAGATGAAAGTCACAATATCGGTTGGTTTCTATTAACCATATGCATACAAATCTGCTTATAAAAATGGATGGTTTCACTTTTGGAGATGAACATATTTATGCACATCATCATTTTACTTTACAAATTTACCATTTTGAAGGCTTCAGCCTCTTTTCTCTTCAATATTTCTGCTTCCTCTCTCATGTCTTTTGCAGAAGAAAGACCCGCCTTCTTCCCAGAAAGTGTCTCCTGCATTTTTCCCGCTTCATTTCTTTTAGAATCACTATCTTCATTCGGTTTATCAAATCTGGAAACACCTAAACCCCTTCTATTTCTTCTTGGTGGGGATTGGTCAGAATCTGCAGTAGGCTTTTGCCTCCTTGGTGGTGATTGGTCAGAATCTGAATCCTTTTTCTTCTTTCTGGGGGGTGATTGATCTGAGTCTATATTTGACTTTTCATTTGAAACAGTAGTGCTTTCTCTAGAATTCTTTTTAATGTTACTGTTTCCTGATCTTGATTTTACATCAGATTTATGCCCTTTTCTTCTCAGTGATGACTGGTCTGAATCAGAACTGTGCCTTTGTCTTCTTGGTGGTGATTGGTCTGAATCAGGATCAAGTCTATGTCTTCTTGGTGGTGATTGGTCAGAATCAGAATCACGGTTTTGTCTTCTTGGTGGTGACTGGTCAGAAGCAGAATCATGTGTTTGTCTTCTTGGTGGTGAATGGTCAGAATCAGAATCATGCCTTTTACTCCCATGTTGTGATTGGTCAGATACACTATTATATCTTTGTGTTCCTGGTAGTGACTGATCTGAATCAGAGTCATGTCTACTTCTCTTTTGAGACACGAGTTCACCACTGTTTACTGCTCCTTTCAATTCTGTCCTATGATCAGAGCTAGAACCACAATTACTGCCATCATTTCCTTCTTTGCCTGAAAACAGAATAGGATACAAATGAAAGTATATGCATGGAAAAGATGTATCAATCAATCATAAAAATATTTCAACCAACAGCAGAAATCAAATTGTTAAATTACCGTATTTTCCCGCATATATCCCACGGGTTATACCAGATTTTACAAACCCCGCCGGGGTGTGTGTGTGTGTGTGTGCAGGTTATATAAGGGTGCGGGCTATATCACAAATTTTTTACACGTAATAATATTTCAATATATTGTTTGAAAAACATAACTACATAACTTATATATTGTTCTAGTTTTGTTTTGCTAGGGTTTGATATTATGGCTACTACGGTGACTTCACAACAACTTACGGTATCGGGACCAAATCAACATTTCGGGATAAAAACTTAAAATTTCTTCTTCTCCCAATTCTCGGGTAGACGTTGGCCGACGGTCGTTCGTGTTCTGACTGACAATTGGTTCCTCTTCATAAATTTATATACCCAATGCACTCCTCCTTTAAAATCATCAATGTGCTTCTCTGCCGCCATGAGTTTGGCCTTCAGTTTGATGGCAACTGTCGAGACTGGTCGGTTGTTTTCCCGCTGGGCCACGATTCACTGCCTCAAGTCAGCTTCAAGGTGAGGCCATTTTGCTTTAGGTCCACGACGAGCACGTTTTCGTGGATTCATCTTCTCCAATGTTCCTTTTTCTTTTCTCCAACCTCGGATTACACTCTCATCAATATCAAATTTTCTGCCTGTGGCTCTATTGCCATGCACTTCAGCATACACAATGGCAGTTAGCTTGAAGTCGGCTGTGTAAGACTTTCATTTCGGCATTTTTTAAATTAAACAGAAAGAAATTATTTAAACTCGAATCTACAATTAAAAAGAATACAAGATTATTTAGAAATGTCCGCGTTTATGTAGCCTGTAGTTGAGGCACAGCTCCTATAGACAGCCTACGCGCACAAGGACTGTGTACCGAGCCTGAATACCGGTAGTTAATTGACGTCATGCAAGCTACATTCGAAATTGACAATTGTGGCATTCAGCCTCAGGACCTCACACCAATGCATAATCGGCTCACAAGTACCTGGCTTCAAAATTCAAATTTGCCGGCTGCCAGCCGGAATATAGTGGAGGCAGGGCGACTAACTTGAACTGATGCAGAGGGATGAATATGGACTGGGGCCGACTGACTTGATAGCGTAAATACAAATTTGCATGTTGGGCGGGTGAGTGAAAATGTAGTAGTTGTAGTATCGTTCGTCATCCACGTGTGAGCATTGACGAATTCGGTCCTTCTAAAAACAGTAATGGTAGACAATGTGAACATACACAAAAAGTTCATCAATGTATGGTTGCGGGCTATACAAAGGTGCGGGTTATGCCAACGATTTTTTACACAAAACCCCAAAACCCGTGGGCTATATGAGGGTGCGGATTATCTGCGTCTGCGGGATATATGCGGGAAAATACGGTATAGAGAATTTCCAGGATAATTCAATGAAATGGCTGTACAGATATATCAATTTAATCCAGAAAGAAAACATTCCTGAAAATGAAACAAATTATCAATTACGATTTTAAGGTAATAAGATTCACCTCAAACAATAACTTTGTACAGTAAAGTTTCTGCAGTACAGTTTATGAATCTGAGTAACCTATTTGACAGAACTTTTATTTGGTTGGTATGTGTTTCTTAATTATGTGTTTACCCCTTCCATCTTGATTAATTCTGGTGAACTAAACACATGCCAAAGTGAGTTTCGTTTCTTATTTATTTTATTGTCTATTAAAAAAGCAACGAGATAAATGGATAAACATCCATCTCAAAATGTCCTTAAAATGTTTCATTTTAACCAATACATCATTCATAAAACTGCCAATCAACCCTCATCATACATAAATTTCCAGTCATGTCGTTACGATGTCTGCAGTGTGACAGTTAACAGTGATGTCTAGCACAGGGTCATCATGCCGAAAACATGTAGCATCATGTCCCACCTAGTCACATTATTCTGACATCTGGCCAACCAGTCATAACACATACCTATTACTGCTGAGCACCAAGCAAGGCAGCTGTTAGTACCATTTTTATAATTCTTTGGTATGACTTGGCCAGGGTTCAAACCCGAGACCTCCCACATCTGAGGCAGACACTCTAACCACTTCAGCCACCAGAGGGGTTGTACAGAATTGAAAATATAGTTAACAGTAGAAATTTATCAACCTAATGGCATGTGTCTCTAATTGTGATATATAAGGAAACTGTAATCATAACTGTTTATTATATAAAATTATAAATGACTTTAGAAACAACTTAAAATACAGTACAAATCCATACCTACAAGTACCCAGGATCTATAATTTGTATTTAGGTCTTTAGTCGAAAGGATTTTCCAATATCATAGGAAAGAAAAGACTATATCATGGAATAAACAAAAGGATTTTCCAATATCATAGGAAAGAAAAGACTATATCATGGAATAAACAAAAGGATTTTCCAATATCATAGGCAAGAAAAGACTATATCATGGAATAAACAAAATGATTAGTGCAATACAGTTGAGAAAGGACTTAATGTGACGGAACAATGATAGTATTGCAAGTAATGGGTCTGAAAAAGTACTTCATTTTATGGGAAAAAAGTACTGCAAGTAATGGGACTGATATAGTACTTGATGTAACAGAAAAAAATAATGGGACCGAGATAGTTAACCCTGCAAAATTATCTTTTGTTACTCTGGCTATCAATTAACATAAAACTATATTTCTTCTACAATTTTATCAGTAATCTGGGTATATATATATATATGGTACTGAATAGTGGGAGCCTTAAAGCTGTGTTGTCCTAACATTACTCCTTGTCTATTTCAATTTCAGACAGTGCTATGTTGTCATATTTGAAAATATCACTTTATCTGCTGCCATCTGTTTAGAATATTTCTGAGTGTTTAATTTACTATGTTCAGATTAATTCTGGGTGTTTAAGTTAAGTTACTATGTTCTGATTAATTCTGAGTGTTCAAATTAATCGTGTTCAGATTATTTCTGAGTGTTTAATTTACTATGTTCAGATTAATTCTGAGTGTTTAAGTTAAGTTACTATGTTTTGATTAGTTCTGAGTGTTCAAATTAATAATGTTCAGATTATTTCTGAGTGTTCAAGTTACTAATGTTTAGATTAATTCTGAGTGTTCCAGTTACAAATGTTTAGATTAATTCTGATCGTTCAAGTTACTATGTTTAAATTCTAAGTGTTCAAGTTACTAATGTTTAGATTAATTCTGAGTGTTCCAGTTACAAATGCTTAGATTAATTCTGATCGTTCAAGTCACTAACATCTGAGTTAACTCTGTTTTACTATATTACACCTGAGCATTGAGATTCACAAATGACAAAACCTGACTAAACTGAGATAATTGTTTTATAGCTGGATACAGCATTAGATAAGGTTACTCTACATCCTTCTGGTCCCAAGTTAATTCTAGGTTAGTGATAACTTCTGATGGCTTTTGATTCCTTGACTTTCTAGACCACCTAACATCCATGTCATCAATAATCAATAGTACATTTGATCAGATAATACTCACCATTATTAGTGTCCTACCCTAAAAATCATTGGACATAATGTGTTGTGCCAAGTCCTTTAAAAATGTGATGATCAAAAGAATCTAAAAATTATTGTTCATTTGAAATTCAATTTTTGTTGCTTTTTTACTCGATTGTGCCTTTTCCTGCAAGCAGCTCATATATAATTTAAATTCAACTCAGTGAATAAATTTCATATCAAATAAGTACTTGTGTTAAGATTATGTCACATGTTTAGACTCGAAGCTCATAGAAATTAGGTACATGTTAAAGGTCACGTACACCCAGTGTGATCCTGACAAAAACCAATCATTTTACTCTAAGAATTAAATTTAAAAAATGTTTAAATCTTAAACACATAGTCCCATCATGACCTTGACAACAGCCAATCATTTTAAAATAAAAATAGAACTTCTTTATGTGGTTGCTACAAATTTTGAATCAGGGTCAGGATCTAGATCAACACCTGGTGTTTATAAAACGAACAGTCATGGTCAAATTACTTCTGAAAAAAGTATCATCTCTAGTGAATACATTTACATTACAATAGCATGTAATAAAATATTCAAAAAATTAAACTGACAAACAGTTAAACTGAAATAAATATGTGTTAAATCAGATATAATTAAATCAAATATACATAACAATTTGAGTGGTGTATCAACTCACTTTTCATATGATAAATATCAGCTGGTTTTACTGATTTATTCTGTTTGTTAAACATATTTTTATAGTAAGACAAGCATTTTTTTTAACCAGTACATTTAGAAGGTATAATTAGTCACTGTATCGGAGTGTAACATTGATCTATATACTTTTTTCCTGGTATAATGATGCTGTACTTTTTATTAATACACTTATCTGCAGCAGACCTGTGGTAACATTAACAGCTTTCCATTTTCCTTCCCTATATCTTTCCATCTGCTGTACATATTCTGGTCTTTCATCTACGAACTCGGCCACTACAGGTGCATCATCCTCTTCATCTTGTAGTGTGTTGTTCACATTCTTTGGTGGAAATGATTTTAAGTCAAGATCATCATCTATAATTTTAGTCCTGCAAAAAATACAATGAATAAATGTGAGTGGATCATGAGAATATGTTCACCAATGCTCTAGAATACAGAATGTACACTATCTACATCTGAAATAAAAACACTAACACAAATAAAATAAAATCCAATATTTCAAATAACTTTGTTTCGGCTGTCTTAATTGAAAATGCCCCCAGATTCAAATTAATCTTAAAAGATAACCAAAGTCAGTATGGTACAAAAGATCAGTCCTTCAATATGAGTTTACGACTGATTGAATTACAGTAACCATGTTTTATTGTAGTACATGTATACACTGAGATGCACAATTCACATAACCAGGCTAACTTTTAATATATCATATATACTTGCTTATAAGTCAGGTCCAATGACAAACATTACTGACCTGATCTGCAGTCATATAATGTGTCAGCAGATCAGGCTTACATTATATTTCAACTGACTAGACCTAACAAACTGCAGCCACCCAGATTTGGGCCTATGCCGTTGGATCTCACACATAACTGAGCTTATACAGTAATCTCCTCGCTTATAACTGAGCTTGTACAGTAATCTCCTCACTTATAGCTGAGCTGAGCTTATACAGTAACCTCCTCACTTATAGCTGAGCTTATACAGTAATCTCCTCTTATAGCTGAGCTTATACAGTAATCTCTTCACTTATAGCTGAGCTTATACAGTAATCTCACTTACAGCTGAGCTTATACAGTAATCTCCTCACTTTTAGCTGAGCTTATACAGTAATCTCCTCACTTATAGCTAGATGGAATGTGATTTTCAGCAACACATTGTTTTCAAATACTAAAAATTCACCTTTTTGATAAGTATTTAAAAAAAATATTACTATGTTTTGTGCAAATGGTTTTACTTTTTCTTTTAAGAGCTTACAATCAACCTAATAAATTTGTCCAAAAGTTGGTGTGGTTTAATAATCAAAGAGATCCTTAACAATGAGCAGGCTGTGCTATTGTGTGATTCACTTTTATTTTCCATCTTTAGTGCAAGAAGGTTGTTTTATGGTACTGATAGGATTCAAGAAAAAAACCCACAGAAAATAAATATAAAAGATCATTATGGTCGATTTTACATTGACTGAATTGACCATACTCCATGATGGCTTACTGAAAAGAGTTCGCTCCTTGCTAAAAGAGTAAAAGATGATTCATTTCTGACAGAAATGTTTGAATGATTTTCTTTTGCCTGGCCACAAAATGAGAGCATATAGTTGATGATCATGAACAGAAAACTAAACAATGAATCCTCGAGCCAAAAAAATAATCATGATAGATTTATTTCCAAGTAAAAACAAAGTCATTAATACATATTATAAACTTAAGTATAATGAATGGTAATTGTCCAGATACCTTGAAATGTGCACGGGTTACATCTATCTTTAAGAAAGGAGTAAAGGAAGATCCAGGGAATTACAGACCAATATCAACACCACCTATATTATCAAATTTATTTGAAAAGCAAATAGTCATACAGGTCTATGAATTTTTTTCTCTCTCTATTTCACAAAGCACAATCAGGATTTAAAAAGTATCACTCATGCCAAACTAACAGATCAGTGAATACAAGAAATGAATAATGGTTCTATGACTTGGATTGTTTTCCTTGACTTCAAGGAGGCCTTTGATCAGTGGCTGGACAAAATGGTAGCGGACAAAATGGTACAAACCAAATTTTAAGTGAACATAATGGTATTGGACAAATTGGTGCGGACAAAATTGTATGGGACAAAATGGTACTAGGATTAAATGGTATAAACAAAATAGTATGGATAAAATGTTGCAGACAAAATGGTATGGGACAAAATGGGATAAAATGGTACATATATTAGAATTTCGCTTGCTCATGAAATTAATAATTACCTAAAAGCATAATAATATTTAACTTTTATACACATATTAAAATATTCACGCATCCATAAACTAACTGAAAAAGATCCCAATACAAATGATTTTTTATTAAATTTGTGTAACTTCAGAAATGTCAATTGTATTTTCTTAAAAAACTCAAGTGAAACTGCAAATAACTTATGCAGAATCTACAAAATGCAACGATACCAAATAGTAATTCAATGCAATTTTAATGACTGAAAAAATCTGCAACAATTTTGAATCAACAAAATCAGGCTTCCATGACCTAAAAGCAATTAATGTCAATATACATGTGCATTTAACCCAGACATAAAGTAATGGACAATGGTTATTCATATCATCTGAGACAGAGTTTATGTTGGTCTCATTTTTAAATCAGACAACTAAAAATAACTTTATGATGACCTTCATCAACCTGGCTTTCTGGCATTGAAATTAAGCATTTACCATGAAGCCTAGGAATAACCTGATCTAGTGTTTGTGTCACTCTTCCATGCTCTTCCTTGCCTTTAAAAAGGCTTTCAAAAAGTTATTTTGTATTACAAAATTTTAAGTTCTTCTAACTGCACTTAATTTTTAGTGTCCCACAGTTTGTGAGCATGTCAAAAAGACGCCGACAATATATTGCAGCAATTGTGAAATTTGTGATTAGTGGAAAAGTGACACCCTAGAAAGCCTGGTAATAGCGTATATTTATTGATGGTCTGCCACGCAAAATTTTCACACCTCATACGAGTGACATTTTCCGAACTGCACGAGTTGAACCTAAAATATAGCCAGTCTGGTGTCAGAAAAAGCTGACAGTTTAGCGTAGAATAAACTAAACTGCGGTCTGAGTTATAACATTATTGTACGGCATATAGCGCTTATCGATCAAAGTATCAAAATGAACTGCTCACTAACGACTGGGGTGCCTTAATTTTAGTAGTTTGAATCTAAAGCTGGAAACAGTTGCATATCATTTTAAGAGGACTTTATTGTCTTATTTAATTATAAAACTTTTTAAATTTTTTCATCATGTTAGAATATGTTACTTCTCAAAAAGGGACTCACAAGCTTGTATTTCAAGGTTATTTATTTACCAAGAACACTGATGGCAGTGATGGCAAGGAGCTCTGGCCTTGTGAAAGAAGAGCATTAAATTTTTTTAAAAAATGATTGTATAAGTAAATATTATAAATCATCAATGGTCAGTTCACAATAGCAGCCTATCAATGTTATTTAGTAAAAATTGTGTTTTTTTATGTACATTTCGTATAAATAAATCTGTAGTTGTACCATTTAATCCTAGTACCATTTTGTCCCATACCATTTTGTCTGCACCTTTTTATCCATACCAATTTGTCTAATACCATTATGTCCACTTAACATTTTGTCCTAGTACCCTTTGATCTCATTGATCATGAAATTCTGGTGCAAAAGGTGAACTGTTATATGTTTGATAATCCTTTTTTAAACTGGTTTAGATCATACCTGGCAATATTGGCTCACAAACTCACATTATTCATTCAGGGGTCCCTCAAGGCTCTGTTTTAGGCCCTCTCCTGTCTTATCTCATCCACTTATGATGACAATATTACCTTGGTCCCAAGGGTGTTGAGATAAAAGGATAGTACTGTATTATGAAAATGGCAACAGTTTTTGAAAAATGGCAACAAAATGTTGAGGTTGTTGATTTTTTTAGTGATAACTTTTTTAAAACCAGCACCAACCCTGCTATATCACCAGAACTGACTAATGTTATGGGCATAGCTGTGGAAATGTCATGCCATTTCAGAAATTGGAGAGTGAATGATAATTATAATTAATTTTTTAGAAATGCATTGAGCTGTATTGACTTGTAAAGACTAAAAATAATGCTATAAAATAATAATAACAATACTACAGCAGTAGTAGTATTTTCAATATTTAATGTGTGTGTTTGTGTGTGTGTGATATGGATTTTTAATGCAGCTTTAACAAGTTTTCAGTCACATCACTACAATGTCTGCAGAGTGGCAGATGTCTAGCACTGGGGCATCATGCCGCAGACATGTAGCATGATGTCCCACCCAGTCACATTATCCTGACACCAGGCCAACCAGTCCTAACACTAACCTCTTAATGCTGAGCACCAAGCGAGGCAGCTGTTAGTACCATTTCTGTAGGTCTTTGGTATGACTCAACCGGGGATTGAACCCACAACCTCCTGCATCCAAGCCGGATGCTCTAACCACTAGGCCACTGGAGCGGTCTCAATATTTAATAACATTTACAATAGATGAATATCTGATAATACATACATACATACATACATTAGTACTTTACACTACAATTTATAACATAAACATTATTTATTAGTATCAGCATTACAAACATACATATATACATACATATATACATACATACATGTATACATACCATAATAGTAAGTTTTATATCCTTGAAATATCTTTACAGCTCAATGCATGTTTTTGCATTTATTTATTCTGAATTATCTCTTTCAAATTTTTAACATAATGGCACTCTCAAATCTCTCACATGATCTCTCTCTATCTCATTTCTGACATGACAGCACACCATTTCCACAGCTCTGTCCCAATCAGATGTTCCCTGTAATATGCTTATAGGCATCGCTAGACAGCTAAGAGATATTGGGCCTGTTTTGTGGTGATGCTATTTTCCATGCAAGCATCAACAGCTGAAATCCAACTTCAACAACTGCTGAATATACATGCATTCTGTTCTGACAGGGATTAATACTAAAATGTTGAGTTTTCTAAATTGTATGATGTCATTGATCAATAGAAGAGGGATTATATTTGCTGTCTAACTACAATGGTGAGTCAAAAAAAACTGATGAATCTGTAGCAAGCACCCTGATAGTCTGTATGTATAACAGCATGGTCTGTCCAATTTGGATAATGTCTTAATATGGTTTTTCTATGACACCAGTCACGGGCAAAGAAAAAACAAAAAAGTGGCATAGAACAACTTGTTGGAATATCTGCATCTGTGAGAAATTCCATTACACTGGTACATGCCAGTTTTTGCCCCTGTACAGTAAAAGATTGAGACTGTTAGCATTAGTTTAAAAAGGGTTACTAGAAACACTGAAATACACTGAAAAACTGAAATACACCAAAATACACATTTATTTACGTGTTCTCTGTGTATATATTGGTGTACATAGAGGAATTTTGATTCGGTTTTGTTTGAATAATAAAATAAAGCAAACTAAATATGACTGATGTGATTTTGATACGAATTATTTAAATTTTTCCTGTTTATAGCTAAATTCATGTAATGGCGTGACTTGGCCGTACTGGATTCAACAGATATGATAAGCGTAGTAATACATACACAGAATGAAAGTGAAAAGAATCAATAGTATTTGCTAACATAATATATTTACTTTAACCAGGGATCGTCCTGGGCTTCGCCAATGTCGCAAATTGCGATTTTTTTTCCTTACTGGCGACTAAATTATCCCATCTAGCGATTTTTTTGGCGACAGACTTTTTGGTTATTTAATTTGTACATACAATCATGGATTTTGACTGGATAAATTAAAAGGAGAATGAAAGGAAGCCACAAACTTGACTAAGCAATGCATTGGAATCAATCTGTTACACAAACGATCCTTTGTTCGTATTGACAACCCCATCTTTAGAGTGCATTGTTACATCATAATCTGCTTATGCTGACATCTGGGCTGAGTACTGTATGGTGTGATACAGTCAATCATGCTACCGAACTATACCTACAACTGACCGACTTCTTAAGACATGAAAAGAACAGATACAATTAACTGAATGGCTAATCCTTCTGGTTTTTTTTTGGTTTTTTTTTTTACATATACCAATACAATAGTTTTGCTGAACCTTCATAGAAAACTGATAACCTTTGAAGTACCGCCTATTGCGTATAAATACAAAGCAAATGGAAAAAATCTCAATCACAATTATATCTGTCGCCAGTGCAGCATTTCACTCATTGATCTTTTCCTTTTGCCATCAATCCGTGTTATGGCTGCAGAGACTTAAACTCCGCAACAAGAAATAGCAAAAAAAAAAACAAAAAAACAGTTTTGCATAATTAATAATAATTATTTATTTCTCAAAATACAGGAGTGAAAGAATCCCTAAACTGGGTGTGAATTCATGCTTATATATACGGTCCAATATTGCCAGGTGTTGACTCATGTAAGTTTCATTCGTGGGAATGGAGATCCTAGTTTGCTTGTCAAGAAAATTTATACAGCATTCAGTGATCATTCTTGGGATTTAGGAAGCAGTTCACTTCAAGCTTTGTGAAGTTAGCCATTGGGGGGGGGACTGCCGAGAGACTACTGGTGTCATCTGTCAGCACTGTAGACTGTGAACATGGATTCAGTAAGATGAACCTCATAAAAACTGACATCAGAAATAAACTCTACATCTCATCTCTCGAGAATTTAATGAGAATCAGCATGTACAGATGTGAAAAATTAGACTTTGAAACTGCATTCAACAAGTTGGCAGCCCTAAAATCGCGACGGATCTTCATATAATACTTTGTAACATTTTGTTAATGCTTATTGTAATTAGAGTATTAACTAACCTATCTTTTGTAATTTTCATTGCCTGTTACATTAATAGACTAAATTAACACTTCAAAAAATGTACACTACTTGTTCTGGCGACACGTTTTGAAAATTGGCGACAAAATATTGAGGTTGGCGATTTTTTTGGCGACAGCTTTTTAAAAGCCAGGACCATCCCTGACTTTAACTTTTCAATAATATGAATTAAACTGGTTGACACCGTCTGTTCCAGTACCTCCATTCTGTAACTATCAGTCTTTATCATACCACCTCCATTCCAGAATGGAATGAACATCCATTTTAGATACCTGTCCAATAAAGTAGAATCGAATGACGAGTGCTATAGAGTATAATTAGGAGAAAAGTCAAACTAATTTGTATCAAAATCGCTCCAATCATAGTTTATTTTAATTTATATTACTATTCAAACAAAATTAGATCATAATTCCTGTGTGTACACTGATATATACACAGAGAACATGTAAATACATGTGTATTTCGGTTTTTCAGTGTATCTAGTAACAGGTTTACTAGTCCTACATGTAAGACCTGATGCTGATATTTATATTGTAGGTGTCAAGGTCTTACAGCCTAACTAACGGCGCAGCGTAGCATGTTTTGATGTCGAATAACATCGTTACGAAAGTCAAATTTTCAGGAATATTTCAAACAACTGACAACTAAAATAATGACGCTTTTCTACAACGTAAAGTATTAATGTTTTAGTCAGACTTTACTTACTCTGATGTCTTTTCTCTAATAAATTCAAATTCTCACAAAAGAAATTGACCTATTTTCAAGTTTCATTGTCCTAAATTTCAGTAAGATGGAAAGCGATTAAAGCCCGGAATGCCGAAATTGGGTTAAGCTGAAATATTATTCTTTAATGAAACTTATCCCCAAACATGTACTTGAACTTACTTCAGCATACCTTAACTTCTGTCGCATTGCAACAAATTCAAATGTATGTCAATGGAATGTGAAAATGTGTCCACTTGCTAGTATCATATTTTCATTCCGCCAGGATAAATCATATTAATATTAATTACACATAAATTAGTGGAAAAGTGTCGATATAGGCTGCCAAGTGTGTGAGATGTTCCTGAAACTTTGATTACTCATTCCGATGTCAACGACATCGGGACACGCCATACAAGTCCGTTATTTGGATAGTAAGACAGCACCTAAACAAAATCAACATGTGCTATGTCTTACATGTAGGACTACCGGTTTACCAACAAACTGTTAGTTTTTGGGGTCAGCATCATTAAATCTAACTAAAAGTACCTAAATCGTTTCACACGAAGAATTTAAAACGAATCTGGTACGTATAGCTACATTTAATGACGCAGAATTGAAATTTATTGAGTTACTGATTGGAAAACTTCGCGATGACATGTGGAACGCATCAACATGCATACTCGAGTAGAGGCTATATACTCGTTCGTCCAAAACTTTGCCTATTTCACCTTTTCTATTTTGTTTTTTTTTAAATCCTGCTAAAACGTAATCTAAGAGTATTGCCTTGTATTAGGAGTTGTTGAAGTTGGTCTTTTCTTCTTCTTCTTTTCTGAATGACTTGATAAGTAACGTTGGAGATATTCTGCCTTACTGATAGTCGCCATTGCAGTTAATCAGTGTCATTAGACGTATGTCACATACATTTCTCTAGATTGACTCAAGCGTTTCATGAACCACGATTTAAAGACGCTGCTACAGGAAGCAGTTGTTAAACACACTACAGAATACAATCAAACATACATATGAAATATTTCAAGGAAGTATATTTATGTAAAAAGATTTAAGTTGTTAATTGATGAATGTAAATATTGTAAGCCCCCACTTTTTCTGTTACTGAACATGATTATCCTACACTCTGACAACGAGCTCGTGACATACAATTAATATGGACCGGACCAGTTTATGTCTGAAAATGGTATGTGTGACACTAAAATGGAAGGATACAACTGTTTCATGTACCTTTATTTTTTAAAATTATTTTTGATGTTGTTTCTTTTATATTTTTGGAACATAAAAGGTAATAAAGAGTATATCAGATTGTTTTTTATTTTTTTAATTTAAAGTAATTAAATCTTTAACTGAGAAGGACAATACTGACATCTTACGTCCATTTTTAATGAGGTTTCTTATTCTTTTTTGATCAAGTGATATTATAAAATCATATAAATAAAATATATTAAAACATTAAACCAATAAAAATTAACCATATGATCATATCTGTGAGTAAATTTCTAAGAAAATTAACAACTGACCTGACAATATTAGGACATTTGTTCATTATACACTTAATGACACATATTTACCACCATGTCAGCCAATTCTTCGCGTCGGGTAATTCTGTGCAACAATACGACATTACTGTAAACATTGAATCACGTGTTATTTTTGGTCGAATATCCAATTTGTATCAAGAAAGAACGATCGTCCTTTTATTAAGGAAGTGATATTCATAAAGTGTACAAAAATATCCCACATTTCTACACTAATTTCATATGAAAATGTGATTTCTAAACGTCAACAGGAAGGCCCACTTCTTGATCTTCTTGAACGTGTAACCCAGAAAATCCATTGTACTATGTATCTTTTAGAGTCATAAAATAAAGACATTATATAAAAGATGGAAATGTATACCTTAAAACAATCATCATCATCATCATCATCATCATCAGTCTCATGACCTAGTGTGGTCGTCGAGGCACTGTGCTGCTGAACATCTGAACAGTTCCCTCCACTTGTCTCGATCTTGTGCTAATGCCTGTGTCTCCGCAAAACTTTTCCTGGTCCATTCTGTGATGTTGTCAGTCCACTTTTTTCTCTGTCTACCTCTCCTTCTGCCACCCTGGACGCTGCCCTGCAGGACTGTTGTGGATAGACTGTTGGCTCTAGTGACATGGCCATACCATTTAAGCTTTCTCTTTTTGACGGTGGTGAGGAGGTCCTCATATTGGCCTACTTCGCGCCTGATGGTGTTACGCACTTCTTCATTTGTGATGTGGTCCATGTAAGAGATGCCAAGGATGGTTCTGCAGCATCTCATTTCAAGTGACTGTATTCTTCGTTGTAATTCTGCTGTCAGGGTCCATACCTCATATGAGTACAAAAAGACTGAGATGACTAGAGCTCGCAATAGTCTGATTTTAGTTTTCAGACAGATACTCTTGTCTCTCCAGATGGGTCTTAGCTTTGACATAGCTTAAAACAATACTGCACTTTAATCCAAGTTTACAATTTTGCAAGTTGTCCCATGTGTAGTTTTATCGTCTGCTATACAACATGTCAACTTGCCGCTAGAACGGGATTCTCAAGAAATTTCGCCAGCGTATAGTCTGTTTCTAAATTCGTTTGTATTTTTTCCCCATAAACGGAAAGTTTTAAGCACATTATATCATATTCATTGTTGGTTCTCTTCAGCTTATTATTTTAATAAAATGCTGAACTTTACTAACTTTTTTGCACGATCAGTTTAGTTTGCTTAATATCTCTTGCCATTTATTGGCATTATTACGTTAAATTTTTTAAAACCAGTTATAAATCTGACCTAATTACTCGACCGAAAAGCAGTCCAAAGTAATGTATTTCATTTCCAATGTCCGATTAATAAACATTACATCTTTAAAGTAATGTATTTCATTTCCAATGTTAAATTAATAAACATTACATCTTTTCAAAGCTTTACGCAGAATAAGCCGACATGAGTCACGAAAACATAGGGATGGTATCCGGTGTGTCCAAAAATAATATTATTTTGAACAGAATATTCTAGTGACAAGTGCCTCTTTTCAAATTTTAAGCATTGCAGCATTTTATTTTCGTCAATCGGTCGAATGCGGTATACGTTTTGCTGGTGACGAAAACCTTTGGTTTATTCAAGTTTATCCTGGTTCACAACTGGTTCAAACCGGTTTAATCCAAGAAGATTTCATGGTTTTAGTCAACTTTGGACTGGTTTTGACTGGTTAGGACCGGCTTAAACCTGTTCCATTTGGTTCAAACCAGTTGATTCCAGTTTATCTTGG
The DNA here is from genome assembly GCA_028554795.2 of Sinohyriopsis cumingii. NCBI lineage: Eukaryota > Metazoa > Mollusca > Bivalvia > Unionida > Unionidae > Sinohyriopsis > Sinohyriopsis cumingii. Next base: position 99,249,349 of record CM068831.1, read on the forward strand.
TTGAAAACCGTTTCAAACCGGTTTAATCCAAGCAGATTTCATGATTTTATTCAACTTTGGAATGGTTTTGACCGGTTAGAACCAGTTCAAACCGGTTTCATCTGGTTGAAACAAGTTCATTTCTGTTTATATTGGTTCACAACCGGTTCAAACCGGTTTAATCCAAGTAGATTTCATGGTTTTAGTAACTTTTGACTGGTTAGGACCACATTAAAACGGTTCCATCCGATAAAACCGGTTCCATCTGATTCAAGCCAGTTGATTCCTGTTTATATTGGTTCAAAACCTGCTCAAACCGGTTTAATCCAAATAGATTTCATCGATTTAGTCCACATTAGAGTGGTTTTGACCGAATAGAACGGACTTAAACCGCTTCCATCCGGAACAAACTGGTTCCATCTGGTTGAACCCAGTTCAATCAAGTTTATCCTCGTTCAAAACCGGTTTAAATCGGTTTAATCCATGTAGATTTATTGGTTTGATTCAACTTTGGACTGGTTTTGACCGGTTAGAACTGGTTTGAACAGGCTCCATCCGGATCAAATAGGTTCGATGTGGTTCAAAACATTTGATTCCAGTTTATTTTGGTTCAAACCGGTTTAATCCAAATACATTTCATGGATTTAATACACTTTGGACTGGTTTTTACCGGTTAGAATCGGTTCAAACCGGTTCCATCGGGATCAAACCGGTTCCATCCTGTTCAAACCGTTTACATCTGGTTTAAACCAGTTCGTTCCAGTTTATCCTGGTTCAAAACCGGTTTAATCCAAGTAGATTTAATGGTTTTAGGCAACTTTGGAATGGTTTTGACCAGTTTAAACCGGTTTCATCCGGATCAATCAGGTTCAATCTGGTTGAAACCAGTTGACAACAGTTTATCTTGGTTCAAAACCGATTCGAACCGGTTAAATCCATGTAGATTTATTGGTTTTAGTTAACTTTGGACTAGTTTTGACGGGTTAGGACCGGTTTAAACCGGTTCCATCATATGAAACCTGTGCCATCTAGTTTAAACCAGTTTATTCCAGTTGATTCTGGTTCAAAACGGTTCAATCGAAGAAGATTTCATGGTTTTAGTTAATATTTTACTGGTTGTGACCGGTTAGAACGGTTTAAACCGGTTCCATCTGGTTGAATCCAGTTAATTCCTGTTCATCCTGGTTGAAAATTGGTTCAAACCGGTCTAATCAAAGTAGATTTAATTGTTTTACACGACTTTGGAATGGTTTTGACCGGTTAGAACCGGTTTGAACCGGTTTCATCCTTATCAATCCGGTACAATCTGGTTAAGACCAGTTGATTCCAGTTTATCTAGGTTCAAAACTGGTTCAAACCGGTGTAATCCTAGTAGATTATTGGATTTTAACAACTTTGGAATGGTTTTGACCGGTTAGAACCGGTTTAAACCGCTTCCATCCTAAAAAATCCGATTCAATCTGCTTGAAACCAGTTCATTCCATTTTATCCTGGTTCACAACCGGTTCAAACCGGTTTAATCCAAGTAGATGTCATGGTTTTAGTAACTTTGGACTGGTTTTGCATGGATAGGACCGCATTAAACCAGTTCCACACGAATCAAACTGGTTCCATCTGGTTCAATGCGGTTCATTCCAGGTTATCCTGGTTCAAAAGCGGTTCAAACCGGTTTAATTTATCTAGGTTTCATGGTTTAGTCAACTTTGGACTGGTTATGCCTGGCTATATCCGATTTAAACCGGTTACGTTCGATCAAACAGGTTCCATCTAGTTCAAACCAGTTTATTCCAGTTTATCCTGGTTCAAACTCGGTTCAAACCTGTTTAAACCAGTTAGCTTTAATGGTTTGAGACCACTTTAGACTACTTTTGAGCGGTGAAAACCAGTTTAAACCGGTTCCACAGGCATCAAACCGGTTCCATCTGGTTCAATGCAGTTCATTCTAGTTTATCCTGGTTCAAAACCGGTTGAAACCGGTTTAATCACAGTAGATTTAATGGTTTTAGAGAACTTTGGACTAGTTTTGACCGGTTAGAACCGGTTTAAACCGGTTCAATTCTTATCAATCCGGTTCCATCTGCTTGATACCAGTTCATTCCGTTTTACCCTTGTTCAAAACCGGTTCCAGCCGGTTTAATCAAAGTAGGTTTCATGGTTTTATTCAACTTTTTACTGGTTTTGACTTGTTAGAACCGGTTTTAACCGGTTCCATCCGGTTTAAACATTTCAAATCTGCTTCCAACCAGTTCATTCAAGTTCATCCTGGATCGAAATCGGTTTAAACCGGTTTAATCCAAGTAGATGTAATGGTTTTAGACAACTTTGGAATGGTTTTGACAGGTTTGAAGAAGTTTAAACTGGTTCCATCCATATAAAACAGGTTCCATCTGCTTGAAAGCAGTTCATTCCAGTTCATCCTGGTTTACAACCGATTAAAACCTGTTTTATACAAGTAGATGTCATGGTTTAATAAACTTTTCACTCGTTATGACGGGTCGGAACCGGCCTGAACCGGCTAAATCCGGTTCAAACTGGTTACATCTGGTTCTTACCAGTTCATTCAAGTATGTCCTGGTTCAAAACCGATTCAAACCGGTTTAATCCATGTATATTTAATGGTTTTAGACAACTTTGGAATGGGTTGGACCCGTTAGAACCGTTTTAAACCGGTTTCATCCTTATCAGTCCGGTTCCATCTAGTTCAAACCAGTTGATTCCAGTTTGTCTTGGTTCAAAACCGGTTCAAACCAGCTTAATCCATGTAGATTTCAATCTTTTAGTCACCTTTGGACTGGTTTTGACCGGTAAGAACCGGTTTAATCTAGTATATTTCATGGTTGTAGTCAATCATTTACTGGTTTTGACAGGTTACAACCGGCTTAAACCGGGTCCATCCGATTAAAAGTGGTTACATCTGGTTAAAACATGTCCATTCAAGTTCATCCTGATTCAAAACCGGTTCAAACAGGTTTAATCTAGGTAGATTTCATGGTCTAAGTCAACTTTTTACTGGTTTTGACCGCTTAGAACCGGTGTAAACCGGTTCTATCTGGTTCAAACTGGTTACATCTGGTTCAAACCAGTTCATTCAAGTTCATCCTGGTTCAAAACCGGATGAAACCGGTTTAATATAAGTAGATTTTATGGTTTTAGGTTCCATCCTCATCAGACTGCGTCCATCAGGCTCAAACCAGTTCATTCCAGTGTATCATGGTTCAAAACCGGTTGAAACCGGCTTAATCCAAGTAAATTTCATGATTTTGGTCCACTTTGTACTGGTTTTGAACGGTTTAAACCGGTTCCATCCGAATCAAACTGGTTCCAATTGGTTCAAACCAGTTCATTCCAGTTCATCCTGGTTAAAAACCGGTTCAAACCTGTTTAATCCAAGAAGATTTATTTCATGGTTTTGGTCCACTTTAGAGTGGTTTTGACCGTTCCATCCTCATCAGACTGCTTCCATCAGGCTCAAACCAGTTCATTTCAGTGTATCCTGGTTCAAAACCGGTTCCAACCGGTTTGTTCCAAGTTGATTTCATGATGTTAGTCCACTTTGTACTGGTTTTTACCTGTTAGAACCGGTTTGAACCGGTTACAACAGGATAAAACTGGTTCCCTCTTGTTCAAACCAGTTCATTCCACTTTATCCTGGCCCAAAATCGATTCCAACCGGTTTAATCCAAGTAGATTTTATGCTTTTAGTCCACTTTTGACTAGTTTTGAATGGATAGAACCGGTTAAAACCAGTTCCATCCAGATCAAACAGTTTCCATCTGGTTCAAACCAGTTCATTCCAGTTGATCCTGGTTCAAAACCGGTTCAAACCTGTTTAATTCAAGTAGATTTCTTGATTTTAGTCCACTTTGCACTGGTTTTGACGGCTAGAACCGGTTTAAACCGGTTTCATCCAAATCAAACTGGTTGCATCTGGTTTAAACAAGTTCATTCCAGTTTATCCTGGCTTAAAATCGATTCAAACCGGTTTAATTCAAGTAGATTTCATGGTTTTAGTCCACTTTGGACTGGTTTTGACCGGTTAGAACCGATTCAAACCGGTTCTATCCGAATGAAACTGTTTCCAACCGGATCAAACCTGTTTATTCTAGTTTATCTTGGTTCAAAACCGGTTCAAACCAGCTTAAACCAAGTATATTTCACCGTTTTAATCTACATTGTAACAGGTTTTGACCGGTTAGAACCGGTTCAAACCGGTTCTATCCAGATCATAACCGTACCATTTTGTTGAAATCAGTTCATTAGGGTTTGCCCTGGCTGAAAACCGGTTCGAACCGGTTTAATCCAAGTAGATTTCATTGCTTTAGTCCACTTTGGAATGTTTTTGACTGGTTAAAACTGGTTTAAACCGATTCCATCCGGATCTATACGGTTCCATCTTGTTCAAACCATTTCATTCCAGATTACCCTTGCTAACAACCGATTCAAAACGGTGGTTTAATCCAGGTAGATTTCATAGTTTTAGTCCACTTTGGACTGTTTTTGACCGGTTAGAACCGGTTTAAACAGGGTCCATCTGATCAAACCGGTTCCATCTTGTTCAAAACAGTTCATTCCTGATTACTCTTGCTAACAACCGGTTCAATCGATGTAGATTTGATCGTTTTAGTCCACTTTGGAATTGGTTTGACCGGTTAGAACCAGTTTAAACCGGTTCCATCCAATCAAACTGGTTCCATCTGGTTCAATCCAGTTCATTCCAGTTTAACCCGGGTCATAACCGGTTCAATCCCAGATTTCATGGTTTTAGCCCACTTTCTACTGGTTTTGACCGGTTAGAACCGGTTTAAACAGGTTCCATCCGGACCAAACTGGTTCCATCTTTTTAAAAAAAGTTAATTGCAGTTTGCCCTGGCTGAAAACCGGTTCGAACCGGTTTAATCCAAGTACATTTCATTGTTTTAATCCACTTTGGACAGGGTTTCACCGGCTAGAATCGGTTGAAACCGGTTCCATCGGGATCAAACTGGTTCCAACTTGTTCAAACCAGTTCATTGCAGTTTCCCTTGGCTGGAAACCACTTCAAACCGGTGTAATCTAAGTAGATTTCATGGTTTTAGTCCACTTTGAACTAGTTTTGACCGGTTAGAACCGGTTTAAACCGGTCCATCCGGATCAAACTGGTTCCATGTGGTTCTAACGAGTCCATTGCAGTTTATCCTAGTCAAAACCGCTTCAAACCTGTTTAATCCAAGTATACTTCATCGTTTTAGTCCACTTTGGACTCGTTTTGACCGGTTAGAAAAGGTTTAAACCGGTTCCATCCGGATCTATACGGTTCCATCTTGTTCAAATGAGTTCATTCCAGTTTGCACTGGCTGAAAACCTGTTCACATCGGTCTGATCCATCTGGATTTCATGGTTTTAGGCCACTTTGGACTGTTTCTACCGGTTAGAACCGATCCAAACTGATTCAATCCAAGAAGAATTCATAGTTTTAATAAAATGTGGACAGGTTTTGACCGGTTAGAACCGGTTTAAACCGGTTCCATTCGGATCAAACTGGTTCCAACTTGTTCGAACCAGTTCATTGCAGTTTGCCTTAACTTTATACTGGTTCAAACCGGTTTAATCTAAGTAGATTTCAAGGTTTTAGGTCACATTCAACTAGTTTTGACCGGTTAGATCCGGATTAAACCGGTTCCATCCGGATGAAACTGGTTCCATCTGGTTCAAACCAGTTCATTGCAGTTTGCCCAAGCTGAAAACAAGTACGTTCTAGCTTATCCTGGTCCTAAACCGGTTCACATTGGTTTAATCCAAGTAGATTTCATGGTTTTAGTCCAATTTGGATATGTTTTGACCGGTTAGAACCGGTGTAAACCTGTTCCATCCGGATCAAACTGATTCAATCTGGTTCAAACCAGTTCATTGCAGTTTGCCCTGGCTGAAAACTGGTCCAAACCGATATAATCCAAGAAGATTTCATTGTTTTAATCCAATTCGACAAGTTTTGACCCGTTAGAACCGGTTGAAACAAGGTTCCATCCGGATCAGACTGGTTCCAACTTGTTCAAAGCAGTTCATTGCAGTTTGACTTGGATGGAAACCGCTTCAAACTGCTTCAAACCGGTGTAATCTGAACAGATTTCATCGTTTTAGTTTAATTAGAACTGGTCTTGACTGGTCAGAACCGGTTTCAACCGGTTCCATCTGGATCAAACTGGTTCCATCTCGTTCCAACAAGTCCATTCCAGTTTATCCTGGTCCTTAACCGCTTGAAACCTGTTTAATCCAGGTAGATTTCTTGGTTTTAGTACACTTTTGCACTGGTTTAGACCGGTTAGAACCGGTTTGAATCGGTTCCATCCGGATCAAACTGGTTCCATCTGGTTCAAAATAGTTCATTTCAGTTGATCCTGGTAAAAAACCGGTTCAAACTTGTTTAATCCAAGTAGATTTCATGGTTTTAGTCCACTTTGGACTGGTTTTGACTGGTTACAACCGGTTCCATTCTTATCAAACTGGTTTCATCTGGTGCAAACAAGTACGTTCTAGTTTACCATGGTTTAAAACCGGCTCAAACCGGTTTAATCCAAGTTGATTTCATGGTTTAAGTCCACTTTGGACTGGTTTAGACCTGTTACAACCCGTTGAAACAGGTTCCATCCGGATCAGACTGGTTCCATCTGGTTCAAACCAGTCCATTCCAGTTTATCCTGGTCCAAAACCGGTTGAAACCGGTTTTGTTCAAATTTGATTTCATGGTTTAAGTCCAATTTGGCCTGGCTTTGTCGTGTCAGAACCGGGTTGAACCGGTTCCATCAAACTAGTTACGTCTTGTTCAAACCAGTTCATTGCAGTTTGCCCGGGTAGGGAACCGGTTAAAACCGGTTTAATCGATGTAGATTTTATATTTTTAATCCACTTCGAACTAGTTTTGACCGGTTAGAACAGGTTTAGACCGGTTCCATCCGGATCAAACTGGTTCCATCTGCTTCAAACCAGTTTAATCCAGTTTATCCTGGTCCAAAACCGCTTCACACCTGTCTATTCCAAGTAGATTTCATGCTTTTATTACGCATTAGACTGGTTTTGACAGGTTAGAACCGGTTTAAACCGGTACCATCCTTGTCAAAATTGTTCCATCTGGTTTAAACCAGTTCATTCCAGTTTATCTTGGATCAAAACCGTTTCAAACCTGTTTAATCCAAGTAGATTTCATGGTTTTAGCCCACCTTGGACTGGTTTAGACCGGTTAGAACCGGTTTATACCGGTTCCATCCGGATCAAACTCGTTCCACTTTTTCATACCATATGATTGCAGTTTGCCTTGGCTGGGAACCGGTTCAAACCTGTTTGATCTAAGCAGATTTCATGGTTTTAGTCCACTTTGAACTAGTTTTGACTGGTTCCATCAGGTTCAAACCAGTTCATTCCAGTTTATCCTGTTCCAAAACCGGTTCAAACGGTTTAATCCAAGTAGATTTCATCGTTTTAGTCCACCTTCGACTGGTTTTGACCGGTGATAACCGGTTTTAACCGGTTCCATCCGTTCAATCTGGTACCATCTGCTTCAAAATAGTTCAAACCGGTTTAATCCAAGTAGGTTTCATGGTTTAGTCCATTTTGGACTGGTTTTGACTGGGAAGAACCGGTTTAAACCGGTTCCATCGGGATCAAACTAGTTTCATCTGGTTTAAACCAATTCATTCCAGTTACCCTAGTCCTATACCGGTTCAAACCGGTTTAATCCAAGAAAAATTTCATGGTTTTAGTCCACTTTGGAATGGTTTAGACAGGTTAGAACCGGTTGAAAACGGTTCCATCCGATCAAGCTGGTTCCATTTTTTTTTCAGGCCAGTTCATTCTAGTTTATCCTGTTTCAAAACCGGTTCAAACCTGTATAATCGAAGTAGATTTCATGGTTTTTATCCACTTTGCAATGGTTTTTATCGGTTACAACAGTTTTCAACCGGTACCATCCGGATCAAACTGGTTCCAACTTGTTCACACCAGTTCATTGCAGTTTGCCTTGGGTGGAAAACGATTCAAACCGGTTTAATGGAAGTAGATTTTATGGTTTTAGTCCACCTTGAACTAGTTTTGACCGGTTAGAACCGGTTGAAACTAGTTCCATCCGGATCAAACTGGTTCCCTCTGTTTCAGTCGAGTTCATTCCAGTTTATCCTCGTCGAAAAACCCGTTTTAACCGGTTTAAGAAAAGTATATTTCATGGTTTTAGTCCACCTTGGACTGGTTTTCACCCGTAAGAACCGGTTTAAACCGGTTCCATCCGGATCAAACCATCTGGTTCAAACAAGTTCATTCCAATTGAACCTATTCCAAAACCAGTTCAAACCTGTTTAATCGAAGTTGATTTCATGGTTTTAGACCACTTTGAAATAGTTTTGACCGGTCAAACCGGTTCCATTCCATCAAACTGGTTCCGTCTGCTTCAAACCAGTTCATTCCAGTTTGTCCTGGTCTAAAACCGGTTCAAACCGGTTTAATCCAAGGATATTTCATGGTTTTAGTCCACCTTGGACTGATTTTGACCGGCTAGAGCTGGTTCAAACCTGTTCCATCCATATCAAACTGGTTTCATCTGGTTCAAACAAGTTCATTCTAATTTAGCCCGGTCCAGAACCGGTTCAAACCGGTTTAATCCAAGTAGATTTCATGGTTTTAGTCCACTTTGTACTGGTTTTCACCGGTTAAAACCGGTTTAAACCGGTTCCATCCGGATCAAACTGGTACCATCTGGTTCAGAATAGGTCATTTCAGTATATCCTATTCTAAAACCAGTTCAAACTGGTTTGATCCAAGTAGATTTTATGGTTTTAGTCCACTTTGGACTGGTTTTGACCGAATAGAAACAGTTTAAACCGGTTCCATCCGGATCAAACTGGTGCCATCTGATTCATTCTAATTCATTCCAGTTCATTCATTCCAAAACCTGTTCAAAGCGGTTTAATCCAAGTAGATTTCATGGTTTTAGTCGACTTTGGAATGGACTAAACCGGTTACAACCGCTTTGAACCTTTTCCATCCGGATCAAACTGGTTCCATCTGGTTCAAAACAGTTCATTCTAGTTTATCCTGGTCCAAAACCGGTTTAAATTGGTTTGATCTAAGTAGATCTCATGGTTTTATTCCACTTTGATATGGATTAAACCGGTTACAACCGGTTAAAACCGGATGGTTTTGACCAGATAGAAGCGTTGTTCTATCTGGTTCAAACCAGGTCATTCCAGTTTATCCTAGTCCTAAACCGGTTCAAACCGGTTTGATGCAAGTAGATTTCATGGATCTAGTGCACTTTGGACTGGTTGTGACCGTTTAGATCCGATTTGAACCGGTTCCATCAGGACAAACTGGTTCCATCTCGTTCAAAAAGCAGTTCATTCCAGTTTATCTTGGTTCAAAACTGGTTAAAACCTATTTAATCCAAGTAGTTTTTCATGGTTTTAAACTGGATCAAACTGGTTCCATCTGGATCAAACCAATTCATTCTAGTTTACCCTGGTCCAAAACCGGTTCAAACCGGTTTAATCCAAGTAGATTTCATGGTTTAAGTCTACTTTGGACTGGTTTAGACAGGTTATAACCGGTTTAAACCGTTTCCATCCGGATCAAACTTCTTCCATCCGGTTCAAACCAGTTCATTCCAGGTTATCCTCGTCCCAAACCGTTTCAAACCGGTTTAATCCAAGAACATTTCATGGTTTTAATCCACTTTGGACTGGTTTGCACCGGTTACAACCGGTTTAAACCTGATCCAATCGGATCAAACTGGTATCATCTGGTTCAAAAAAGCTCCTTTCAGTATATCCTGTTAAAAAACCGGTTCAAACAGGTTTAATCCAAGTAGATTTCATGGTTTTAGTCCAGCTTAGACTGGTTTTCACCGGTTATAACCGGTTCAATCCGGTTCCATTCGGATCAAACTGGTTCCATCTGCTTCAATCCAGTTCATTCCAGTTTATCCAGGTCCAAAACCTGTTGAAACCGGACTAATGCAACTAGATTTCATGGTTTTAGTCCACTTTGGTCTGGTTTAGACCGGTTACAACCGGTTTAAACGGGTTCCATCCGGATCAAACTGGTTCCATCTGGTTCAGGCCAGTTCATTCCAATTTGTCCTAGTCCAGAACCGGTTCAAACCGGTTTAGTCCAAGTCTATTTCACGGTTTTAGTCCATTTTGGAATAGTTTTGACCGGTTAGAAAAGGTTTGAAACTGTTCCATCCGGATCAAACTGGTTCCATAGGGGTCAAACCAGTTCATTCCAGTTTTACCACGCTGAAAACCGGTTCAAACCGGTTTAATCCAAGTAGATTCCATGGTTTTAGTCCACTTCGAACTTCTTTTGACCGCTTAGGACCGGTTTGAACCGGTTGCATCCGCATCTAACTGGTTACATCTGGTTCGATCCCGTTCATTAAAGTTCATTCTGGGCGAGAACTGGTTCAAACCGGTTTAATCTAACTAGATTTCATGATTTTAGTCCACTTTAGACTGTTTCAGACCGGTTAGAACGGTATAAACCTGTTCCATCCGGGTCATACTGGTACCATCTGGTCCAAAGAGTTCATTTCATTTTATCCTGGTCCAAAACCCGGTTCAAACTGGTTTAATCCAAGTAGATTTTATGGTTTCAGTCCACTTTGTACTGGTTTTGACCGGTTATAACCGGTTTAAACCTGTTCCATGCGGATCAAACTGGTCCCATCTGGTTCACAATAGCTCATTTCAGTATATCCTGTTAAAAAACCGGTTCAAACCGGTTTAATCCAAGTAGATGTAATTCATTTAGTCCACTTTTGACCCTTTTCGACCGTTTCCATCCGCATGACCGCAAGTCATTCCAGTTTATCCTGGTTCACAACCGGTTCAAACTAGTTTTATCTAAGTAGGTTTAATGGTTTTAGTCCACTTTGTACTGGTTTTGACCGGTTAGAACCTGTTTGAACCGGTTCCATCCGTTAGAAACCGGTTCCATCTAGTACAGACTAGGTAATTCCAGTTTATCCTGGTTCAAAACCGGTTCAACCCGGTTTAATCCAAGTAGATTTAATGGTTTTAGTCCACTTTTGATTGGTTTTGACCGGTGAAACCGATTCCATCTCGTTGAGACCAGTCAATTCCAGTTTATCATGGTTCAAAACCAGTTCAAATCGGTTTGATCCAAGTATATTTAATTCTTTTAGTCCACTTTTGACCCGTTTCGACCGGTTCCATCCGGATCAAACCGGTTTCATCTGCATGAACGCAATTTATTCCAGTTAATCCTGGTTCAAAACCGGTTCAAACCGGTTTTATCCAAGTAGATTTACTGGTTTTACTCCATTTTGGACTGGTTCAAACCGGTTTAATCCAAGTAGATTTCAGGGTTTTAGTCAGATTTCGGACTGGTTTTAACTGGTTAGAACCGGTTTAAACCAGTTCCATTCGATCAAACCGGTCCCATCTAGTTCAAACCAGTTCATTCGTTTATCCTGGTTCAAAACTGGTTCAAACGGTTTTAATCCAAGTAGATTTCATGATGCAAATCAGTTCAGGAATGCATGCGGCGTTATTTGTAAATACTACGTCAGCTAACGTATTAATCTATTCTCAGATGTAATAATATTATGAATAACATCTTTGATGAGTTAATTTATTTCAATGTATAGCTTAAAGGAATTACAACAAATGTTGAAAGAAGGCTACTTAAAACAAAACAAATTAAAAATGCAGTGTTTTTATTATTCTTTTAATGGTTACGTTTGGAAACCAATCTCGATATTAAGTGCTAGCTTTAGAACTTTCTAGTACATTAAATAAAAAAGGAAATCCAGCAAAGTAATCATACTCAAGAAACCTAATTATTTTAAAATGTGAATAACTATGTAACATAGATGAAACTTGGAAATAACGTGAAGGTGACTTGAAATTGACGTTGATGCCTTGAAAATAACTTCAATAGGCATTTAGGAATGCTTTAATTTACTTAGTTCAAAGTAAAACTGAAGATTTTGTTCTAGGGTTTAACGCCATTTTTCAGCACAAGATAGGCTATACATGGCGGCCAGTATAACTGGTGGAGGAATTACCCTGGAAAACCCAGGGAAGAACCACCGACCCACGAGAAGCTATTGACAGGCTTTCCCACGTACCCACGCTAGCCGAGCCTGAGACTCGAACCAACGCTGACAGAGGTGAGATAGCAGCGATCCGGATCGGGGAGCGCTGTAGACCACTCGGCCACTCGGGGCCTCTTAGAACTGAAGAAAACTGCAATGCTACTAAACTACACTAGAAAGCAACTTTACAAGAGGTAATAATACGGGTAGAGTTGAGATTTTTAAAGAACTCGAAAACGTATGTAAGAATTAATAGAAAAAATATGGAAGAAAAATTTATAAATATAAAGGCTATTGTGGGACGTCAGTACTACACTTCTCTTAGGACGTCAGTCTGATTCTTGGAATTAATTTGGAGAATACAACATGTATTACCTGATAGATGGCGTTATTGTAGCTGAAGTTATATATTCATAAAAATACACGAAAAAATATTCATTGACGGTGACTACAATGGTATCTTCCAAAGAGTCAAATACAATGAATCAATTTATGTAATTTCTGTAGCTTGATATTATAATAATCATTAAATTTGATATTAAATTTGATGCACTTTGTATGAATAAATGGCAAGCGAAATGAACAACGTAATTAACTTTATTCGCCATATAACATTAAACTAAGCTATTGAAGTTATTTATATTTTTTTTTTATATTTTTGAAGAGGAGGTTTCATTTTATACATTCCACAACGACCATGAGTATGGAAGAGGTATTATTCTAATTTATGTGAGTCCGTTTACAACTTACTACCTAACAGCACAAAAGATAATAACACTCAAGATGTTTTCAACGGCGATATTTTATATAATAATGTTTGAAATATGATAGGACTCTAGCCTCTACTATAACTAAGTTGAATAAAGTTGAAAAAATTATTAGTAAAGAAATAAATGATTTGAAATAAATCACGATGAATCTAATATCATCATCATCTTTATTTCCTTCCATGGAAGATTACATGATATAAGAATAAATCATCTGAATACAATCAATAAATATAAAAAAAAAAAAAAAAAAAAAAAAAAAAAGAAAAAAAAAATATTCTATATTGGAATACAAATTCTTACACAATATCAATCAACAAAGTGTTCGTCAACTCATAAGTTGCAAGTTTCAGTACCTTATTTACAGAAGATAGCTGCACACTGCATGACAAAGTATGCTGCATACAGGACGAATAGCTTGGAGTTTTCTTTGTCGATTACTCCTGATGGTAACCTTTTACCTAAAAGATATTGTAGTTGCAGCTCATCTTCTGCATTAAATAACGTAATGTGCAGGCTCAGGGGAAATTTATCAGTAAGGAAATCCCAGAAAGAATTTCGAAAGTTCGACATATAAGGACAACTAACACAACAATGAAGTATCAAGTCTGTATAAACATTCCCACATCTAATACACATATCAAGCTGTGTTTGTGGAACAGCAGCCCATAGTTTAGCTACATATGTAAATACCTTAGTGTGTTGTCTAGTTTTAGCCGACTGCCACACTGAGGCAGGTCGTAAGTATTCGTGTATCGAAGAGAATCTATCAAAATCTGCTTGATTAGACATACGAACTCTCCAGAGGCTATTTTCAAGACCAACAATTTTTGACCTTACAATTTCTTTCCAATTATGTTTATCTGGAATTTCAGAATGATGTAAATAATCAGTTAGATACCCGAGCAAGTCAAACTTCTTTGAGGTATAATATAAATTTGAAATTAACCCGCAGCTTGACATGCATCCGCTCAGAATGAAGTGAAATAACGCAACGTTAAACACACGTTTAGTATGTACATTGTTAGGCATCAAACACAATCTGTGTAAAAACATCAATTTTCTTCTATCAATTTCGGACTGCGCTGATGTCCATCCTAGCATTCCCAGGGCAATGTCTGATCTTGTATGTATTGGAAAACCTTGTAAATGTTTGGCAAAATACCTCAGAGTTTTATCCAATAAAGCGAGGTCACTTTTTGAAATGTTACACCATAATTCACTTCCATAAAACATTGAAGGGAAAATTACCTTTTTAATTACATTTGCAGCAACCAAAGGATTTAAACCATTCGGTTTAATGCCAATACCAAACAGACCGTGAAAAGATTTTTTCCCTTTCTTGCATGCATCGAGTATTGCGTCATGCGACGTCAGCTTTGAGTTAATCCGGTGACCCAGGTGTGTTGCCGAATCGGTGACCGGCAAACATGACGGGCCAAGATACCATTTCATATTGATAAAATTCTTGTATTGGGGTCCGAAAATGATAATGTATGACTTTGTATTAATTCTATTTCATTGCATGATATAATGTAACATTGTATGTTGGACTTGACCTTGTCTAGAATTGAGTTAATTTCTGCTTGACTCAACTTAACCTTTTCCTTTATGCATTGTAAACAACTAACACATAACTAACTTAATCTCTATTCGTATTCGTACTATAACTAAGTTGAATAAAGTTGAAAAAATTATTAGTAAAGAAATAAATGATTTGAAATAAATCACGATGAATCTAATATGAAATATAGTTAATACATCAAATTGTTAAAAGTATACGGAGTCAGGACTTCCTCTTAAAAAGTAAGATGACTCCTTTGCTAAGACTCCAGATTCTTAATTGGCAAAGCCAAGTTACATTTCGGTGGGAGGGCGGTCTAAGAAATAAACATTTTCTTCAAATCCAATTGATAACAGATATTGCAGATTATACATTTCGGTACAGAGAATAGATTTCATAGCTGGATGTTACAATATTTCAAATGATTACGATATATAATACTATTAAAATTTAACAGACACAAAAGCAATCAAGATCATATCAAATCAAGATGATTTCTTTAATGTTGCTATTTTCATATTAAAAATCAAAGATATGAATGTTAATGTTGACAATGACGAACGCACAAATATTGAATGCCGTAAATATACCTGATAAGTCTGAAAAATAATTACCACCAAAACCTACAACTCTAAATGTCGGGGAATTAACAGTCTACAAATAAATCTACTTAATCGGATACAAATTTATGCTTTCTTAAACCTGGAAAGCTTATATATTTTCATTGATAGCATGCAATACATATAATTACTGAAAAGTTTCAAGCTCTTAACTATTAGAGTGCATACATATTAAATGTATTTCACGATGTTTTTATACATCATACGATATTAAGAGCCCATAGAAGCAACCAAAGAGACACAATAAACATAGTTAATATTAGCATCGAAGATAAAGACTCTAAATTACTCAATATTAATAGTATTACGAGTCTATGCTCTTAAAATAAGTAACAGAAAAGAGCGAAAGACAACAAGCGTTGTAAAATGTGACAAATGTATTAATTTCCTAGAATACAAGGTGTTAATAAGAAAAAAGAACTTAAGTTTTTGCGATTTTAATTCCAAATTATTCCAAGAATTACAGAGAAAATGAGAAAAAAGAACCTAAGTTATTGCGATTTAAATTCCAAAATAATCCAAGAATTACAGACAAGTCCTAATTATTTAAAGTTCTGAATAAAATTCAAAAAGTACAGATAGGTTTTTAAAAAATGACAGAGATGATGTGTTATAGCTCCTAGTGTGTTGATGTGCCAACAGTCTTTTGTTGAATCATATAAATATAAGTCCAGGTTTGAATAAACTATAAAACAGAGTGAATGTCTCTACGAATTTTATCAGAGCACTTTTGTATTCCCAGAGAAAATAATCACTTGAATTCAATAATTTGAAGAAATAAAATTGATCCCAAATGCATACAACATAATACAGTTTGAAAGTGCTAGATGTTAAAGCACGAATGATAAAATCCTCTCAGTTACAATATATATAGTTCTCTACTTGACCTCAGGTGACAATTATCATCTTCTAAAACAAAAAATTGCATAATGGAAAATAACCTTCTAGAACTATAATGATGTTTACAAAATCAAAACCATAACCTGGATTACACTCAGGACATTCCAAAACATAGACCCAAATAAACATATTTCCTTCTTCTATGAATAATATTACTGAATTTAAACACATACGAATAGAGATTAAGTTAGTTATGTGTTAGTTGTTTACAATGCATAAAGGAAAAGGTTAAGTTGAGTCAAGCAGAAATTAACTCAATTCTAGACAAGGTCAAGTCCAACATACAATGTTACATTATATCATGCAATGAAATAGAATTAAAAAAAACACAAAAACAAAGCAAATTAAATATTTATAACAATAGTATGCCAATTATATAGCTTTACAATATACCAAGCAAATTATCCTGCTCGATTCATCATTTAGTTTATAAAATACTTAATGATAAAGTATCTTTCTGACGTCCTATTGATTTTAGTCGTTAAATCATACAAAAAGATGAAACAGATGAAGCACTAAGTCGATCACTAAAAAATGCCTTAAATCAAAACAACAACACTATTTCAAATTTACCACTAATCGAGTAGTCATCTTACAATTGAGACGGTAGTAGTAGTAGTAGAAGTAGTAGTAGTAAATACTCAGAGAAAATGATAAAGTAAAGGAACTAGATATTTTAACTAATTAATTAAACATGAATAACAACCGTATTACAAATTAAATATTAGTCTTTCGTTATAAACAGCACTGTGATATAAAAAGGCAATAAACCATTTTTACCTGTTTCAAAAACTTACACATTAAAGTTTCATACGAGTTTTGAGTTTTATGTTGGATTTCTGACAATACAATCTTGCTTCTCCAGATTTATAGGTAAAAAAGTTGTGGTAAAATAAACAAACACGTGTTATTTAGAAGGATTCTAATGATATTTTTTGTTAGAAGTATTGGACATCCATTTCGTGATCTTTAAGATCAAAGTTTAAAATTTTGGGACATTATAAATATGTACTATCATTAAATGGCAAGTGTAGCAGTAATAATATGGGAACAGGATTAATAATGTATAATGGCTGGAAAAATAAAGTTAAAATCAGGCACAGCTTATGCACAACACAATAGCACATAAAATATTATGTTTATTGTATTCTGAAAGAAATTAGAATTCCGATAGAATTATAGATACGGAAGCATGATTAACCTTTCCATCCTTACACACTTTCTTATGACCTGATATTGACGATTATATTGAAAAAAGCATCGGAAATGACATGAGGTGGGAACCACGATTATGAGAATATTTGTCTATAGTATGATACGATTGCTTTAGATTCTTTTGCAAGATATGTATTATATAAACACATAAATGAAATTGCTATCTTTCATGATTATATCACACAAGAAAATATCATTGATATGTTAATCCAACATTAACAATGTAATACTTGATTCACTAAGAATAAAACTTAAAGATGTCAGCAAAAGAGACAAAGAAACTGATCCTGAAAATATTCCAATCAAGCAATATTAAAAAATTATTAATGTGGAAGGATTACCGAACATGTTTTATTCACAAGTAAATGTGGACCAGTATTTTAAAGATCTTGCGCAGTTTTCTGCGATGAACAACAAATTAGTAATATTAGGAGAAACCATTATATACTGATCACCATTATTTAAAGAAGGACTTAAGAATCATGCACGATAATACATTGCTTTGAACAGGACATGGATTAGTAAACGTTTAGCAAAGAATACGCCCACAGGTAAATAAAAAAGGGAACATATATGGCGATAACATAATTTGGTGGTCCAAACGGAAATGCAAATCATTATGTTCAAAGAGTTGTGAAAAAAGTATAACAAACGATTGCATGACTTTTAGTTCCTCTTCCAAAAACATTTCAACAAGGATAAAGAGACGAGTCATAAAAATTTGAGGCAATATTATATATTTAATAAGGACAGAGGATCAACTCGTTCCATGCTTTCTCCATCCCTGTAATTCTGATCATGCGAGTTTGAATTATTCTAATGAAAATACTGTCTAACAAGTTGTATACAAGCAGCTCCGGAAAATGACAAAGCGATCCCTAGTAGGTTATTTAATATCGTTTTATCTCTAACATAATGTACTGGTAATGACCATTAAAACAAGGCCTAAGAGGATATTTGATAACTATTACCAGAACTGGCCTCTAAAGCAAGTTTCAACATAGTATGAGTAGCTAATGCATGGATAAATCATATTTTGTCAGTACAATTATATAAAATACTGTACAAGACATTCCTATGGATATCTCCTCTTGTGCATGTAGTTTATTCCTATAAAAAATTGGTATTCTTAGGTTACGTGTTTAGGTTCAAATAAACAGTAACACAAGAAAGAGTGAAAACAACAAGCTTTGAAAAATATAATAATTTATTTTCCTGGAAAATTTTTGTAAAAATGAAAAATATGAACTTACGGTTTTAAGAATCAAGTCCAGCAATAATCTAAGAATAATCCACGAATAAAATGGTTGATGTCCTAATAACAAAATGTTCTAATGACCTAAAGTTCGAGTCCCGACGAAGAATCCAACCATTAAGACGATGACGTATCATGCAATATGGGGTGTTGAAGTATACAGTTCCTTGGAGAAACAAGCAATCTCACTCCGGTTTTGGAAGTCTGAATACATTTTTTATAAAAGCTGTCCTTGTTCAACAATTTCACATGAGCAGACGTATTTTCCAGGAAAAAGAATTAATCTTTTTTATAATCCAAGTAATTTTGAAAATAATTCCAAGCAGCACAACATACAACATCCAGTGTAAGGGCCCAATTAACACACTGAGAATATCTCTCCAAAACAAAGGTTATATCGCATTCTAAAACGCAAAAGGGGTCACGTGATCATGTTCGAGAACCTCGTCGAAATTATGTACTTGTTAAAGATCACGTACACCTAGTGTGTCCCTGACTAAAATCAATCAGTTTACTCTAAGAAATAAAATTTAAAGAAATGGTTTACATCTTAAACACGTAGTCCCATCATGACCTCGAAAACAACCAATAAAAATAGAACTTATTTACGTTATTGCTACTAATTTTGAATGAAGGTCAGGATCGAGATCAACACCATCACAATAGCATGTAATGGAAAAAAATTAAAACTGACAAACACACAATTAAATTTATATATATATATATATATATATATATATATATATATATATATATATATATATATATATATATATATATATATATATATATATATATTAATAATGAGGACTTTGTATAGCGCCTAATCTTTAGAAGCTCTAAGCGCTTTACAACATTAGACAACACCTGTAAGATAAAAAAAAACATATAATGATATGATTACAAAGCAGCAGGGAAGTTCTACAGACCAGACGTTCCAGACAAAATAAACCTTCCTGCGCGAACTTTCTCCGTAGAAGCCTCAGATTTCACTTTTGCGGCCTCCTACGAAAACTAGTTTGCGTAAAATCGCCACCGAGTGCAATTTTTTTGTGCAAAATCAATGATTCTGGGCAAGGAAAAAA
This sequence comes from Sinohyriopsis cumingii, assembly GCA_028554795.2. Lineage (NCBI taxonomy): Eukaryota > Metazoa > Mollusca > Bivalvia > Unionida > Unionidae > Sinohyriopsis > Sinohyriopsis cumingii. The sequence goes on from CM068831.1 coordinate 99,268,816, forward strand.
TGAAGATTTTCTGGGGGGTGGGGGTGGGATATTTATTTGTGTTAGTGTGATTTTGCATCGGAGGGCTACTTTGGCCAATTTTACGTCACATTAAAATAATATACTTGAAAATAATATGAGTCGGAAAACTAGCACTGTTGGAGAGCCTCATTCTGCTAGATTAGCGCGAGAGCAATTAGCTGCAGTAAAGAAACTTATCCCGGCAAAACAATTATATAAGAGAAATGTCCGAGCACATGAAGACACAGAATTTGGAATTGCTGAGGTATCGTCGAAATGGCTAAAACCAGTTACCGAAACAACCGAGCGAGTTGTATTTGGTGATATGAAAGACCAGGAGATCAGGAAAAAGGGAGTTTATCCCATGTTGAAAGGTATCGAGGAACAATCACGAACATTACCGGATCGATTAGCAATACTAGCACAACAACGCAAGCAACAACCTGCAATTGCTTATAAAATAAGTAAAGGAAAACCTGGAGTAGGAAAACCCGGAGTAGGAAAACCCGGAGCAGGAGGGAGGAAGTTTAATATCGAGAATTTAAGAGAAAATTTCACCGATGATGGATGGGAAATGATATCACGACCGCTATCCACGCTGTATAACATAGATCAATTTGGTCAATTTGCGGAAGATTATTTTGATGTTCGAGGAAGATATCTGACTGATGAAGGAAAAGAAAGATACAAAAACCGTAAAATTTGGTATAGTATGTTATATAAAGTTTACACGGGAAAACCACAGGCGAGCGAAAGGGATCCATATTACAGAAGATTTTTAACAGCCGCAAAGGAAACATATAACTATAATGTGCAACAAGCGGAAGAAGAAAAGCAACGAGTAAAGGAAGAAAAGCAACAAGCGAAAGAAAGAAGACAACAGGAGAAGGAAGAAAAAGCTAAAACACGGAAAGGAAAAGCAAGACCAAAAGAAGATATTCAACCACAGGAAGAAGTTTTTCAACCACAGGAATTAGGAGCCAGACCAAAAGAAATAATTCCACCTCAGAAAAAGGAGAGAAAATCAAAAAAGAAACAAGATAAGAGCGACCAGGAATCAATAATTCAACCAAGTGACTATAAACCACCTGTGATGGGGGCGGAGGAAAAATGTACGACTTCCTCATTATCAATTAATCCTAATTTACCCGCTGATATTTATTTGAATAAAGATAGCATGAAAATAATCAATAATGATACTGCAAGATTAATAGTCGCTTCGGATGATTCTCAGGAAAGGAGACAATTATTTTTGCAAGAACAATTTGTTAATACAGTCAGTGAGAGGGAATGGCCGGCGATAATTTATTTTGGTAGTTTGGGAAAACCGATAAATTATTACGATAATGAATATTTAAAATTTTTAGGGAATGTTGATGAATACAAAAAATCAAAGGCGGCAGAAAGCCCACCACCTAAGAAGGAGGGTTTCACATTCCACCCCTCTTTATCATTGCGCCACCCGACGAACTGGAAAGGTCCCGTACTTTCACCTGAGCCAAGATGGGGTATCGTGAAAGGCGAGGCTTGGCCACTTGGATCCCCCTCCTCACCACTAGAAATATATTCACCACCGACATCGTCATCGACACCGCCATCGTCATCGCCATCGCCACCTCCACAAGAACCAAAGACAGGAAGCGGATATACCATTTGTCCTGACAGTGTTGTCAACGATGTGTCTCGCCTTGAAGTATTAATCGGAGGAAAACGAGCCGGAAATAACTCCCGTGAAATAATCAACGAGGCCTCAGATATTTGTCAGCGATTATTCCGCGGTGGCGTCATCAACTCTCATATTTATAAGGAGTTCGTTGATGAACTCATCGATTAAAACAACACAATTGAAATAACATGATTGTTCACAAGCATCAGCGCAGACCTAAACAGGTCCGCATAGTAAACTCTCGATTGCCTGTATATAAATATATTCACGGCAATGGATTCGGCGATATCATTGGAAGTCTCGTTACGCGAGTAATACCTAAAATCGGACCCACGATCAAGCAATTCGCATCAAAAGCAATAGGAAAAATCGGTGAGACTGTCATTTCTGGTATTGGCAATTTGGCCAGCAAAGGCTTCAATGCTGTCAAAAGTAAAATATTAAATTTAACGCGTAAAAAACAACCCGTCAAATTACCTAGCACCAGTGAAATGCCACCCGAGATCAGCAAAGCCATAAACGACGCAGCAAATAAAAAAATAAATGATCTCGCAAAGGAAGTTGCTAACGCAAATCTAGCAAATGAAGTTGCAAATACAAGCTTCATTTCAGGCAGTGGTCTTCGTTTTAGATGATATTCTTAATAATAAATGTTCGCACAAGTGTCAAACGAAGTGTTCGACATGGACGAGCCCGTAGGCAGGGACACATCCGTGCGAGATTTCCAGTATTTTTCGTATATTGCAGTTGAACCAAATACACCTAATCGCTTGGAAATTCAAGTTCACGATACAACAAGATATTTTCTTCCATCTGAGGCATATATCGAAGTTATTGGGGAAGTTGTTAAAATGGATGGTACCAATTATGGGGCAGATTTTAGAGTCGGATTTGTTAACAACGGTATTATGGCATTATTCAAGAGCGCCACTTACATGATTGACGGAAGAGAGATTGAGTCAATTACCAATGATATTGACTTAGCAACAACGATAATAGGTCTAGCTAGATACTCGGATGATTTTACTAGATCAGCTGGCCCTAGTATGATGTTTGCCAAGGATAATACTAATCGTCCGGAAAGTAGACCGTTTCTTATCAGACAACCCAACAATCGCGCCAATCCTGCTGTTCCTAATAATGATGTCGAAGATATGATCATTAAATCTTATCCTGATTATAATCTCGGATTTACCACGCGAAAGTCTATGCTAGCACCAGGTAACAGAAGATTCTCTTGTGCTATCCCATTATCTCATATATTCGGATTTTGCAGACATTTCAGGAAAATTATCTACGGAGCAAAACACACCGTTACGTTTGTCAGAAAGGAAAATAGCAACGATGCTATCTGGCGAGAAGGTGCCGTCGATTACGATACCGGCGTGATAGGTCCCAATGATGCCGCGAATAATAACGGCATAGTAAGATTACTAAAATTTACCTTGTGGATGCCAGCGATAACTCCATCAATAATCGAGGAAGAAAAATTATTATCATTCATGAACCAAGGCGGTAAATCTGTCATGTCATGGCTGACAACAACAACAGATTCCACAACTACCAATATTAATGGTGATTTTACCTGGCGTATTGCATCGCAGCAAGGTACCTCTGCACCTAGGCATATCTTTATCGCGTTTTTGCGTACCAATAGATATCATCAATTATACAGTCATATGATATTTGATCACATTGGAGCGACAAATGTGTCGTTGAGAGTAAATGGCCAACAAGAACCATCCGAGGAAATATCAATTGATTTTGAAAATCATTCGACGGCTCGTGCGTATCATCGCTTGCTAAGTTTCATGGGTCGCGATCAAAATATCGATACAGGATTGCAAATATCGCAGCTAGATTTTAATAAATTTTATCCTATCTATTACTTTTCCCTGGAGCATCTTGATCTGGTAAAGCAATCTGTCGTTGATATCCATTTCAAAGCCAGAATTAACACAGGTGGACTTAATCACAAAGCGATCGCGGTAATTCTCAGCGATAGAACAATGATCTTGGAAGGCATCAGTGGCAGAATGAGAATCATCGACGCACCTGTTGAGAAAATGTGACTTTAAAATCGAAGATTTTAAGATTTTCTAAATTTAGATTAAACGATTATTAATATGCCATACGAACACGTCAGCGTAACTCTGACCCCGGGTCAGATGAAAAAGCTCCAAACAGCGATATCAAAGCGATGCGGTTTGAAATTAACCTTGAAAAACGATCAAATTCAGGGCGGTCCTAACAAACTGTCGCTAACTAAGAATCAACGTGAACGTTTCACCAAAGCCAAATCAGCAAATTCTGGCGTTCATGTGAATCTTAGTATAGGTGCCATCAGAGACATGGTCAAAACGGGCGGAATTTTCCCTTTCCTAGCTGCTATTCCTGGATTATTATCCGGGGCTCTTCCGGCAATTGCAAAAGCGATAGGATTAGGTGCGGCCGGAGCTGTAGGCGACAAACTAGTACACAAAGTAATGGGAGGGCGATATGGTAAAAAAAAGGGAAGCGGCCTTTATCTAAGACGCCCCCCGTACGGATCCGGCCTAAGATTAGCACGGCCTATTCAAATTTAGATTTATTCAACGAAGCAAAAAATAAAAAAATAAAATTTTTCAGAGGCGTATTTATGCGGGATCAACTACCAGAAAAACCAAATTCCACCGAGACAGGAATAATAAATCTCGATTCAAATACCGGTCCTGGCACACACTGGGTCGCCTACGCGATTAATCCTCGCGAAGTCGTTTATTTCGACTCATACGGATTAGCGCCACCAAAGGAATTTATCAGTTACGTATCAAAGTTAAATATTCCAGTTTGGTATTCGACACTTCCGACGCAGACATTAACGGATCCACCGATATGCGGTCCTGAATCAATTAATGTCCTTGATGCAATTTCAAAATCATCCGACCCGTAACATAGAATCGTATTTGAATATGCCATAGATAAATATCATGGTTGATATTTACGGTAGATTTATCTACAGGAAGAAGGAAGCAGAAGTAGCTGACGTCGATCTATCAAAATTCGCCACAAGGGATGATATTAATAATCTTCTATCGCTGTCAGAAGTGGATCCTGGCGAAGTTGCTGTTTTTCAGAGCCGCGAAGGAAGATTACAAACAAGCAACGTGAAAATAACTGATATAATCAAGCGAGACGAATATAACGATCGTATCAATCAATTTACTAGCCTGTCAGATTCGGTATCAAAATCCATCGCTGATATCGCCGATATTATAGCGAAGTTACCCCTGAAGGCCAATATCGCGGATGTGGAAAAAAAGGACAACGAGTTATCAGCAACGTTGCTTCTGAAGGCCGATAAAACATTACACGACGATCTTCAGGACAGAATGACAAAAAGATTTAACAGGCTAAATAACGATCTTAAAAAACTTGACGATGCCTTAGCTAAATTTAGCAAAAAAATCGAGGATGATATAAAAACATCCAGCGATACTTCCTCCGCCGCAAACGAACTAGCAAAGAAAAAAGCCGATCAAGCATCGCATGACGATCTTAGCGATAAAGTAAGAAAAATCAACGAGGATATTACTAATATTCTCGCCGATATTACCGAAATAAATATCGTAATGAGTCAGAAAAGCGATAAAACATCATGCGATGATCTCAGCGAGAAAACGAAAAAAATCAACGAGGATATTACTAAAATCAACGATGAAATTAACGTGGTACGTGAATTAGCGCGTCAAAAGGTCGATACATCAGTGTATGACGGAGAAATTCGAGATTTAAACGCGAAACTTCTCGACGCAGACACAAAAATTTACAACAAGGTCGATTTCACATTTTTCATCAAAAAAGTTGACGATATTGACACAAAAATATCGTCAATGAATCTTGGAAGATTAGCGCGTATTTCGATACCAGCGGAGGTAGAAACAAAAAATCTTTCCTGCCATGTGCCATTTGTGTTTAGGACATATAATCTTACCTGGACACCCGAGAATAACGAAATTATTTTCACCGCGCCAATTACTGGTGTATATCGAGTATATATTATCTCCGAGATAAAATTTAAGGTACGACCAATACAAGAAAGACAACCAAATTCTGGTTATAAATTCCATGAATTTTACCCTGGATTTTTTATTATTTCGCTAAATGAAGATAGCGTCACAGAATTTATTCTAGAACCACCAGATAGAACCACTACAAGACCAGTTGATTATATTGTAATTTTCGAATATTTATCCGGAATAAACACAGTTGGTCAACCCAACCCAATTTTCGAACGAGATGATGTGAAAAGAATTGAGATTCCAATTGGTTAGAAATTAATTAATAAATGACCGCATCGGATTACCGTTACAATCAGGCGCGTTCATGGCAGGATTCGCTAAAAAAACTCCTAGACGAATATCAAACAAAAATAAAAAAATACCAGCGTAGATTAGTTGCCATCGATGTTGCTGTGTACGCGGTAAGTGCAATAATCGCCGGTGCGGGAATAATCTTATCCGCGGTAACAACAATCGCGCCGATCGCAGCAACGATAATAATCTCGTCGACAACAACAATCGCTGGTGTTCTCAATATCATCGCGAAAAAAATATCCTCGTGCACAAATGAAAAATTGTCTCTATACACGAGTAAATTATCCCAGGTCAACGAGGCGTATTCGAAATTATCATCGCTGCTTTCTGAGAGTCTCAACGATGGCGTTATATCCGATCTAGAATTTTCAGCAATGATAAATATCTACTCCGAGATTGAACAAATGAATATCAATAATGTCCGAACTAACTCAAATCGTGACAAACACGACACCGCCGATAACAACGCTGATATCGGCAAGCTCAACCAGGCCAGAATTTAGTATCGATTTTCCAATACCAATTAGCGTCAAGGAAATTGCGCTGTCACAGTTACGCGTCTATAACAGCTGGCCCAATGTTAGGTCGAAATCATTTGGTAGATTATCATCGAATAATTCGCTTGTTTTTGCCAATAAAAACCGCCCCGATGGAACTCCCGATTGGATCGTCGTTGGCATACCAACAGGCAGTTACGAAATTGAGCAACTAGGTAAGGAATTTACCAGTAGAATATCAAATATAACCGGCGATGCTACTCCAGGAATAAAAATATCCTCGCACGATCCAACGTTGTCGTCGATAATCGAAGTAAAATCGCCATATATCGTTGATATTTACCAGTCATCGATTAGGACAGTTCTAGGTTGGCCCGAAATCGCACCTCTGGCAAAACCAGAAAAATCTGATTTTATTATTCCAGGTTGGCACGAGGAAGCTCCTCCAGAACTACCGGAACCAAAAAAATCAGATTTTACCACCGACGAAGGATGGTACGGAGATATCAAACACAAGCCTCTGATCCACAGCGCCATCAACCTCATGAATAACCACAAATTTAACCTGGTAATGTTCGCTTTTACTTTTATTAACGAAAGAATTCTCTCGTGGTTGCCTCTTCCTAAAATTCCCCCCGGTGTGAAAATCTTCGACGCTACCAACATTAACAGGATAATAGCCCCCATAGACGGTATCTTGGTAAGAAGAACCCTCGACGAATTTATTCAAGAACATAAAGTACATTTAAATTTATTGCGGGAATCCTTTCATGAATGCATCTTAAATAAATCAGGTTCATGTAGCGAAATTATCGAACGCGTGAAGATTTTAAATCAACTCGCGAATGATGTTGAATATTATCATGGTATGTTCATTCGGGCGATAATCGACGATATATCAATTGCCGATTATGTTCTTCCTATTAGCAAATTCGAGTTGATCAAAAATTCAGGAGAAAAACAAAAATTCATGAGAGTATTTGGATTAACCGAGGAAACGCTACCAAATTTCAAATTTCCCGATTATGATGTTGATGAAATGAGAAAATCCGTCACTGATACCATCGATGATTTATTTCCGAAATTACATGCCGCGTGGACTAAAAAAATACAATCAGAATCGATTCTCAAACATAATAATGATCCTGCCGGGCAAGGGCGGCATATCTCGCCAGGTATCGTTAACATAACGGAGGTTATCGCGATTTATCTTCACGCGGATGTCGTTGAAAACAGCTACAACGTGGATTCGTCTGTGTCAGAGCAGGCACAGCAGGGATTTATCTTATATTCGTTTTCACCTAGCGCATCTCCAGGTTTTTTGATAATAAAAGAGCCAGTAAATCCGTTTTACCTGCGATGCCACAATCGATTATTGTCGAGGATAAATTTCAAACTGACGGATCAAAATGGACATTTGCTTGATATACGCGGGGAAACGCTAAGTATCAACTTGCTGGTAAGATCATAGAATCAAAGATTCTTAAATCTCTCCACGGGAAAAAAACAGGCCAAAAAAATAAATAAAAACCAAGGAAATTTTCAAAATTAATATATTTTTTTAATTTTTGTTTTTTTTTGTTGCAGAAATCTTCAAGATTCCTTGACTTTTTCATCGACCAGCTTTTTCAGCTGCCTGACACGCGAGCTTGTAATTTTTCTCGATTCGTATGCGTCTGATAAAATCAACCTAGCTTTTTCTACCAGCTTCGATAATTTAACAAAATCCTCGATTTGATCATCGCTGACAGTCGCAAGTGATTGATACATGGCAATTTGGATCTTTTTTATTAATTTGTACTCTGACGGCAGCGTGTATTTATATTCGAGTTTTCCCTGAACAATCGTCTCGAATTCGGATCGGATTTTATTCGCGTCCAACTCCGAGGGAAGATTTATATTTTTTTTTCTCAGGTCATCGATAGCTTCGATGATGTTATTTATATTCTGTTCGTCCATTATATAATTTTTGTAATATTTAATTAATTTTTATCCTCACTTTCCGAATCGAATATTATCCGAATATAGGAAAACTCGATCCACGCACCGAGGTCATATGAAAACGTCGCCCTGTGTATTTTTTCTGCTGCATATCGTACCGAGACGGTATTAATACCGAAGTATCTTGCAGCGGCCCTCATCGACTCAAATACAAGCTCATTGCCTGTTTCTCGATTTACTGATTTGACCGACTTAGCCGATCGCGCACCACCGGTATTGCCGGATCTACAATTTTCACTCCGAGTTACTGCTCGAATGTTAGATAGCTTGTTGTTGAGTTTATTTCCGTCAATGTGATCGATGACAAGTCCAATTTTTATTGGTCCCTGATAGCACTCGTATACGAATCTGTGATTGAAGTACCTTGCGCCTCTTCTTTTATCATTTTTGTTGACGGTAAATCTGAGATATCCATTGATATCAACATTACCAACACGATTCTTCGTTTTGATATTTCTGACAATACCATCCGATGATGACTCGTATCCCATGATCGTAGGATGAGATTTAAACTCGCATGTCATTGTTGTTGGAGGAATCGTTGATTTCAAGTTCATTATATAATAATTATATGTCTAAATCATAATTTGCTTTGAATCGATTAATATAATCTTCTTCACATGTTATAACCGACGAGGATCTCTTTTCGTAATATCTTCGTAATTCCCGATAATTTTTCCCTCCACAGGATAAACATAATCGGGTCTTTCCTCGAGTGCCAACTTGGCAAACTAAGCAACGTTGTGGTCCTTTACTGCCACGTCGAATTGCATATATGTGAGCGCCGCAATAATCGCCTCTGCAGGATTTGTCGCATGATTTTGTTGATCCGATTGTTATCCATTTGCAATGCATATTATAATTTAAACATTTGTCTAAAATATAATCATGGATGCATTTGATCTTGATGAGGCAGAATATATCATTCCTGAGGTTGATCGGGCCAAGAAAGAATTCTTCGATGATGGAGCTGTTCATGTTTGGTCGACTTGGAAAACTAACTCTGTTGATGCTACGATGAATCTGGAGCGAGCCAAGAAAATAATCAAGCACATAAAAAACGAACATAAAGAAGAGCGATTTATCTTCGGAATAAAATTTATCGCACAAATGCCGGACGACACTTGGATTATTCGCGATAAACGAGATCCCGTGCGTGGCGGTAAGAAAAACGTCATTCTCGATAAAAATTCTAAGCCAGGATTGTTATTGGGAATCGACGGTCCTTATTATGCCAGGGCGTATCCATCCAGCGCTGTTGTTTATGGAATTTATCGGCTGAATAATAATCCTGACGCGAAAAATCTACCTGCGATGAAAGAATCGCCGATGATAAACTGCGTGGCTGAGCGCGTTATCGAGCATATGAAAAACGCTCGACGTGGATCTGGTTTGACCCAGTTGAGGTTGGATAAAATTAACGCGTGGGCAAAGACAGTTGCTGATGGTGCATCAGTAGATGATGTGGCTGCGTTGAGCAAGAAACTTAAGTTTCCTATCACGGTGAAAACGCTATCGGGAGAAATATTATACTCGTCTCCGTACAGATCTCGAGGAGCACCAATCGAGATTGTCGATCATAATTCACATGCGTGGTCGCAATCGGTGATGATATTTCCGCGAGATCGTGTTGTTAAATTTTATCCCACAGATAATAAATCTGCGGAATTTTCTGCGAAGGACAATTCCGATGCCATGTTTAGATTTATCAAAAAATTGAGCTCGTCTGATCCAATATCAATTTGGTTATTCTCGAGCGAAGAAAAATATGATCAATTTATCTTGCCACGCGGCGATATTTACCGTGATGAAATATTACACGAATCGATGAAAAATCTCGCGGTGAAATATTCGTCAAATCCCGATCAGTTATTAACGAATTGCTTTACGGTTCCGTCTGTTGCTGCTCACGCTGCCAGAGAGAGAAACTCGTGGAAACCTACGAGGAATGAATATCTCGCTGATATTCAACTTAGTTGTATCGAATACGGCCATGGCGGATTGTGGAATACCAAGTATTATTTCGAAGATATGATCTCCGTTGATATGAGCGCGTGTTATCCTGGAAGCTTTCTCGGATATGGCGATTGTGCGGATTATTTTGCTAAATTTGGCCATCCTACCAGCGAGATGACAAGAGTAGCGATTAACGGGCCGTTGCCTGATTTTGTCATGACCGGATTCGCTTGTGTTACGTCATTCGAGTTTGCTGAAAATTTACATAAAATCTGTTATATTTGGTTTGGTAGGCATTTATCCCAACGCAAATGGGTCCCTACGGTGTTATTGAGATATATGCTGGATTCGTCAATGTTAGTGTCGTTGACGGTGAGTGAGGCGATTATATCATATAGGAAACAAACTAAGGTGTGGCTGCCGACGGATTGTGACAACGCGAAAGATATAGGAAGAAAAATAATTGGCAAATTTACTCAAGGAGGATCCGTTGATCATAAACACCGACACGCTAGGTTGTTTATCAACGATGCCGAGATGGATTTTATTATCGCCGATACGGTATCACGAGGAATATTTTGCAACAGAGAGAATATTATCATTAATGGAGCAAAGTTAGGTACCGTAATTAGCTACCTTGACGGAGAATCAACGCAGTATACGCATTTGCGATCGTCGATGCTAGCTTATGTTAGCATAAATTTACTGTCGATGATAAATAAATTTTCTGATATCGCGGTAAGGGTCGCAACGGATTCGTTCTATATCGATAAAAAATACCAACACAGGCTAGAAAATTTAATCACCGATGGTAGCTCATGGGGGACATGGAGAATAAAAAACGAGGATATCCTAGATTATTGTGAAGACGCTGATGTCGAAGATTGCGATAAATTTCATCGGGATAAATTTGAAGATTTTTCGACGGCCGCATCCGCATTTCACCCAATTTCACGTAGTAAATTCGTTTACATGAATGGTCCTGGTGGTAGCGGTAAAACAACACGAGCGATAAATTTATTTGCAAATTCCGATATGATCGTGTTGACTCCAACTCATAGATTAGCGCGAGAAATAAAGCAACGCGGAGTTGGTTCTTGCACGTATCACAGTTATTTCAAATACAGCGGTGGATTGTGGGATTCGACTCGCATGGGAAACAAATATATCAACAAGATCATTATATTTGATGAAATTTGCACGGTAAATTTAGTCACGCTAAAATCAATCCTGACCTGGCTGGAGGGGAAAAATACCGCCGTGGTAATGTGCGGAGATCACGGTCAGCCTGATCCTATTGATGGTGAATCTCCTCATGAATGGCTAAAAAACTTCGTTGATTATTATGAGGAAATCGACACCGATTACAGATCCGATGATATTTTACTGACTGAATTCAAAAAATTAATTCGATTACAACCGAATAATATTCAATGTGATGTGATGAGAAGAATAATCGATGAAACTCCGATGGATAATTTTCTAAATTTGTGGCGTCCAGATCATCTGATTGTTGCTAGTAGGAAAGTTGTTCGTGATATTATCCAGGAAATGTTATTTAAGCTGCATTGCGAGAAATTTCCAACGTTGCAAGTGCCGTTATGTTATAGGCCCGCTGATACCAGGAAACAAAATATCAGTGTTACTTTACCCTGCGGAGAGGAAAAAATATTGGTCTTGAATGATATTATCCTCGTTGATATTAATCTTGTCAATGGCGCGATAAACGCAGAAAAATCGCCATGGAAACTAGGATACGCAACAACGATACACTCATCGCAGGGATTGACCGTAGACGGCCAAGTTTGGATCGTCGATGATAGAATTTCCTGGTCAAATTTAGTGTATTTGGCCGTGTCGAGAGTAAGAAAATTATCTCAATTAGGTAGAATTCGAATAAATCACATTAGTGACGCTGGCGGTAGTTGAGTATCTTTCGGTATTATTTGTAATTCCTCCTTGGTAAATCCGCGTTGTGGCGCTAGCGAATCTAGAATATAAATTGCTGGTCTTCCCGATGATCTTGTTACGGCTGATATTTTGTGTGTTGTGACGCTCCAGTTTGGATCGGTTGCTCTTTTTCTGCCTCCCTCGGCCTCGCCTTCTTTATATAAATACCTGACCGTGACGCTACCTAGCACAGGCGGAATTGTGGAATCTCGCTTTAGGGGTATATTCGATTTTGTAATTGCAATTGCAGGTTTCATTACTATTGTTCGAGTTACTTCGTTATTTAGCGCGTTAATCACGTGAGGCAATCTTGATACCCAATCATGAGATCGATTATCTTGAATGAATTCACGCGCGTACTGATATCCGAATAATCTTTCCGCGAGTGTTTTGTTGAATCTTTCGACGATAGCTTGATTGTGATGAACACCTACAATACCGCGACGGATTTTAACATTATTCTTTTTCATCAGTGAAGTAACCGCACCAAGAAATTCTCGACCCGGATCAACCTGGAGAAGCTTCGGCCATGTCAACGGGGATCGTGAATAAATTTCGCTAAACGCCTTAGCGATCTCCGTTGCTGTTTTATTCGATAATGGCTCGGCTTCTTTATACCTGCTAGCGATATCAACGACTGTCAGAACATATTTGTATGTGACTCCGTCGACGGTATCGTAAGGAAGAAACATAAGATCAGCCTGATGGACCTCATTAGGGACACTGACGGTGAAACTTGCATATGGTATTTTCTTAGGCGGAGGAAGATATATTTGCCAAATTGCCTGTTTCGATAACCACGATTCAGCGGTGGATTGTTTTACTTTAGCGGCTTTAGCGAGTTTGGCAATTGCTGATTTTCCTCGCCAAAATCCTCTCGGAGAATAATATATCTGCTCCATTATTATTTACCAGCACCGAATACTAATTTACCTTTCATCGCGCCTTTTATCAACCAGGATGCCAATTTCTCTTTGAAACTTTTGTCAGGAATTGCGTCTAGTGCGTGAATTAGCCTGATATCAGCGAGATGTCTCTGTTGCAAATCTCCGCTGCGATATGCGAGATCGTGATCATAACAAGCGTTGTCGATGGCGTTTACTGGATCTTCGCCTTGATTTGGTTGGTCATTATCATCGAGTCTTATATCGAGTCTTGTTCCGGGTCCACAATAATTGTATCCTGGTAGATGCTTCTCTCCGGGATATTTCGCCCAGGGAGTTCCGGGTAGATTTGACAAGGAGGAGGCAATGTCTCCTCCGGTTCTACTTTTTTTTTTACAAATTTAAACTTGCGAGTCTTGCAAACTTCGCATTCCCCCTTGATTGCGTTTCTGTTGTTGCGTGTGACAATTTCGATTGGATTTAACGTAGCTGTGTGAGTGCGACACTTAACACAATATAGATCCATGTATTCTAGTAACATGAATGTAATTGATTTTTCCGCCACGAAGCGACGCGAGCAGGTGAAACATAATGCGATATTACCGAATTCGATAAGAATGATAATTATTGGCCCATCTGGATCTGGTAAGACGCAGTTGTTGCTAAATTTGATCATGCGATGGCTGAAATGGGACAAGTTGTATTTGGTTGCACCGTCAGTTGATGATCAGCGATGTTATCAAATGCTAAAGGAATTTAGCGACAATACCGACGAGGGCACAATCGAATTTATCACAGACATCAGTGAAGCTCCATCCGTGGAAAATTTAGACGGCGATGTTAATAATCTTGTCGTTTTCGATGATGTTATGCTGGACAAGCAGACCAACCCGGCTAGGATATTTTCGCGTGGCAGACACAAGAACACCGATGTTATTTACGTGACACAGCGATACACGCAGATTCCCAAGGTAATTAGGGACAATTGCAATATCTTGTCGGTGTTCAATGGCGTTGACACTCACACGTTGAGAAATATTCACCAGACTTGGTGTAACGGCGACATGGACATAAACAAATTCAAAAATTTCTTCAGTCGCGCTCAGGCAACGCCGCATGGTTTTATCACGATCAATCTTCATGATCCGCGTAGTAGATATCGAATCGGTCTCGATCAAATTTATTCATGAAATTGCAGCCCTCCGATGCAAAATCACACTAACACAAATAAATATCCCACCCCCACCCCCCAGAAAATCTTCATTTTTCCTTGCCCAGAATCATTGATTTTGCACACAAAAATTGCACTCGGTGGCGATTTTACGCAAATTAGTTTTCGTAGGAGGCCGCAAAAGTGAAATCTGAGGCTTCTACGGAGAAAGTTCGCGCAGGAAGGTTTATTTTGTCTGGAACGTCTGGTCTGTAGAACTTCCCTGCTGCTATTACAAAAACAAACACCATGAAATTAGACAACATTTTTAAAAAAACATGCTGAGAATATTTAAGGTAGGAAATCATATTAGGCCTTTAAGTTTGTTCTTGCAGTCGATATAAGTGAGTTTTGAGAGCCCTCTTGAATGTGATCACTGTGTCTTTGTGTCTAAGTTCAGATGGCAATTCATTCCACGTTGCTGGGCCCTGGTATGCAAACGAACGCTGTCCATATTACTTTGTTTTCATAATTGGAATACTGAGTATACGATTGTCAGAAGAGGAGCGTAAGTATATTGCTGGTGTGTACACATGAGTGAGGTCGGATAGGTATGTGTTTTTAACTTTTTGAAGTTTCTGGAGCAGATATTGAGATGAACCAGACAGAATTGAGTTACAATAGTCCAGTCTTGAAAGTACTAATGAACACACAAGTGTTTTAGTGGCATCAACTGAAAGATATTTGCGAATGGAGCTGATGCGTCTCAGCTCAAGATATGCAGCCTTGCATATGTTCATGACATGTTTGTGCAATGTGAGAGTACTGTCCAGAGTAACACCTAGGTTTCGTACTGATTGTGTGAATTTAATGCTGGTGTTGCTGATATGTATTGTTTGAGGTAAAGGATGTGAATGAGAAAGTCTTTATATATAAAATCAAGTGTAATTAAATCAAATATACATAACGGTATTATAAAACTACTAATGGTCTCTTAAGATTTTAAAAGGATAATTTATACTGGTTAATCGCTCTGTCTTTAACGATCATTCTTTACATTTTCTTTAGTAAACGAAGGCCAAGACCTTGATAACTAAAATTATATTAGATGCAAATTGCGCACAGATTAAAGATAACTCGTTTTTAGCAAGAGACACTTCTAACAGTCTTTTTTTTTTTTTTTTTGGAAAAAGGGAGAGTGATAATGGTGCAATATTGTGATGACTAATTATGTTATCTTGCATGTTTTGTATAAATACTAACTTCCAGGGATTATTTTCCAGCACGGCAGGGTAGGTAACTAAAATTCAAATTTGTAGAACGTCAAACTTTGCGTCAATAAAATCCAAGACAAACTCGAAAACTTGGAGACATGTGTTACTTCATGATTCTTATTGCAAGATGGTGTTATTGAGAAATACGCATTTTACTGTCTTTTGAAGAAAACAAAATTCATTTGTGTTTCAGAACCAGGATATATGTTTTGTGTTTGAGACTGTCAGATTTTACCGTTGAATTTGTTGTCATCTGT
Source organism: Sinohyriopsis cumingii (assembly GCA_028554795.2). NCBI lineage: Eukaryota > Metazoa > Mollusca > Bivalvia > Unionida > Unionidae > Sinohyriopsis > Sinohyriopsis cumingii. Next base: position 99,284,806 of record CM068831.1, read on the forward strand.
ATTACATTTATATACTCACAAAAAATCAATTGTCGACGGTAAAACCACAGTAGACTTTTACAAATCTTGACAGACAAGGCTACTATCCCCGAAGTTAAATAATTATACAAACAGGGACTGGGTTGTTTAGGACTATCACGTTAGGTTATATCTACTACAATGGAAATGGATGTTTAAGAATTTCACCTAGGAACCATATTTTCTTAATTTGAAAGCTCTTTACTAACTAATAGGTTTAAGAACAGATTTGCTAAAACAATGCTTATTTAGCAACAGAGATTGCACCGCGGCACAACTGAGTTCAGAATATTTTAAGGCGATGTTTTGAACGAGGCTTTTGATCTGAAATTGTGGCTGATAATTCTCCTCCTCTCCCCTTAGGTCAATTTTGATTCATTCTATGTCCCGAGGTCAAAAACTTTTCCCTCCAAAGCACCCTCACCCCCACCCCGCAATTAAAGAGTTCGGTTGTTAAAACGCGAAAAAAACTTTACAGGATTTGCTCCAGAGCATTTTGCGCAGTTCAAATAATTCGCTGTAGAAAAAGTGTGCGTAATTCACTACGGTCATACCGCGAACATTGTTCGCACGATGTCTGAATATGTGCGAGAGGTCACATAAAGTACCAAAGAAAAGACAACAAGGCACCGCTAACAAGATCGCACAAGAACAAAAGGTGGCAGATGCTATACTTGTAAAGATTTTGAATCATCGTATCGCCGCTCAAGCTACCCGACGCGCCTCTACACGCTGAGTCCTGTGTGTCATTCCTCAGGGTAACTTGCTTGCGGGCGCACCAGCTGACCCTACTCAGCTTAAGCTAAACATAAGTTTAAGCCATTTTTAGAACATCTGGCCGTATGCAAGACGGACTCTGAGCGAGAGATGCAAATGCCGTGCTTGTCAGAGTTTGAACTGGTTAAGTGGAAAGGGATAGTGAAGGACTACATGGCCACTGTTCGAATAATCATGTTCACAAAGACGATTTGTCGGAGTGTCTCAAAAAAGTGGAGTTCTTTACCATTGAAGTGAAACTCATTTTCAGCGTGGAGTTTGCTTTGGTGATGACGAATTGGCTAGAAAGAGGCGGACCTACCGATGAAAGGAACACACGTTATACCACATTGCATGACAACTATATACAGTAAAAACCTGTATGACTCAAAGCTATTCTTCTGACCGGTATCTGCAGCACAAATGAAGATTGTTGATACTCTAGCATAGTTTATCTTTGTACCTTAACGATCGTTTCTCGCGTATAATTATTGTCCACGCTAAAGGAGACAAAGCTTTCTGTATCAGAGACAGAACTTTCTGCACGAGGCCTAATAAACACAAGGAAAATAGCCATTTGGTCTAAATTCAAAATAAATTTCCCGATGTAATAATTGTGGGTGACTAACCTAATAATTGATTTTGAGTTTTTCTATAAGATTTATCAAGATTTGGAAGATGAAGCACTTGGATTCTGTCGCTCCATTTTCAACGTCTAAGCAGATGCGGCAAGCACAGGAGTTCTCAAAACGGGGATTGCATAAAGATCTCTCAAACTCGAACAAATCAAGTCGACTTGAACAAGAACGCGATATGATGGCTGTGCTCAACATAGTGTGCCACCGGGCTGCCAGCGAATGCATTGGCAATGTCGCTTATTACTGCCGTCCTCGGTAAGGAGAGCCTGAAGTGCTGCCACCCACTCTAATTAAAATATTGCCGCCACAGTGGTGGTGGTTTTCAAGCCGTCGCTTTAGCCTTGGCAATGGCCGGGATTGTAAACAAGTTTATTAGTCGGCGCCTCTGGGCTAGAAGAAACAGATCAACAGAATATGAGATTCGCGTGCTAGCAGAATCCAAGCTAAACGATATTTCAGACAACATATCTGGGGTCCAAACAGATGGACGCGTTTCAAATGACGGATTTTGGCTAATCGTATAAGAGAATGAAAATACAATAAACCGAAAGCCGAAATTCGCAGTGCGTCTACAAAATGCACTCTGCTGTGACGGTCGAAATAGACACACAAAAATCTCTCTGATCCAGAGCGGTCGAAGAAGGCACACTATAATAAATAATATATGTATTCCGGATTTAATTATGTTCACAGTTTAACTACAATATAGTCACATTCCTCGTGGATGTTGACTGATTCTGACCTAATTACGGACTGGGTCGGAGCATATGAAATATTAAGTTTTTATTTTATGTAAATGTGACATTTACAATTATTAAAATTTGAGTTTCCCCGTTATTGACGTAGTTTTGTGTTATGGTCAAATGAAACAAACTAATGCCATGCCGTTTGCCAATTTAATAGTGAAATATTTTGTGCAAAATTGAAATTGTTTACTTTAATTTATTGAGAAGTAATACAATTTTACAGTTACTAACAGTCAAAATACTTCTTGTTTTAAACATTGTATTGTCACAAGCAGCGGGGGGTGAACAGACCAATATTATTTGCGAGACAAAGTATCCTACGGAGGGTGATAAAATATAAGCGTCAATAACGCTAAAATAGGAAGGGTAAACAGACTAATTTTACTTGCGAAAATAAAGCTTCCTACGGACGGTGAAAAAATACGTCACAGAGACCTCTAACCAGGTTAGCGTTAACAACAGAGGCCTCTACATAATTAACATATTTCGTTATTTTTTCTCTTGATGTTTATATGTAAAATGTATTAACCGACATGTAGGTCGTTACTCTGTGTGTGTGTGTGTGTAAAACAAATGTGGCGTAATTAAATCATTATCATATCAATATTAGTGAGCAATTCTACGCTAGCCATATAATCTTGCACAGCCAGACTAGCTCGACAGCGACTAGATGCAATTAAAAAATATCTTCCAGTCCGTGATTATGTCAAGCAAAACTTACAAGAGCGTCAGGAGTCTCAGGAGGATTTTATAAAAGGTGCAGAATATTTATTTAAACCAGTTAAAAGTCTACCGAAGGTCTACTTCCCACGTTAAAACAAATCGACGAAGCAACTGTGAAAATACAGAAAAACTATATATATATATATATATATATATATATATATATATATATATATATATATATATATATATATATATATATATATATAAAACACGAAAAAACTATTATACAAGAACTTCTAGCTGAAATAGCTGCAGCTCAATCATAATTTCAAGAAAAAATACAATAAGTAATTGAGGGTATTAGCGAAGTTCACAAGGAGATCGGCAATGTAAATATGTTGTTGTGTCAAAACCAAAACCACCTGCACGATTTATGAGTCATAGACTACTTCGGGATAGCACTATAGCGGTTTCTGAAACAGGATATTCAGATCGTGATAGATTATTAGATCCAAACACCGTCAGTGTTTCAGAAAAAAATTGGGTTCCTTTTACATTTCGAAAAGCCCGTGGTATATCCAGAATCACTGATAAACATAGGAATGAATTTGAAAATTTTGTGAAACAAATCAAAGAAGTTAAATGAAAGCCATTACCCGGAGATATATTATTCTCCAAAACATCGCCATTCAGACAACCTCGTATCGAGGAAGAAGAAACAACTGGAAGTGGTCTTGTCACTCGAGGAAGTGGTCTTATTAATCCATGCCCCAATAATGTTCTTGCTGATGTTGATAGACTAGAAATTCTAATTAAAGAAGACGAGCAGGCAATAATTCCCCAGAAATAATTAATGAAGCAGCTGCTATTTGTCAGAGATTATTCACAGGCGGTATCATGGACATTAATGTTTATTATTCCCTTCTAGATGAAATCGTGGATGATTACTACAGTGATTGAGGGTATGCAATTAGATCAGTGACAATAAAATAAGATATCATAAATTATGCTCAACGTGGACCTGTAATGCTCAGGGTGAAAAATTCGCTATTACCAACATATACAATTACCTACGGAGATAGACTCGGCGATGTTGTTCAGGGTCTATTCAAAAGGATAGCCCCAAATACAATACCAATTGTAAAGCAACTAGGAATGGAAGTTAATTACATTGTTCGTGATAAGGGTATTGGAAATGTTGGTGATGTTACCAGTAAAGCATTCTCAGCAATCAAGGATAGACTAACACAATTATTACACAGAACGCAGCCAGTAAAAACAAGCCAGTAAAATTACCCAGCACTAAAGTTATGCCTGCAAATGGTAGTAAAATAATAAGTCAAGCTGGAAGTGAACGGTTGAAAGAATTAGCTGGTGAACAAGCTCGAAATATAACTGCAAGATTTATAGCGGAAAGTGGTCTTCGTGTTAATTGATAGCAAATATAATAAATGTTTAATCGTGTATCTGATCCAGCATTTCATATGGACGCACCAGTCCTTAAGGCTGAATCAGTGCGTGATTATCAGTATTATTCTTATGATACGTGTGTACCCTACTCGCGTGGAAGAATCGAATTACAAGTTCAGGATACAAGTAGATATTTCTTGCCCGCTGAGGCATTCATTGAGAACGAAGGTGGAATTTTGAAAGCAGATAATATAGCATACGGAATTGGCCATCGCTGAATGAAGAACAAGGGTTGCTTTCGTTTACTGATTCAGGTGGTAAATCAACGTTGTCATGGTTGACGATGATCACAGTCAGTATTCAAAGCGATATTAATGGTTTCTTCACATGGCATATAGCATCACAGCATGGGGTGTCAGCACCACGACATATATTTATTGTTTCCAAAATGTTGAACGAGTAGATCCGCAGGAACTAAATCAAATGGTGTTTGACACCCTTGGGGTTAGTGAATTTCTTTGAGGATAAATGGACATTAAGAACCGTCTGAAGAAGTGTTGCTCAATTTTGATAATGATCATGTTGCATGTGCTTATCATCGGTTCATGACATTCATGGGGCGCGATCAGAATGTTGATTTTGGTTTCTAAATATATCAACATTATATCAGATCTATTATTTCTCACTGGAACATTTGGATTTGTTTAAACAATCTGTCGTTGATATACATTTTCCAACTCGTGTGAAAAGAAGAATTATTCCTACTTATAGAGTAATCGTTGTTATACTCTCAAGCAAAACAATGTTGCTTGAAGGTGTTGGTGAACGAATGAGAGTTATTGATGTCCCAGTAGAAAACGTGTAATTAAATCACTCATGACATTATAATGTCATGTCATCGTGTTAGCGTTACTCTGACTCCTGGTCAGATTAAAAAGCTACAACCAGTATCAAAAGAGAAATCTGGAATAAAAACATTGCTGAAATCAGCACATATCGCAGGTGGTCCTAATAAACTATCACTGACTGAACATCAACTCAGGCATTTGAATGACACCAAACGATCAGCGACTGGTGTTATACTTGATCTTTCTGCGGGTGCTATTAAAGATTTTGTCGGGGCCCCGAGTGGCCGAGTTGTCTAAAGCGCTCTCCGTTAAGGATCACTGCCATCTCACCTCTGTCTGCGTGGGTTCGAGTCTCGGATTCAGCCAATGCGGGGTGTGAGAAAGCTTGCCGGTAGCTTCTCGTGGGTCGGTGGTTCTTTCTGGGGTTTTCCCGGGTTCTTCCACCACCATTAATACTGGCCGCCATGTATATCCTATCAAGTGCTGAAAATGGCGTTAAACCCTACAACAACAACAACAACAAAGATATTGTCAAGACGGATGCTGGAAAAGCAGCTGCACTTGGTGCTGTTTGAACTGCCGTTGAGATGGCATTAAAGAAAGCAAAAGGTCATGGACTAAAGACGTCTTAAGAAAGACAAAGGTCTAAGACTACCAGGAACCCCTCATTCGTGGTACGGTCAAACCGCTCGCAGGTCTGAGACTACCCGGGATACATCGTTGATGCTTCCCATGTCCAAGTTTGATTTACTTGATGCTGCTAAGAAATTAAACATCAAAATCTTCAGAGGTGTTTTTATGCGTGATCAATTGCCAAAATAACCCAACCGTGTTGAAAACGGTATGATTAATCTCTATCGAAGTTCTGGTCAAGGTACTCATTGAGTTGCATATGCGGTTGACCCACGTGGAGTTGTTTATTTTGATTCGTATCGATTGGCGCAAAAAAAAAAGAATTATTAAAATATTTCAGCAGAGTGCAAAACACTCCCGTATGGTATTCAGCATTACTAACACAGACAATATCTGATCCACCAATATGTAGCCGTGAAGTACTCGCTGTGCTTGACGCTGTGTCAAGATCTCTGACATCACCCCATAAGGTTGTGAATGAATATATACCATCGTGCAACGTTATAAACATGTCTTAGTGTAATATACAATGATACATATTTACGGAAGATCTGCCAGAGACAAACCCAACGGTACCTTATCCAAACATGCAACCCTTGACAATGTCAAGAATGAGTTCGATGATCTTTTACGTCTCAACGATTTGGACCAAAACGAAGTTGTTTTTTTTTTTCAGGATCAACAAGGAAGGTTAAAGACGAGCAATATCCGGCTGACAGATACTATTCTGCGGGTTCCAGGTGCGACCGAAGATAACTTGGTGGTACTTGCTAAAAACGGTAAAATTAAAAAAATCGGAGGAGTCAATTCTAACACTCATGGGAGAGATTACTGGATGTGTCAGAAGAAATTAGATTATATGTATGGCGATTCAACGTGAGCAGAAATACAATTATTAATGTGAGAGAACACAAAGTAGACGATGAGATGGCAACAAAAAATACGTGGATAACAACAACGCCACGATCAGAACTGAGATTAGTGAATACGTTGTTAAAACCGGTGATACAATGACTGGTTCTCTCATTTTGGCTAATAATAAAATTACTGGTCTTGGAGAACCAGAATCAAACGATTTCGCTTCAACGAAGAAATACTTCGACAACAGTGGCATCCCGATGATGACGTCATTATTTACAATCGATGATGGATAGACCGCGTTTAGATATGATTTTAATAATCATGTAGACACGTTTGTTTTGTTTTTTGGATTTTCGCAAAAAAACATAAATAGAATCGCTGATGATTTCTTTTGGAAAGCCAATAGTCAGCGTTAAGCTCGCTAACATTAAAAAGATTACCGATGGTGGAGCTCATCGTACAACCCCAATCAACGCGGTATATACAATATCGTCTGGATCAGCATTATGGTCCCCAGTTAGTAACTCCATCAAACATACCGCTGCGGTTACCGGCGTGTACAGGTTTTCAGTACTCGGTGTTACAGCATTTAAATATCTACCACAATATCATGGTGTTATGCCGTTAGTGGATCTTCTGGATCTGTGTTACTGATATTGGAGAAAAACGAAGAAGAAACATTCGTTGTGGATCCTTGAATCAAGGGATGGGGGTTCTAACCTGTAACAATCTAGGGATGGGGGTTCTAACCTGTAACAATATTTGTTACAGGTTAGAATCCCCATCCCTTGATTCAAGGACGGATATTCCAAATTTTCTTTGTAACGAGCCCCTGTGATTTGCGGCCATCATTACATGATCCAAACTTCTATATTTTTTATTTGCATCGCCCTTTTCCCAAAGCAGTAAATCTAAACTAATGGTTGCATAGGACATTGAAAGTAAATTTCTCATCAACTCAGCTCGCTGTCTATTGTACTTAGGACAAAACATGAAAACGTCCATGGTGTTTCGATCCCATCGCATGAACATATACATTATATGGTATTGATTGATACGTTTGTCTCCTTCGAAAGGGAGGCAACCCATTGTGTGTAGTCTCGCCTCTAATACAGGAAGCGTACGTGTAATTCCAGGTCGCATGAACGCATTGGGTAAAAATTTAGCCAATAAAATTTCGACACATCCGTTAATCCTTATTTCTTGAAGGTACCGGCGAGAAAGTATCATCAACGCTTACCATTAAGGGTGCATGACCAAATAGCAGAGCCTGCTGAAGTTTATGACAGGTATTGTATATGTGAAGGTTCATTCAGATAATTATGTATTTATTTTTACTGTTTGTTTCTAAATTTTGTATTTGCTTTCAACTGAACAGATGTCACGTGGAAAACAACAGCTGACATTCTCCATTTCACAAAACATCGTTCACAAAACATCTGAAAATATCTTCCTTAACAAGTTTGAATCACTGACACAGGTGCTCGACGCAAGCATGATGTTAAGAAAAAAAATAATCTTAAGAAAAAAAACATACAGAGTGACAAGAGTACATTAGACTAGCCCCATGACCCGTTCTGACGTAGGACCCTCTGTATCATACTATGTAATAGTCCTACATGTAAGACATAGCACATTTTGATTTTGTTTAGGTGCTACTATCCAAATAACGGCCTTGTATAGTGTGTTCCGATGGAATGAGTAATCAAAGTTTCAGGAACATCTCACACACTTGGCAGCCTATATCGACATTTTCCCACTAATTTATGTGTAGTTAATATACTTACTGTGCTGACTTTATCCTGGTGGAATGAAAATACGACACTAGCAAATGGATGCATTTTCATGTTCCGTTGACATTTGAATTTGTTGCAATGCAACAGTAGTCGAGGTATGCCGAAGTAGGTTCATGTTGGGGATCTGTTTCTTGAACGAAACGAACCATTGCTTAAAGTTCCAATATTCATAATATATTTTTTATTCATTTCGTTAAAAAATAATATTTCAACTTTATCTGATTTAGGCATTCTCAGCTTTGATCGCTTTCCAGCCAACTGAAATGTAGGCCAAAGAAACTTGAAAACGGGTCCATTTCTTTTGTGAGAATTTGAATTTATTAGAGAAAAGGCATCATAGTAAGTAAAGTCTGACTAAAACATTATAACTTTGTAGAAAAGCGTCATTATTTTAGTTGTCAGTTGTGTGACATATTCCTGAAAATTTTACTTTTGTAACAATGTTAGTCGACATCAAAATACACTACACAGTGTCGTTAGTTAGGCTGTAAGACCCTGATGCCCAAAACATAAATATCAGCATCAGGTCTTAGTCTTACAGGTAGGACTAACTATGTAAGAGAGAAGGTATTTAACTTCCAAATACTTTGTTCCACCCATGACTCTCGATTTCCTTCTGCTCTTTGTCTTTAAAGGCATACGACCATACTCTACGGCTTGTTTTACTCCTGAGATATTTTTCTATTCATCAAGCCATCATTGACTTTTCTGTATTGTACCAAACTGAAGTTACAGACTCCGAAACGTGAGATTTTCGCAAAAAATTGTCACTTGGGATAAGTGCGAGCACATGTGACAACTGGTGAAAAGAGCTACATGTACCGTGTTTGCGACTCTGCGATACAGTCCTTCTTTAATTGCAGAACAGTGGCAGATGCAAAAGTAAGTTTTTACTTTCCAATGACCTGATCCAACTTTAGGAATCCTGTTAAATGGAAGAATTAGACACTGTCTTCACTGCACATGCATCGTATACAAGCAATTCTGTTTTCAAAAGAGGTAAACTATGTGGCACACAGGTCAACGCCGAAATATGATTGGCTCAAAAGGTTATACTTATTGTCACATGAGCTCGAACTTGTCTGAGCAGTAAAAATGGCACATTTCTGACACCAGTACAGGTCGATAAATCATCCCCGCACCCGTGATGATGTTGATTTTTGGGTAAGGGGCTGATCAGTCATACAACATAAGTCACCATCACCCTGTATTTTTGTTCTGGGGGTGATGGGTCTTACTGCCTAAATAACAGTACTGTGTATCAGTTTTGATGTCCACTAACAGTATAACGACAGTCAAATTTTCAGAAATATCACACACAACTGGCAACCAATAACTCCTACAAAGTAAAGTTATGTTTTTGTCTGACTTTACTTGCCCTGATGTCTTTTCTCTAATAAATTCAAATTCCCACAAAAGAAATGGACCTTTTTTCAAGTTTCATTGGCCTACCTTTAAGTTGGCTGGAAAGCAATGAAAGCCAGGAATGCGGAAATCGGGTTAAGTTGAAATATTATTCTTTAACGAAATGAATAAAAAATATATTATGCCTATTGGAACTGTAAAGCAACATTTCTTTCATTCAAGAAACATATCCACCACATGAACCTACTTAAACATACTTCAGCATACCTCGACTACCATCACATTGCAACAAATTCAAATGGATTCAACGGAACATGAAAATGCATCCATTTGCTTGTCATATTTTCATTCTGCCAGAATAAAAACAGCACAGTAAGTATATTAAGTACACATAAATTAGTGGAAGAGCATCAATATATGCTGCCAAATGTGTGAGATATTCTTGAAACTTTGACTACTCGTTCCAGTGTCAACAGACATCAGAACAGGCTATACAAGGCCATTATTTGGATAGTAAGACAGCAGTAAAACAAAACAAACATGTGCTATGTCTTACACTGTATGACATGGAGCTGATATCACCTGTTCATTAAAAGCTGCAATTAATTGCAGTGAAATTTTGGCTGCACACATTGGGGGACATTTTGTATCGTTACTGGTAATTTCCATGGCTGTGGAGCTACCATCAGCTGAATGGTTCTTTTGTTGACATGTACATTATATTTCCGGAGCAAATCCTATGTTTGTTGACTTGTAAAGCCACGTGGAATAGCACAACCCTCTGTTCTGTGGCCATTTTGAATTTTGCGCTAGATATGGCTGTTACCAGTTTCTGGTATGTGTCTAAAGTGTACACAGGATTGTTCTGGAATGATTTGCATATAGCAAAATTGCACATTTTGATGAACATGTGACATTAGGCCCAGATATCATTTATCCGTATCAACACAGATGGGGGGAGTTGATTTATCAGAAAAACACTAGTTGAGAACAACTAAATAAAGACATATCTATGTTGGACAGTTTGTGTGATTATGTGATCAGTCACTACAAATTAATATATTTATCTTGACAGACATTTTCTCTTGGTCCATGGCTTGAAATCATTTTATTTACAACACTCACTTTTTAGAATTAATCCCTATCAGAACAGAATGTGTATTCAGCAGAACTGATGTATGCATTAAAAGCAACAGCAACATCACCCCAAAGCAAGAGCAGTGCATCTTAACTATCCCAAGCATTTGTCCATTCCTGGTGATGTAGGCCTCACAAGATGGTTGTGATGTGTTGCTCTTGCTTTTATGACTCAATAATTCAACTAAAAAGTCTTAAAGACATTTTTCTTCCAAATTCATCTTATATTGTAATGTTAGTGATAAAAGCTTCTTTGAATATTTGCATATATGTGAAACGAGAATGTTGAAGTAAAAAATTGTCACTTGTGTATGTACACAACAAATTGAATCTACCTAGACCTAAAGATTTGAGGTGTCTTAATTGTTGCCCCAGATGTGTGTTTTGGTGAAGCCGTGCTGTTTCTAGTATCTTATTAAAGCCATCTAGTCATAAAGTGTCAGTAAAGTGTAAGATATTGTTTATTTTTTATGTCATTTCAATTAGAGCTTGGCTGTTGTTGTTGAGTTTAATTATAGTGGTGTGCGCACAATTGTGCATGTGCCATTTTTTTCTGACTGCACCGCTGCCTGCTAGTTGTTCCTCAGAAAGGGAATGGTACCACCTCCCCCATGCTTTTATTGATTCAAGGAACCCTGATAGAGCTAGGTATCACTAAAAATGTAGTGCAATGGTATACTGTAATATTTCTGAACATACCACAGTACACATTGAATGTATACCACAATTATATTAGGGACCAGCAATTAAATGTTATTTCTGTCAATAACTGAAAAATTATCTTGCTATGATTTATGGCAAAATAACACCATATTTTATCCAATATATTATTTTTTTAATATAATTATCTGGAGATAAAAGACAAAATATATATCAGCTGCAAAAATAATTCCAGCTCCCTCTGCTGAAATTTGTATGGTCAGTACCTTACAGTAGATGCATATGTCAATTGTTATGCAAGTTGTAATCATAAAACTTAAGTGTAATGGTTCAGCTTATAAAATAGCTGACACCTTGTGAAAGACATCTTGACGATATTAAAGAACTTGTTGGCACTGAAATGCACAATTTACTATCTATACTATTGACAATAATCGGGGATTTTTTGAGTGTGATGCCAACACCTGGACAAGATATTTATCAGGGAGGGCCAGCAAACATAAAACACTGAATGAATGAGAAAATATTTAGTCTACTTGAGAAATTGTTTTTTTTTATATCAATGTTATATTTATAGGTACAGCTATGAGAACTTGAAATGGTGTGAGCAGAAAATTGTTTAAGTTGCAGTGTACCTGTTTTGAGAGCAAGCTTTATGCCATTGATCAAATAATTCATGTTATGGCAAGTATCAGGCTGATTGACATTTAAATTATGAAAGAATTTGTGGTATCTAAAACTGCTACAATTTAAAAAGAAAAATTCCCAGGGATCTCAGAGAGGGTATCACGGATTAAATATATTTAATGGACTTGAAGTTAACAACCCAGGTCATGATCTTGGGTGGGTGGCATGTCATTGTTGATGGGGCAGTGTGGATTATACAATAAAATGGCTTGGGATTTTACCATGGCAAGCTATGAATACAGCTATAATCAGAATTGATGCTGTTTTCATAGGGATGCCTTTTTAGTTCCTAAAATTTACTGATTTAAACTAGATTTTATCACATCAGTATTTAACAAGATCTGGGAAAGTGGAAATATTCTCAGATGTTGGTTTGGTGATTGAGGTGGGTTTTTTGGGGTAATAATCTGTTATACTCATGTTTTCCATAGTACTTTGCTTTCATTACAGATTCTAACTGACATGATTTTGAAAATGAAGTTGGTCTCCATAGCAACCATTCTTGCTGGTCTGTTCAGCCATACAGGTAAATTTATATTTGACCTAAAAGCTATTGTTAAAAAAGTAAATGTTATTGATTTGGAATGTTTCCTTAGGAATTATGTGTACATAAATTTTGTCTCCTTTTCAGTTTATATGAAAATGAAACAATAGGCTTTTAAGTGCAGTTCCTTGACATAGTTTTTTGTTACCCTATGTCATTACATAAACTTATTATATTTCTTTTGTGATAATTCTGTTTTTGATGGCAAGTGTTTCACCACATTTAAGAAAAATAGTGCAGATTTATACCTGAAAGATTTTTCAGTGATAATCCACATCCCTAACCCCATATTACAAAATGTTAAAACACCTGCCACCTGTTAAAACACCTGCCACCTGATCTTACTGCTAAAGTTAAAATGGTTTGAACAATAAATGAATGATGCAACCATAATATTAAAATATCCATTCACCAGGTTTTCATACGTTTAGTTTCAAACAACACTAGCGCAATGCTGAGACTCTGAATAGGCATCATATTTGCCTGCCTGCTATACCAGATTTTTACAGTATTAGAAATTGTTTGCATGATTTCAACTTTGGTTGTATCATAGAAAAAATATTGTGTGGTCATTAATTTATTTTGATAACTGGCATCGTGACCTTAGCATCAATGATGTTAGGAGATATCAAGATTCGTTTGCTTATGTTAATCCATTCTCCATTTATCAGCTACATGTTTTTATATGAACAAAAGAGCATCCAGAAAAATATATAAATTTGTTACTGGATCTTTATACAATTCTTATTATAATTTAGGATCTGTAAAATTAAACCATTGTATTGTATCTGAAAGTTACGAACTGCTCTGGTGGCCGAGTGGTTAGAGCATCCACCTCGGATGCAGTAGGTCATGGGTTCGATCCCCGACCAAGTCATTCCAAAGTCTTATAGAAATGGTACTAACAGCTGCCTCGCTTGGTGCTCAGCATTAAGAGGTTAGGACTGGTCGGCCTGGTGTCAGGATAATGTGACTGGGTGGCACATGATGCTACATGTCTGCGGCATGATGCCCCAGTGCTAGACATCACTATAAACTGCCACACTGCAGACATCATAGCAATATGACTGAAAAATTGTTAAAGCTACATTAAAAATCCAAATCACACACACAATATCACAGTTACAATGGAAAGAAGCATGTAGTGTTTTACTTGTTATATGTAAGACATTATGAGCTGTCAAATTTGTATAATTCCCACTATTTTGCAGGTAAAGAAGATGAGTCTTTCCTCACTATATCGTGGTTCAGTACATAATGTGGTCATCGTATTTAGTCATAACACATAATTATGGATCCATGTTTTTAATGGGGGAGATCAGTATATTGTACATCTTTCTTTCAGTTGCAAGACTTGCTGTTATGTCTGTTGACTTGGGAAGTGAATACATGAAAGTAGCTATAGTAAAGGTAAATCTTGATAATCTTGTATTGGTTTTTCTGAAAATATATTATCATTAACTAGTTTATTTGCATCTAATTGTGTTGTCCAATTTATCAGCTGAAAGATACAGTGTTTAAATTATCCAAATGCGTTAAAGCTTGAATAGTTATAAGGTTTGATAAACAGAAATAAAAAATAAAGTCTTTGCTTCACATCACCCAGATACATGTATGTTTATTATTTGAGGGGTATGGTTGTGGTGGTGACAGTTTATGCAGTTTGGAGAGAAAAAAACCTAGTAGTGGGAAATTGTTAGCTCATCAGTTCATAAAACCAAATGAGTTTATGGTATGACCATGCATGTATCATGACTTGTGTGAAATGTCCATCAACAATTGCTCTTTACACCATTTCTGATCCAGTTTAAGTCAGACTTGGAATATGGGCTTGTATCATAAAAGTCCAGAGATCGCCCTGGGCTTCACCAATGTCGCAAATTTGCGATTTTTTTCCCCTTACTGGCAACAAAATATACCATCTGATGATCTTTTTGGCAACATTTTTCTTTGTTAAAAATTGTATATACAGTCTTGGGTTTGCAGTTGAGAAATTCAAAGACACTATGACAGGAAGCCTCAAACTTGGATATAAATTGCTCATGAATCAATGGTTACATAAACAAATCATTTTTTCATAGTGACAAATCACCCTAACACAGCATTGTTATATCATAATCCACTTATGCTGATGTCTGGTCTTTGTACTCTGTGTTGTAATATGACCCAAATAGTCATGCTACCTGACAATCTACATTCGACCATCTCAGAAGGCGGGAACGGGAACGACTACAATCTCAGACAATGGCAGTTATTTTCCTTTTTGAAACATGTACCAGAAACAATAGTTTTGCTGAAACTTCAAAAAAATCTGATTACATTTGAACCATCAATCATTCTGTGTATATACTAAGCAAATGAATAAAGATTCTGTTTCCATTAATGTTTTACAATTATCTGATGTTGCCGCAGCAATAACAAATAGGCATTTGTTTGGTCCTTCAAAGACCGCCTTTAGCAGCGTCTGCATAACACATGAACCTTCATTCAAGCAAGCCGAAGACCTTTGATCAAAGAAAGTTGGCAGCAAACTTGAGTGATAATAAATAGTGTTTTGAACATATTTATTGTGCTGTGAAAGTTTCCTGTTTGCAACAAAAAAGTATGTGATTACAGTCGCTACCAATGTCGATTTAAAACCCAAATTAAAGTTCCAATATTTTGAACAATAGATATCTGTTGTTCGAATTAAATGAATGTGGGACATCTCGCAAGAATGTTAAAACTTTTTAATTTGTTCACATCTTTTCATTTCCCTGTTAATAGCCTTATCCCTTTGGTAGCCTCGGCATCATGGTGGTTGTCTCTGGCTGACCAAAATATATGCCAATTTAAGTACATGTACATGTAGCAGATAAACAACTATACAACCACGTGCTACATGGATAATAAATATCAGAGTGAATTGTTTCGTAAAATGTATTTATTGACAATGGGATGAAGATCAAACGAGGACTACCGTTTTTTAATTATATTTTAGTTGTGTTTTCAAACATGTCTTGACAGATACATGAATTTTCTAACATTCAAATTCATGGATTTTTCATATGCATGTGTAGTATTTAACACGTGGAGTGTACTACACAAATGTAAGTAGTCAGTATACAAGTGTATTTCAGACTAGTCATCACTGAATCAAAATTTCCACAAAACAATTCTCTGCGTGAATCCTAGTCATTTCTTAAAATTTCACTTGTATGCGGGAAAAAAATTAAAAAATCAGCCCCCCCCCCCACTTATCTAAACATCCGCTTATGTCGACAATATTTCCTTGGTCCCGAGGATGGTGAGATAAATGGATAGTACTGTATTCTGAAAATGGTGACATTTTTTTCAAAATTGGCAACAAAATATTGAGGTTGGCGATTTTTTTCCTGGTGACAACATTTTTAAAGCCAGGGTCATCCCTGAGAGTCTCTGATGGATTTGATATTGTGCAAGTCTCTGATGGATTTGATATTGTGCCAGATCCATGCACAAGGTGATCTTGTATCTGATTGGCTGAGCTTGTAACTAATTTTGAAGCTATATATTTTATTTCATTTTGATGAATCATACTTAAAATATTGGCTTACATGATTAAGCCTTTGCATAAGGTTTCTGGTGTACATGATCCATGCATATTAAATGGTGTGATCTTGCTTATCATTGACTGAGCTTGTTAACACTCTAGAGACTGCATTTCTGGCTGTAATTTGATGAAACTTTGTCAGTGGGCTTAAAGCGTACAGATCTTAGTTGAGTACAGTAATGAGCAAGATCCATGCATATTAATAAGGTGATTTTGCATCTGATTGACTGAGTTTATGTGCCTTTTGGTGAATAGTTCT
Organism: Sinohyriopsis cumingii; assembly: GCA_028554795.2. Classification (NCBI taxonomy): domain Eukaryota; kingdom Metazoa; phylum Mollusca; class Bivalvia; order Unionida; family Unionidae; genus Sinohyriopsis; species Sinohyriopsis cumingii. The sequence goes on from CM068831.1 coordinate 99,301,401, forward strand.
GATCATGCATATTAATAAGATAATTGGCTGAGCTTAACACGATTATTGAATGACTGATTATGAGCTAGGTTGCACATATTAATGAGACAATCTTTTATTTGATTGGCTGAGCTTGTTACCACGCTTGGTGGCCAAATTCAGATTCCTCCACCGTAAGCTTGTATGATCATTGTTGTAGATGGGTTGTATAGGAAGTGACAGCAGTATATATTAATGAGATACCTTGCGTTGAATTGCCTGAGCTTGTTGGCTGTCTAGACCTTGAGACTGTTCACATGCAAATTTCAGTAGTACTTTTAAATGTTTCTGCACTCTTAGATGTCTTCAGTTTTGAGCAAGAAACTACATTATTTTTACCTTTATCTTCAGAAAGAATTTTATCAGAATGTCACAAAATAGGTAAAATAAACATGGTATACAGTTTGGGAGCTAGTTCGTATAGGTTTCTGTTTTTACAATACTACACAAGCCTGTTAACCTGCTTGGTAAAATGGTCATTGTTAAGATATTAGGCCCGTGTTTGTCTTTTGTTAAATGGAATAGCAGTAATTTACAAAAACAAAATAGTGTTTGCAGTTCATCCAATTAAAATGTATACATTTATATTTCAGCCTGGGGTTCCGATGGAAATTGTCTTGGATACGTAAGTAGCTTTTTTATATTTTTGTCTGACTTCATTAGCAATTGACAATTGATTGGTTTCACTTTTCAGACATTAGCAACAGAAACAGATTCATTGTCTGTTTTTTATCATGTGCTAAAAGGTTGTTTTAGGTGCAGAGTGAAGACAACTTGGTACAGTTGAGTGCCTGTACTGTACAGGTTCCTTGTGCAACTTACACACAAATAGGCGGTAAATCGAGACCTTAGATTCTTAGATTCAATGTTCAGCTAATGAGGTATTTTGTATTTCCTGGTACAGATTTTATAGTTAAACAAATTTGGAGGCAATGTACTTTCCATATACAGGTATTTGCAGATTTAGATGATTTCAGCTTATGCAAATTTCACATCAGTGTGATATCTTTTTAATTTAATTTGTTTAGTCAAAACTAAAAAATCATGAATATTTTTGTCTAAAGCAAACAAATTAGGATTTGTAAAATGGCTAAAATGAATGGTATTAAAGTTAACTGGATTATTTATTTTCAATGAAAATTAAAGGCTGTGAAAGCAAAGATTTAGAGTTAAGTTATTATGAGTTACGTGACCACTCTTGAGTATGAAAGTATCATGTAAGACCATGGTTAGCTGTATATTCAAATCCATGTACCTTCTGAATAAAAAGATCACAATAGTATAGCAGATGTTCATAACATTTAGTGGTTTTATCTCTAAGTAAAACATATTCCCCGATAAAAGCAAAGTCTGTTTTAAGACATATATATGATTGTAGGATCATGATAATTTTTAAAAACGTGCTGAAAATTAACTAAATGCATGAAAATCACATGTTTTCAAACTATACCTCTGTATTGATATGGCAGCCTTAAGGTTTATTAGTGAGTTAATTTGTGATCTGAACTGATAGGCAGGGTTTCCCTTGGACCCTAAAGAGTCCCTGACTTTAAAAAATGTGTAAAAATTATTGAAGTTGTTTTATGATTTCATTTAAAATGTGCATAAATTTAAGAATAAATTTAATTGAAATCATTTCAAGCATTCTATTTCATTTATTACACTACAAGATAATGTAGTAAAATAACCATGAATGTTAACATGTTAATATCTGTTACATGTAATGTCACAGTATAATTGTAACACAAATAATGTTATAAATATGTTACAACACTTGTACTTTCACTAGCATTGGGTGATGCAAGATAGTATAGAAAGGTCTTCATTTCTAAATTTTCGTGTTTTCTGTGAATATGTAATCAGCAATTTTATTGTTCAGAACAGGAACTGAGTGATATCTTTTTATAATCAATTATTCTTTTACAGTGATTCTGCCAGGAAAACTTCATCAGTCATAGTCATAAGGGATGGAGAACGTTTTTATGGAAATGCGGCAGAAAATTTAGTAAGTTTTTTTAGAAATAAGTCAGAATAAACCATTTTACTTTATATATCTTAAGAAATGTTATCATAAAATACCAGAAAATAAAAGCGTTTTGTGCTTATTCTTCTAAAGGACCCCCACCTCCCCAATCTCTTCTACAGGTGTTAGGGTTAATATTTCTTGTCATTTGGGCATCTCAACTTTAATTGTGTTTACTACCTAGTATGCTGACCTGCCAATGTTGCAAATTGATCATAAGGCTACTGAAATGACCCTTAAATTATGGACTTATGAAAATAAGATAGTTGCACTAGAATCTGGAAACTGACTTGTCCATGTTTGATCTGGATCCAGAATTCATAATAGGTTCATTGGAGTTGGTTAGGACACCAGTGAGACTCACAGTAGTACCTCAGATGCTTTTAACTGTCCATATTTTTCATGCGGAATGCGTGATCAAGCTGGTGCTTACATCTTTTTAAAATGGCATTCAACAAACAAAAATACTATGCAGATGGAAGGTTCAGTAAGCTTCTTGAAACATTTAAATAGCACAGAAGTAGAAAAAGGAATATTAAGATTGGGGGGTGGGGAAAGCAGGAAAGGCAGCATTGTGATATTGATTTGGGAATGTCATGGTGGGTGAGATGATTGCCATAGCCACTTAAATTGAAGAAATAAAATCAACAAGCCCAAAGATTGTCAAGTTGAGAGATCTAGCAAGAAAAAGCCTTTGAGCTCCATGAGGTCTGGAATTGCAGCTTCTGAAACTGTCCTGGAGGTAATTACTGTCTTAAAATTTATTTTAAGTTTAACATAACATCCCCCCCCCCTTTCAATGCATTGATCTCAGATCACACTTCTGAACTTTTAAAAGCATGTTTCCACATAGAAAATAGCAGTACATGAAATTTTGTAACACCTTACTGAAAGAAATATCTGCTGCCTTGCTGTGGTTGGCAGGTGTGGACATTTTTCTGCTCTGAATGTTTCTAAAATAATTACATGGTATTTATCTCTAGTTCATATCTCAAATTCATTGCTGTCTTGCTTGCAATATTTCGGCTAATTGAGGAAAATGCAGGCTGAGATTTAAAGCTCAAGCAACTTTCTTTTGCAAGTCTTAAATTTTTGAGTGATGGATGACTATACTGCAAATCTTTAGCAAAACTCCTTAGAGTACTTTTAATAGTTCAGCAAAATATACATGCATCATTTTGGAACATTAAATAAGCTTGCATTATCATTGATAAATCATCCCACAAATTCTGTATTGTTGTGGGGGTTGGTTTATTGGACCAACTTTGTTATTGATCTCTTTGCGGTGAAATTAGCTGTTCAGGTGAAACATGATAATAAATAAACATTGTACTAGGGAACAACCATTATGTTTTAACCAGATGCAAGATATCTCTTTTGCACACTGCCGTTTCTTGGACAAATACTGAAATATTTCCCTGAAATTATCTTCATTTAGAGAAATCTGTTACTATGAATGCTCCATTATTTTTCGTGTGTCAATTGCAGAACTTTGTGTCTCATATTATCCTGACTCTCCACATAAAACTAATGCATCGTTTCCAATGTATTCTTGTTCATTCTGGTGAGACCAAACATTCAAGGTTAAAAGATACAAACTTACATTTGTAATCTTAGTTTGGTGCATCATCATAATTGAAGTACACATTGCAGTATAAAAAACAAATATGTCAGACAAAAGTTGATTGAGCTCATTTTGAACATGTAGCCAGTTGGTGGCTTATGATTTGTATCCTTGGGCAAGGGACTTTATTCTGCCTGCTTCTGGATGATGTAACACCCAAAGAGTTGCTGTGCCATAAAATAACAAACTAGGCTGCCTATCTTTTACATACCCTTCATTGTGCTGATGTGCCATTAAACCCTGTACATACATTGACCTATTTTTCTCAGGGTTCTACAGCTTCTTGCACATCTAATGTCACCCTGAACCAAAGAGTGCACTTAATATAGAGATATTTTCTTAGAACTAAACATGTTAAATAACCGATCTTAAAATAGTATTTTATTTCACATGATTTCAATGTCCGATTTATGTTTCAGGCAGTGAGATTTCCAAACACAGGATTCTGGTATCTGACACAAGTTATTGGGAAAAAGTTTGAAGACCCTCAGGTTGCTAAGTTTCAGAAGCGATTCCACTATTTTAATCTGATCAAAGATGAAGAGAGAGGAACTGTACTTTTCAAAGTTGATGAGTAAGTAATTGTTTTGTCTCCTGATGAATGCATAAAAAAGATATGTGTCATTTAGTTTGATCATGTCACTTGCACTTTAAAACAATTGCTGCTAGCAGTTATGTTTCTTTTTTTAAAAAAAACATATTTTTGTGGGGGGTTTTGTTGTAATTCTTGCACTTGTATTACATTCAGCTGGCAAGAGCACAAGGCTCAGTTTGTACATGGCTTGCAAAAATTGGAGTCAACCTTGGCAAATCATTCCGTCTTCAGATAAATTGCAGTCCAACTTCCTACAGTAGTGTTGCATGGTTGTGACAATACCTATAACATATGGACATATTTCAGTGAAGTATTTCAGTAGCAGCATTATAAAGTACGAGTAGAACATGGCCAATACACTTTCTTTGTGCTGAATATCCCAAGATGAGGTTAAATTTGGAGATCATTGCATAAATGAAATAGTTTTGATCTTTAACAGATCTGTTAATAGATAATAAACTATTTACACCAGTTGGCACTAAATAACCTACTTGTGTTGCTGTGCCATTAAATTTCAGTGCAGTAGACCGGTTAGTTTGTCAGCATGTTTAAGTCTGTTGTCTTAAAATCTCTTGTTCACATTGCAGTGAGACAACATATAGTCCTGAAGAACTGCTTGGAATGCTGCTAGAAAGAGCCAAACACTATGCTGAGAATTTTGCAGGTGAGACTTTTAGCCAGACTGCATTTGATTTTTCTCTGGTTTTTTTCCTTCATAAAGCTCTTTTTCTTTACTTTTTGTATTCTGAAGTGTTTTACTATATTGGACGAGTTCAAAGAAAAACGGTTTATAAACACTGAAAAAAACGATTATTCAGGCTATTTGAGTTTGCTGATTCATATTTCAAATGTAGTTAAGTTTACTAATGTTTGGGATTCAGTCCGATTTATATTGATTCTTTTACAAGTGAACTATCTGTGAAAGAGTGAATTTTTGGGAAAGAGGTCTGATATGAACATTTAGAATTCAACGATTGTGTAATTGCATTACTGTGGGTGAGAACGATTGCAGCGAATTTATAAAGCAAGTTTTCGTGGTAAACTTGACACAAATGTACAAGACTGTTTTGCATTTAAGCTATGGAAAAGAGGGCTAAACATCCCTATTCTATCAATAGATACTGATTTCTTTCATGTGAGCCATCTTTTTTTTTTTATAGCTCAGCCTGTCAAAGATTGTGTTATCACAGTTCCAGCATACTTCAACCAGGCAGAGAGACGTTCCATTCTTTATGCTGCTGAACTGGGTGGACTGAATGTCCTGCAGTTGATAAGTGATAATGCAGCAGGTAAAGAAAGAAGAAATACCACATGATATTGTCTAGCTTGCATTGGTAGCAAGAGATAGGTATCACTTTCCTGTGTTGACATCAACGGTGTTAAGAATTTGTTATGGCAGTATTGGCATTGTTATCAATGTTAAAAATTTGTTTGGCATTTACATCAGTTTCTCTTTTGTATAGAAGTCATGAAACTTGATGATTTATTTATCATGGAGGGACTGCTCATCACACAAAAAATGTCAGTGTGACTACTTTTCATGGTCCTTTGATTACATGAAGCTTTTGCACTTATTCCATTTTTCTCTGACAATCTTACAGGCAAGGCCAACTGTTCTGTGTAATCTTTATAGCTTAATGTTCAGGTTAATCAGTATCGTGTAGTAAAGATTCTCAAACTGTAACGTGACTCCCAACCAGTGTCTGATGACGATGTCCTGATTAATGCAAAGATAGAATATAAAACTAAAGTTCATTAAACTTCATATTTACAAAACATGGTTGACCATTATGTATGCTACTGGCTACAGTTATTTATATGTTTCTAAATTTTGTATTCTTTGAATACTTATGAAGGATCTTATATCGCCATCTCTCATGCTTTGAAAGAAAAGTCTTGCTTGTGCACAATCTGGCCTTGCTATCGGTACCAGCATTTGATGGGTCCTGCAATATTAAATACTGTTCACAAGCAGTAATGAAATTTAATTGGATAAATTGCCATCACACACAAGGATTTTGTTCAGAAATTGTTATCTATTTTCGTGGGATGGAGCTTGAGAGCAATGATGATGGAATTAATAGAAAGACTACAGCTGCTTGATAACAGCCTTGCATGCTTTACGTAATATTTTAAAGACAGGAAGTAGAATGTGCAGGATATTTCATATTCTTTAGCTCAGTGACATAAAAATTACATTAGTCTTGAGTAATCAGTTATTGTTTATCTGAACTAATGGTCACTAATTCAAGATATCATGACTGTCTAAAACAAAGTAATGGTTGAAGGATGACATTAAAGCTCTTAAAATGTAATTTTTGTATGGTAGTCAGAAGAGGTTCACACACATTACACATTATGTAGTATCTAAGTCATGGAGTTCGAGTCTCGGATTCAGCCAATGTGGGTATGTGAGAAAGCTTGCCAGTAGCTTCTCGTGGGTTGGTGGTTTTTTCTGGGGTTTTCCCGGGTTCTTCCTCCACCATTAATACTGGCCACCATCTATAGCCTATCATGTACTGAAAATGGCGTTAAACCCTACAACAACAAGAAGTCATGGAATGTCACAAACTGTACTTGAATTTTTGTATATGATAATAAATGAACAGGAGATAAAAGCTATAGATGAGGCTTTAATACTATTCATTCTTATATTTATATATTTGCAGTCGCCTTAAACTATGGGGTATTCAGGAGAAAAATGTTCAACTCGACCATGCAGTATTATGTGTTTTATGATATGGGTGCCACAAAAACTACAGCTACAGTTGTTGGTAAGTACACATGGACATATGAAAAGACTAGTGTAATTCTGCATTTATGTGATTTAGTCAGTTTTTGCTTTTGTCCACCTGAGTGGTATAAAAAGGAAAAGTTGTATGCCTGTGATCTCGGAATCAAGGTAAGATAGATTCTCCAGCTCTAGTAGTTTAGTTTTTCATGCCGAGGCTAAATATGTCACAGCATAAGTACAAAAGTGACTTTAAAGATTGTCACAATTCTTGGTTAAAAAAATTTGTATATTCTAAATGTCATGTTTGCTTCCATCAGTATTAGTTTTATATCAATATTAGATTGAGCCAAAATCGGAAACTTGTGAATTCAACTTGCCTTGCATTTTTAGCTCTATAGGTCATAGACCAGAAGAGCTTATGGGATGATCAGTTGTCCATTGCCTTTCTGTCCATTAGCACACTACTTCTCCTAAGTTACTTGAAACTGTGCATACACATTTACTCCATGTTCTGTTTGGTCCTAAATGAATATGGTGCTGCTTGCACAACGAATATGGCCTCCACAGTAGCCATCTTGAAAATTTTATTGCTACTCATCTGGAATGGATGTTTATATCAACATAGGGTTTTTAGTAAAGGACTTCTTATGGTGTCTAGCTGGTTCGAAATGAAAATGGTGGTGATCTGACATCCAGTATGGCCAGCATAGTGGCCATCTTGAAAATCTTGTTATAGCCACTCCTCAGTGAATGAATGATGACCATTCATCAATATGACATCAATATGGGTTTTTTGACAGTACAACTGCTTATGTCTTCTTGGTCCTAAATGACAGTGTGGCCATCTTGAAAACTGTTTTATTGCTACTCCTGAATGGATGGTCATCATAATGTTTTGACTGAAAGATTTCTTATGATGTCTAGTTGGTCCTAAAAAAAGTTATATAAATCTAACATCCAATATGGCCACCATGACAGCAATTTTAACAGTCTTGTTATCACAACTCTACTTGAACAGAAAGTCATATTGGTTGAGGTTTGTACCAGAAGACTTCTTACAATGTCTGATTGGTCTTAAATGAAAATGGTGCTGATCTGACATCCAGTAGGGTCAGATCAGCAGCCATCATAAAAATGGAAAGTCATAGCTTGAAAATATTTTTATCTCTGCACATGGATAGCTGTATTAGCATGGGATTTTCAGCAGTAGCCATATGATATCTAGTTGTTCTTGAGTGAAAATGGTGTCAGTCATAGATCTATTGTGGCTGCAATGACAAATGTCCTAAAAATCTTGTTTTCCCTACTCCCTCTAAATGGATGATCATTAAAACATGTGGTCTTTAACATAAAAATTTCTAATGATATCTAGTTTTTCCTAAATGAAAATGGTACAAAGCTGACATCAATATGTGTACCATGGCAGCTAATTTAGAAAACTTGTTATTGTTGAAGAATATCCACGATGGTTTCTTTGCTTGACAGCTGAAAGGAATAAATGGTCTTCTCTTGTATTCCTGGATAATATGTAAGATATAGACTCTGCTCCGTCATGGGATAATTTTTGTAGTGCGGGAAAGGCAAGGGTATATTTACAGGAACAAGTTGCTCACCATGTCTCTAGTTTTAGTTAGAATTTTGCATGTTTAATTAAATCTTGTCACAAATACTTATATTGCCAACATTACAGAAGTGGGACATGTATATTTCACAAACACTAATTCTTTCATGTCAATACCTACAGGATACCAAGTTGTCCAGATGAAAGAGGGTACTAGAGCTGAGAATAACCCACAGTTGGTTATACAAGGAGTTGGGTAAGAACTTCAACTTGAATTACAGTCGATTTGCTAATACAGTGGAGTGTTGGTCTTGCTGTGAAAGGGGAGTATATTAAATTGGTTGTCATCTGTTAATTAGCCTTGTTGGTGCATTATTTTACTCATTGTAACTTTGTAAATTTTTGTTACATTGGGCATTATCCTGTTATGAGAGCTATAAATAACAGCCATAATTCTGTCTTCTCTCATGGTTCAAACCAGAACTATCACTATGTTAGACCTTTGAACAAATTTGGATTTAGATATATTAAGCATATCATTTTATTGTTTTAAATATTTTAGTTCTATTGGTCACAGATCAGATCTTGTGAGTGTTCTGCCATCTGTCCATTAGCACAAGTGTATTATTGCAACTTCTAAATTACTTGGAGAATTGCCTTGAAACTTCATTCATCCCATGGTCTAGTTGGTCCTAAATGGTAATGGTGCCTCTTGGACATCCAATATGGCCACCACTATGGCCCTTTTGAAAATCTTGTTTATGCATCTCTTTCTGAATGGATGGTCATATCAATATGTGATTTTCACTGAAAGAGCCCATAATGAATTTTAGTTGGTCTTAAGTTACAATGGTATGAATTTGAGGTCCAACATCGCTGCCACAATGGTATGAATTTAAGGTCCAGTATGGCTCTCACAAAGGTATGAATTTGAGGATTAATAAGGCTGTTACAGTGGTATGAATTTGAGGTCCAATATGGCTGTTACAGTGGTATGAATTTGAGGTCCAATATGGCTGTCACAGTGGTATGAATTTGAGGTCCAATATGGCTGTCTCAGGATAATGTTTGATTGTTCCTGAATTAAAAATGCTCATCTGCTGTCCAGTATGGCCACCATGGTGACTACCTTGAAAATCCTCTTGTTGCTACTCTTAAATGGAAAGTCATTTTTGACATGGAGGGGGGTCATCAGAAGAGTTCTTCTGGTGTCTATTTGGTCCAAAATAAAAATGATGAAAACTTGCCCTCAATATGCCCAACACAGTGGTTGTCTTGAAAGTGTTATCTCTACTCCTTCCAGATGGATGCTATATTCAGCACTGGATTCTCACCTTTAGACTTCTTATGATACCTAGTTGGCCCTAAATAAAAATGGGGCCAGTTGTAGAACAGTTATTTTTGCTGTGATGACTGTCTTGAAAAATCATGCTGCTGCTACTCCCCCAGATTGTATACAGGTAAACCACCGATTTTCCAGCAACGGATGGTCCAGCACTTCTTTTAGTCCAGACAAAATTACGAGAGGGCACATGAAATTCCTGACACCACCAAATTAGTTTACTGGGTGTGCACTGACTTGGATTGTTTACACTGCAGTTGGTGGTGGTGATACTTGTATTTTGTGCAATTCTTGGCTTATTTCACTTACATTTAACCCAAGCTGCGGCTTCTAAGAAAGATGCAAGTGTCAGTCACTATCTATACAAGATAAAGTAGAACTGTTGAAAAAACTGGACCATGGTATTTCCTTGCGAAAGCTGTGTGACACATAGAGTATGGGACCGTCCATTTAGTATGTACGAATGGAGGGGAAAGGGAATGTTAACCCAAATGAATACTGTTAGTGTACATACGCATAGAAAATGGGTGCGTGTGTGTGAAACCTCGATAATAATTTGTCTAATATGTAACCTGTTTGACTGCGTTTAGTAGGCGTTTTAATTTTAGCAGACACTAGACAAACTTTTTAAAGTTACACAGCTTATTTATTTTATGCAGCAAGACATTCAACATTGGCGGACTATTTTATTGAACACGTTATTATTAATCCTTGATCGTTTCTGTGTGGATTAAATATAGGCTATTTTGTTGAATTCTGGGGAGGAGGTAGTCAAAGCCTACGTACACAGGTGGGGGGGGTGTAAAAAAGTGTACAGGTGGGGTAGGGGTCACGCTTTGCCAGATTTTTGTGTACATACTAAATGGATGACCCCTGTTGGTTCATCAGCTGTTTATGATATAAAGACGCAGAAGGAAAAATAATGAAATTCTATTCAGACAGTGATTCCAACAAGTGAACGAACATTAGAAAAACTATGAAAGATGGTAAGAGGACTGAGTGATGATAGAATGGTTTCGACAACATCGGAGTGATGGAGTGGACATGTCTGGCAGAATGGTAATGGACCAGTCTCAATTGTTTCATAAAGAACTTCAAGTAGAACATGAGTGTGACTACAGTGAAGAATAGCTTCAAAGGTTCAAGAAGCGTCCTGAAATTTTCATGTATAAAGTGTGTGGAGAAGAACTGTCCACAGACCACGAAGGAGCTGCCGAGTATGTTGACAAATTTCAGAAGCTTGTAGTTGATGAGCACCTCAATCCTGAGCAGGTGTGTAATGCAGATGAAACTGCATTATATTGGCGATGCTTGACCTTGGTTGGTCCGGCAAGGCTTTGGAACCAAGGGTGCCGGAAAATCTGTGGTTTACCTGTATTCGTATTGACATGGGGTTTTCACCAAAAGACTTCTATTGTCTACTTGGTCCCAAAATGAAAATGGTACTAATCTGGTTGCAATATGGCCAGTACAGCAGCTAAATTGAAAATCTTGTTTTCTATGAAGAGTATCATGTATGATTTTAGCACTCTGTGGTTTAAAGGAAGAAATAGTCTTATCCTGAATTCATGAAATTTGATTTTTGCCCAGTGGAGCATCAGGCCCACTGGGGGCCTCCCATTCACAGTATGGCTTCGATTCCTTTCTAGTGTCAGGTCATATAACAAAAACAAAGAAATAATTGCTTACATGATTATAGCAGAGAGCCAATGTAATATTACAAATTGTCAGTGTTAGATGTGTTTTTGCTACTCTTTTGAAGTGATAGAGCATCCGCCTCGGATGCAGGAGGTCGTGGGTTCGATCCCCCAGCTGAGTCATACCAACAAAAATGTCGCTCAGCATTATGAGGCTAGTGTTAGGACTGGTCGTCCCAGTGTCAGGATAATGTGACTGGGGGGACATAATGCCACATGTCTGCGGCATGATGCACCAGTGCTAGACATCACTATAAAACCGTAACACTGCAGACATCTTGGCGATATGACTGAATTTTTTTAAAAGCTATGTTAAAAATTCAAATCACACACACTTTTGAAGTGAATTTTGCAGGTATTTAACATGTTCTTGCATATAAAAACTTGGTTTTATTATACATTTTAGCTATGACCGTGATCTTGGTGGTTTGGAATTTTCCATGAGGTTACGTGATCACCTGGCCAGAATATTTAACAGTCAGAAGAAGACCAAGACGGATGTCTTCACAAATCCCAGAGCTATGGCCAAGCTGTTCAAAGAAGCACACCGAGTGAAGAAAATCCTCAGTGCCAACAATGACCACATGGCTCAGGTCCGAGTTTTATTTATATACTGGTTGCCATGATTAGACCATGCTTGATGATGCACACATTACCCTCCTTCACAAATGTTTTTCAAATGTTTCCTTTAGGATGATTTCTGGTAACATATTAGAGGATTTTTTTTTTTTTAAGTGGATATTTTACGTAGCTAGTGGTCCAAGCAATCCAGAAGCATGAAAATATTATAGGTGCATTTTCTAGTACCACCCTTAGTTGAATATACATCCCTATGTAGTAGTCATTACATAAAAATGTGTAGGAAACTGCTGTGTCACCATCACTTCATAACATAATTGCTGAATGAACAGATTTCTTTTAGCAGATACATAAAAGTGGAAATACCTTGGTGTTTGATTTTCTTCATTATGACGCAGTTGTTGAGCTTATATCAGAATAACAAGACAAAAAAGCCTCTGAGGCTAATTTATGGCAAGTCACTAATAGATGAAGTTTTTCCAAAGGGTTTTTTACACTTTTAGTGGACTCTTATCATTTTCGTTTGCAGCACTATTCTTGCAAATATTAAATATATATATATATATGTAAAAACATACATTTTTTTTTCTATTCATTGTAACAAGTGATGCCATATCAGTGAAGTAATGGAATGAGATGTCGTTTCAGTCTGCATGGTTTTACAAAAGCAGACATCCTTTGCAGAACCTTTTCCTACAGTATGCATACCCTATTTTAAAAAATATGTACAATTGAAAGTGCTGTACAACTAGAATTGGCAAATGGAAATGTGTACAAGATGTATTTGTATGACTCATTTTTTTCTGATCTTTAGTTTACGCACAACTTGCCAAGTGTTAAAATTGACACAATATTATGAATTTCTTGAGCTTTTGAGATTTATGGATTCCCAATCCGTGTTGGAAAAGAATTTGATGCAGATTTTTTCTCTGAAGAACATTTCAAAAGATCATCTAAGCAACCATCATACCTCTGCTCTGATTTTTTTTAAATATGTTGTTTTGTGGGGTTTTTTTGTTGTTTTTTTTTTTCAAATTGTGTGTTGCATATTCTATTGCATTGTTTTTATGGCCTTTTGGGTATGTTCAAATATTGTTTATATATATAAATTCACAGCACCTGTTTATGTTCACAGGGTCAAATTAATAAAGTTCATGCATATTATTATTTATGTAAAATGCTTCCTTTGCAGGGACCAATGGATTTACCTGATAGGGTGACAAGCCAACATCTGATTCATCAGATGGGTGTAAACTTCAAGTGTAGCAAGAAATTTTATTTTGTAAACCTTTTTGTGCATATTTTTAGGATTGAGACAGCACATGATAATAACCTTTTGGGTATATAAATCTAGCACAAGCTACCATGTTATTTTCATATGTAAGCAAAAGCTATTAATATTCAAGCTTTATTGGATTACTAATGCTTTTAATATCTCTACCCACGAGACTGAGCATATCAGGTTCCTTTATCACAACAGGAATTACGATACAAATTGTGTTATGTATTGTGCTGGGACCAAGCCGGTGATGCATAGCAATATAAGGCACCTGTCGATATTGGCTCATTAGGTAACATGTCAGCTGGAGAGAAAAAATGGTTTTAGCAAGAAACCACTTTTCTTTTGCCACCTTGATCAAATTTTGTAAATATTTTTTTTTTAAGCAAGGAAAATACAATCTCAGCTGAAGAGGTCTAGATTAAGGTCACAATGGCTATAACAAAGAGATACTTTTATGTCATGTACCTAGTCCATTAGTAGCCTGCATTACTGGCAGCCATTTTTGCTTGCTTTCATATGACAGGGAAGAAACCTATTGATTTTGGAGTCAATAGGTCAAGGTCACAGCAACTACTTGCATAGTACAAAAGTTAAATGGGTAGTCTTTTGACTACCTGTGTGACTGACCAGTGAAAAAGAAATATACATAAAGACAGTCAAGAATGCATTTTACTATATGGTGGTAGTATAATAAAGCATTTACAGTACTCTTATATGGTACTTGGCTCCTAAACAGCCTAGAGCATAGGGTCCGGCTTCCAAGTCAGCCTTGGTTGGTTGCCATGGTTCGTGGATCATTTCCATGGCACAGTGTAACCAATACTGTGTTAAAGGGATTTTTAAAACCATTTTTTTAAAACTACCTAACATTACATCTGGCCTTTTTGTGTATTTTCTTATTTATTACAGTTTAAGGCTTTCCAGATATTTACCCTTTTGGTCCAGTAGGGAGATATTTTTAAAAAATTAGCTTGAACAGTTTATTTTAACTGTAGCCAGGTACATTGAGTGAAGTTGGGTGTGCACAGCATTCCCTTTTGAAACGATGAGTGCAACTCGTGAATTACCATTAGTCATCCAGCTGAGAATAAAGCTCTCCAATGATTTACCAATGGGTCTCTTGGACTGCTCCAGTTTTAACAGTTAAAACAGAAAAGACTTTTGATCTGAAATTCGTGTACAAAAATCTTGTATGACAAATTCCCATATCCATTAAAGTTTGTTTAACCCATGTATTTTTGTAATGGTGACAAGTCTTTGTCAAGAATGAACTAAATAAAAACTAATCGTGGTAATTTGATTTACATTAGATACCTAGCATCACCTTATTCAGAGATTTGCCAGTCCTAAAACATGTTTAGAAACACCTGTATGAAGCCCCTATTATAAGATTGGCCAGTCCAAAAACATGTTTAAAACACCCATATAGAGACCTTATTTTGAGATTGGCCAGTCCAAGAACATGTTTATAACACCTGTATAGAGACCTTATTTTGAGATTGGCCAGTCCTAAAACATGTTTAAAACACTTATATGGAGACAGTATTTTGAAATTTTTCTGTCCTTAAGCAATTTGAAAAATGCATGTATGAAGACATTATTCTGACATTGGCCTGTCCTAAAGCATGTTTGAAAACACCTGTATGAAAATTGTTGGAGAGCTGTGTGGGTTTGACTGTTTGCAGTATTATTTGCTATTTACAAAGCTCAAATTATCTCATTTGAACTGTATTGTAAAATATGGAAATATGATCTGTTTGCAGGTTGAGGGTTTGTTGGACGATCAGGATTTCAAAACCAGAATTACAAGAGCAGAGTTTGAGGAGATGTGTGCAGATTTGTTTGAGAGAGTCACCAAACCATTAGAGGAAGCTTTGAAAGTTTCTGAAGTAACTTTGGTGAGTTATTCATGATTATTCACATCTTTAGAAACAACTACAGGAGAAACGGTATGAAATTCTAATAATCAGAATGTAGTGTAGAATGTTTGATGTAATTTTGAACACATTGTTTTTGAACGAATTGATGATCTACAATTATTGGCCGTGGTTGAGGTCAGTATGTTTTTGAACCATTAATTCTTACATGAGTGACAGAAAGTGGAGAGCATATTTTAGGTTCATTGAATTTGTATTTACCAAAACAAAGTTATATAATTGTGTTATTACATGATTCCTTTGCAGTCTTCTCAATGTTTGTGTGTGGTGATCTTATCTGACAATACAAAGTGTGCCAACCATTTTTGGGGTACACAAATTA
The DNA here is from genome assembly GCA_028554795.2 of Sinohyriopsis cumingii. NCBI lineage: Eukaryota > Metazoa > Mollusca > Bivalvia > Unionida > Unionidae > Sinohyriopsis > Sinohyriopsis cumingii. The sequence goes on from CM068831.1 coordinate 99,317,115, forward strand.
AATGATTCAAAGAAAACAATTAAAATTTACAGTGATGTCAAGTCCATACACTAAATTGTACAATGTCATTTATTGTGTGGGTTATATGCCCCCATAGCACTGCCATAGAGGTTGGCAAGTATGCACTCCACTTCACTGGATTTGTGGGCAGGAATTTTTTTAAAAAGTTTGATCCATGTGTATATATCAAATGCTGACTCTAGCCCATATCGCTGATGAGATTTGAAGTTGCTTCATATACATTTTGGGACTGGAGATTTCTCTTACTGGGGTAAGATAATGTAACTCCTTTTCTCCTCGTGTATACGACCAGAAAAGTGTATTTAAAAAAGAAACCAATTTTCGGAGTTAAGTTGTTTTTTTTTATAAAATATAATTCTTGCCTGATCGTATTACATGCACACCCTTGTAGCCTCATCAGGTACCTTGAAACCAGATACAGCGTGCACATCCATTAAAGCAATAACATATGGACAGCATTTAGTATGAACGCCTTTACACAAGGGGAAATCACTCTTGTTTATCCTACCTAGGTGGAAGGTTTGGTTTGCTTTTGTGAGGGTTTGATGCCATTTGTCATCACATGATAAGCTATGATTTTTAGCATTGCTGCGATATACTGATAATTCAACATTTCAACGACAATACAGTCCTTTCAAGTAATGTACGGAAACAAAAGCAAAGACAAAAACAGGCATATTGAGTGAGACAGAAACATACAAAGACAGAATGAAGAGTCAATATGGTAGAATTTATTTTGTGCTGTGTGTTGAACTTTGTTAATAGTAGCATCGAAGTACTGATAGACAATGAATAAAGTTATTTTTTATGTATTTACATTATTTTATGTAGTTTACATAGTACTTGCCAGCTTTTTAAGACGAGTTGAATGTAAAATTTATGAATGTTGTACATCTTTTATTTACGTATATTCAGGGCGAAATAACTGAAGTCATTTTAATGGGTGGATCAACCAGAATTCCAAAGGTTCAAGATTTACTGATGAAATATATTGGCAGGTATGTGTATTGGAACTTAAATTATATTGTGATGTAATAATTAATTTTGTTTTTAGACATGTAAGATTTTTTAAAATTTAAATTTTTTAACATTTTTCATACATTTCTTCATTTACTTTTCTCATTCTAATACATTCCCAATCAGTTATGTTAGGAATATTAGCCTTAACCTTGCAAATCCAGCCCTACTAAAGGACAAAAATTGTCTTTTCCTATTTCCAATAGACAAAGGTCAATAACTCTTGCCCATTATATCCCTTTGGCACCTCCAGGTGTCTCCAGTTTTCAGCTTCGCTACTGTACTGATCACACTGTGCAGTTTATCCTCCGATAATCCAAGCCATTTTTTTGTTCTATATTCCTTTTGGATCTTTTGTGTGGATTAATAATTCTACTGCAGGTTGTATACTTTTTTCAATGTCTGCCATATCTGAGTGATTTTTTTTTAACTTTAGGGACTTTTAAGTCCATGTCACATCACACCAGTTACCAGTCATCCATCCGTCACCAGCCTTACAGTTGTCACAAAACGTATAGCACCGAAGACCTTTTGAGAAGATGGCCCAGCCAACTAGTTTGTTGCTTTCATTTTGACTTATTGGTGGAACGTTTCTGAATTTTAAGCAGCCCAGTGAGTGCAAGTATCCCTGCACATGCAAGCATCTTTCTGGCTCATTCCCCAATCAGATAGACTTGAAGCAACAGATACCTTCAGTACTGATTTACTGACACTTGACAAGAATGTAGCAGCTGTTCATATGTCTGCTTGTCTGTTTTATAAGGTGGGCGAATATGTTTCATAGCTGGTTTGGGATGTCGTTTCACCGTCTTCATTATTGGCACTTTTCAGACTCGACAGAGACACCTGACAATAGCCATGCTGGGATCATTGACCAGGGCTGTTCACCATACCATGGCCAATTGTTGTTGTTGTTGTTGTAGGGTTTAACGCCATTTTTTCAGTACACGATAGGCTATACATGGCGGCCAGTGGTGGAGAAAGAACCCGGGAAAACCCTGGAAAGGACCACCGACCCATGAGAAGCTACTGGCAAGCTTTCTCACATACCCACATTAGCTGAATCCGAGATTAGAACCCACACAGACAGAGGTGAGATGGCAGTGATCTGTAACGGAGAGCGCTCGGGGCACCCTATGGCCAGTACTTTGAAGGTTTCAGCCAATTTACTCTTGATACGCTATCTTGCATGCCTGCAATCCACCAATGCTTTGGAGGAAAAATAGAGGAACTTCTGAGACAGGCAGCTTGGGAACTGCCCCTCCACCTCGCCGCATATTCCATGTGTACATTGGAACCACTCAACCCCCGCCAGTGTGAAGGTATGTTAAGTGGCCTCAGAACTGAACTTCTCAGTCACATGCACCAATATTGATCCCCAGGAAGCAGTCATACAGAGGCGGTAAGAAGCTGAAGTTTGAGTTCACTAGATCTCCCAATTCCCGCAGAACAAGGGGGAGAGTTCTGAGTGGCTTTGGGTTAAATTAAAACTAACTCTCTTCTCTCTTCCTTCTTCACGGATGCTTCATCAAATTGGAAGAAGGATGCCTTTGTACAACAAGAGATATGGTTGTCATACCCCTACCAAACAAAAACAAAAAGACAGGTGGTGGAGCTTGTGCAAAGACCACAATGCCTGGGGTTTTATTCAAGGCCATTTCTTGTTTGGAAATAAAATCACAATTTGAGACCCATCAATCTGCCTTCACATTCGATGTGACGAGTATTCCATCAGTCTTGATCTGACACATTATTTTCACATCCACCCTGTTTTGAACATTTTCTGTTTTGCTTACCACTTCACAAGTTCAAAGTTCTCCCTTTTGCCTGAACATCAGCCCTTGGGCTTTTCCCAAGATTATGGATTTAGTATCACCATCATCTACAACGATGGCTGTGTAGCTGGATGACGTCCTCCAGAAACATACGGTAAGTTCTATTCTACCCCAGGGCAGGAATGATCTCTTTTTGTTTATAGATCAATCAGGCTTTCTAGTGATCGAGGAAAAAACAGACCTCCATCGATCCCAAAAGTTTATCAACGTGGACATTGATTTTTTGAACCATCTGGAATCTGGTGCCTATTCTCCTGTTCACATAATCAGAATCATTGAGCTCATTTCCAACAGACTTGGATTTCAGTGAGAGCAGTTTATTCAATGCTGCAGCAAACTTGATCCAACTAGGCCATCATTTTTATGCAGACATTGCTAGCACAGTGGCGCCCCTTTTCTACTCCCTCAATCAAATAGAGATCATGTTAGAGATTCAATCATTCCTGCAACCCAGGTTGACTGACCATGGAAATCCTGCTGGAGAAGACCCAAGTGGAAATAATGGTAGGTACCAATGCTAGAGAGAAGCCTGTGGAATTACCTCTGCACATTCAACATCACAGAAATGAAGGCTGTCATCAGCACCTTTCACTTCTGAAAAGATCAAATCTGAGGCCAAGCCGGTCCTCATTAGTTCCTATTAGTCTGTGGTGGTGACCTATCTCGAACAGGGAGGCACTAAATCACCCGACCTTTGTGTCCTGATTTGGCAGTTTCTGCATTGGTATGACAATCTCCATATCAGCATACAAACCAGAGACATTACTGGCAGATTCAACGTCTTCGTCGCTCTGTCCAGAAGAGGTCAGCCCTTCACACGGAATGGTCTCTCTGTCAATCAATCTTCACTCACATGTGCGTACTTTTGGGACATCTGATGATTGACCTCTTTGCAGTGAGGTAAAATCAACAAGCTACCCACTTTATTCTCTCCAGTTCCAAACCCTAAAGCTTGTGCCATGCTATATGCACTACCAATCATTTGGGAGGGGTTGTGGGCATTTGCCTCGCCTCCCACGGTGCTGATACCAAAACTAATCCAGACATTATGGGATCAGAATGGCAAGATGATTCTGATAGTTCCCGTCAGATGGGACGAGTCCTGGGTCACTGATCAGTTTGTTCTAGCGATAGATCTGCCCAGAAAAGACCACTCCAGTGGCCTAGTGGTTAGAGCGTCTGCCTCGGATGCAGGAGGTCATGGGTTCGATCCCCAGCTGAGTCATACCAAAGACTTACAAAAATGGTGCTAACAGCTGCTTCGCTTGGAGTTCAGCATTAAGACCAGGGCTGAGCAAATTTATTTTTTAACCAATAGTCCAGGACAAGTGGTTTCAGAAAATTCACTAGTCCCACTTTCTCTTTACTAGTCCCACCTTACTTTTCACTGGTCCCAAAATGGTAATCACTTGCCAAGATTTGATGAGACGTATATACTTAATCCATAGAAGAAGACGAAATAATATACAACATAATTATTTCTTAAAAGAATTTAATTTTTAAAAACATTGGTTGTTAAACATTTGGCTTCTTCAGGTTCAAGTATATATGTTTTAGCTCACGGATTTGAAAATATGTCCATGTATATGTCTGCCACCTTCCGAGTCATTATATTCAAGACAGGGATTAGAAGCACACTCAGTATCCGTCTTACGTTTTATTCCTCCATTTTCAAACAAATTTACCTTCTCCGAATCGCCGTCATTACCTTCCTTGCGAAAATAATTTAGCAAACTCATTGTATCTGCAGAGTAACTATCAGCTTGCTTGACAACTACTTCTAAAGTGATCATAAGATCAAATTTATCTTTTAAATACGAACTGAAACGGCTCATTAATTAGCGTAATTGTTTCGCTTCAAACACAATATCGCACATGGAAGTTAATCATCTGTAAAGTCAATTATAAATTAAAGAATCGTTACTGTCATTTAATCAGTTCATAAAGGAAACCAACACTGATGTCGGTAAAGTACCTTTCATTAATTTAATTACACTGACTCGCTGGATTAAAATCATAGTGAGCCGCTGGTTATGATCTAGATTGAGTAAACTCATTGCAACAAAACCGCTTACAACACTGCTAATTGATCATACTGGCTTTCATTTGTTTGACGTGTTTTGATTTGCCGATAATTTGGTCGCTTAGCCCAATATGCAGTCAAGCGATAACAGGATGTAAATGTATACACGAAGAGGAGTAGAATCAAGTATTCAGTACACCCAGAAGGCATGACTGGCCAAATAAAGGTCGATATAGTGATTAAAGCACAAAAATAAGGACTAGCCCGATTTTTTTAAAAAGCACTTGTCCCGAACTAGCGACTTGGAAAATTTTACTTGCCAGACTTCAAAAATGACTAGTCCGGGACGTCGGGCTATGGGATTTGCTCAGCCCTGAAGACGTTAGTGTTAGGACTGGGAGGCCTGTTGTCAGGATAGTGTGACTGGTTGGGACATCATGCTACATGTCTGCAGCATGATGCCTCAGTGCTAGACATCGCTATAAACTGTCACACTGCAGACATTGTAGCAATATGACTGAAAAATTGTTAAAGCTATGTTAAAAATCCAAATGACACACACACACACACTGCCCAGGAAGATTCTGGCCAATCCAAATCTCCAGCAACCATGGTCATGGGTGGACCTTCCCTGCCCAGACTGTCCTCTTGTTATATGCTTGGCTATTATCAGAAAAGCATTGTGAGACAGACAATTCAAACCTTTAATTGTGGAGTGAATCTCAAGAGCATGAAGGCCCTCCTTGCTGTAGGCTTATGAGGGAAAGTGGCATGTTTTCAGGAACTGGTGCAATACCAACAACATTGGCCCTCTACATGCCTCAATCCCTCAAATGGCCAACTTTTTTCTCTGGTTCTTTGAAGAGCAACAGTTGGCCCCAATCTCTGTCAAAGGCTACCACCCCATGATATTGAACACATACCAGCATCATGACATACATGACTTTGGGCATGATATAGACCTGTCAGATCTTTCAGACCTTTTTAATTTCAATCAGCCAAAGTCCCTCACTAGCTTTTAAATGGAACAAATCCTAGGTTTCAACATGGCTCGTTTAGAATCCATTCATACATCTAGCCCATACTTCATTATAGTCACTATCAGGTTTCCTGATAGCTTTAGCATCTGCATGTAGGTTAAGTAAGCTGTTAACCCGAACTCTTTTCGGTTCAGATCGGATGTATCAGTGGTTCTCTTGACACAACCAAGCTTTGTAGCCTGAAACAGGTTACCATCTGTAGGTAACCATAGTCATCACCTGCTCACTCTCTTCCAATATATAATACAAGCTGTTGCTTGGCTTGCTGAGTCAACCTTCATGCCTTCATCTCGGCGATTTAGCATCATAGAGGCAACCTTAATTCAATTTAAATCAATCTTTAAGCCAGTTAGCTTTGCTGGATTCGCTAGTAATAATTCATTGATAAGAAGATTTCAATCTTCTTCTTCTTAATCATAGAAAAGGGTTACAGATCTTGTTACCTCAGGCTGTGTTGCTTTTATATTTAGGAGAACACATCATTTTCACGGGAAATCGAACTCTTCTTCCCTAGAAAGTTGCCCAAAGTAGAAGTCAGATGCTCAGCATCTCCTGTATCTATTACTGACTCTCCTAACATAATGTGATTGTGGGAAGTATTCAATGCAGAACGCAAATTTTATAGTAAATTGTTTTTCTAAGAATACTTACCCAATCACATAACTTAAAAACCCACCCCGCCTTAGTATCTCACTCAGATAAAGACCTGGTGCTGCGAATGGGAGGTAATGTGCATGATTTATTGCCCTTTGTCTATTGGAAATGGACAGGAAAATACTATTTTTGCCATATAGCAGGGCTAGATTCATAAGGTACAATGCTAATATTCCTAACATAATGTGATTGGGTAAGTATTCTTGGAGAAACATGATTTACTTGAAAATTTGCATTCACCAAATTAAATCCAATTAAATTTCTATCAGATCTGAACTTGGAAAAAGTATCAATACAGATGAAGCAGCCGCCATGGGAGCCGTGTATCAGGCAGCATACTTGGGGAAGGGATTCAAGGTTAAGACATTTGGTGTCAAGGAAGGAAACATTTACCCAATTGTTGTGAGTACAGTTTTCTGATGTTTAATTTTATTTCAGATCTGTTATATCAGAAATTTTAAAGGAAAAGACTGACATGTCTCAATGGTATGGATGGTGTTCTGAGTTGAAAAAGAGACTGTATTACAAACCACCAAAAATTAGTATGATGCATTAGCTAAATGTGTAATTGTTGTCTCAATATATCCTTTAGTGATATGTGTTTTGGCTAAAGTTGGAAATTTCTGGTTCAGTGCAGTGCAGTATATAAGAACTGAGCTTTTCTCAAAACTTGTACAATATATTTTGCATCATGATACATATAAGAAATAAGAATATATAATACCATAGAATTAAACATTTTTCTGATTTCAACATTACAGAGAGTTCTTTATAATAGAGCAAACAATAGCAGTACAGGAGTATGTTGATGAGTGTTGTATAGCCTGCTGCTTGAAGATTATGTAGCCCAGAGTACTGTGGTATCATCAGTCTTAAATAAACAATAAATAAAAGTATTTATTACCTTTATTACGACTGTTGTCTTAAGTAGCAGAAAAGAGTGAAGTTTTGTAAAATTCAACAAATAATTTATTTCCCTAGAATAGAAAGTGAAAATTAATAAAGGACTTGAGAGTATTGAGAATTAAATCCCAAAAAGTTCTATCACCAGTCCTAATCAGTAAAGTTGGACTAGTAAACAAGTACATGTGATATTGACAAAATGGAAAATTTGTGATTTCAGAGTCCTGATAGGTTAAATTCATGGTACTACTTACATGTAAGTCGCCTATCCAATGTTGCTGTTAGAAAATGTAGAAACAAAATATAGCTCTCTACTATCCAGAATTGAAGCTTATGCGAGTGCTGATGTAGCAGTGTTGTCACAATGATTTTTATTTTGAGGCAGCAGCTTTTGGGGTAGGGTGAAATTTTTAAGATTGAGTTTGATCATGTATCCTTATATTAATAAATTTTTACAAGAATTCAAGTGGCCACATTTCCCTGGTTATGACACTTAAATAAGGTAACCTGCTTATTACAGGTAGAGTTTGAAAAGCACCATTCCAGTGAAGAAAGCTCAGAGCATGGCAAGGTCATCAAGAGAACCTTGTTTGGAAGAATGAACCCCTACCCTCAGAGGAAAGTCATGACATTTAACAAGCACCTGAAAGACTTTAACTTCAATGTCAGCTATGGAGATTTGTCATTCCTTTCCCAAGATGAGGCTGCGTAAGTTTGTTTTAATGAACTTTAAAATCTGGGAAATAAAATGTCTGGTAAATTTTGTACTTTACTTTTGATGTTTGTGTTGGTTATCACGCAGTCATACTGACAATGTAAACAAGTTGTTTGTTGGGTGTAACGCCATTTTTCAGCACACGATAAGCTATACATGGCGGCCAGTATTAATGGTGGAGGAAGAACCCGGAAAACCCCCCTGAAAGAACCACCAACCCACGAGAAGCTACTGGCAAGCTTTCTCACAAATAACAATCTGGTTCTATTTTGGGATTTAGTGGAAATAGGACAGACAATAATTGCAATGAACACGATAAATCTAAAAATATACAGCTAAGCTGAAAGAAATATTAATACATCTAATATGAAATAGTTTAAAATATCCATACGCTGTTTTTAAATAAGCAATAATGTAAAAAAATATCTTTAATTTTTTGGGTTTATGGGGATGAGTGAAGAAAGGAAGGTACTGAAAAAGACACTGAGACAATGACAGCTGATGATGATGACTATGCATTGAAAGTAAAGATCCATAGGAAAATTTATCATGACATCAAAATAATCTGAGGAAAAGTGAAAAGGACAAAATTGCTGAACTTGGAGCTCTTGAAAAACAGCTTGATGACAAGCTACAAGAACTGAAAAATTCACTCTAAAATATTTTGGAATTTGTAAATAGTGTAGTGTAGACAGAATAAAATGAAAATTTGTTCAGTGACTACTTTATTCTAATGCCCAGATGTAGGATGTTAAATATTAATGGGAAAGATATCAGTGATCATACCATTGACCTCCTGTTTTATTTTTATTTTTAAAATAAATTTGCAAGATATGTTCCTCATTTGGAGTAATAGTAAGTATTAACTTGTGTTTACTTACAGTTTCATTTACGTATCCTTTAAAATTAATGTAATAATACACCTTAAAAAACATGATTTGGAACCTTGAAAAACCAAGGGGAAAAAACTTGAAATTTTTTTTTAATGAAATATGCTAATAACCATGGAAAGAGACTGACCTATAAATAAAATGAAATAATTTAATTACATGATTTATTCCTTTGATTTTGTCTCTTTGAAAGTAAATTTGTCATTTTATGTGCCTTCAGTTATCTCTTTCATGCACTATATGACATTGTCACATGACTGGTCATTTGGATCATTACCTGTATGGCAGAATACTATAGACTTGCCAAACCATTCAAGTCTATAAATTCTTTTTGTATGCAAATTATACTTAAATTTTCTAATTTCACATAATAAATAATAAATATGCACAGTCCTAGACTTGAACCCACGCAGACAGAGATGAGATGGCGGTGATCCGTAACGTAAAGCGTTTTAGACCTCTCGGCCACTCAGAGCCCCTGCTATCCTGTAACACAGTTATAGCCCCCATTTGATGTGAAACTTTGCCCATCAATAGCAGTATCATTTCTGCTCCGTGGCTTTTGAAAACATATGGATTCAAACCAAAATTGTGTTTGAGGTTTTCATTTTTCCAGTTATCCAACAAAATTTAATGGAGTTATATCCCCTGTTTGGCAGAGAACGTTATCCCTTCAATTTCATGAAAATTTTGTTTATGCCCATTTAATCTATTTCATGTACAAAAAAACAAATTTGGTAGTAGGCTTTAAATTTGGGAGACCTGTTTGATTTTCACTTTATTTTTCAAAAAGAAAGAATTTTACTGAATGAAGGCCCCTATTATGTATTTGGACTCGAAAATAAGTAAATCAATCAATCACTCAGCTTAAGAAAAATGTAAACTATGATAAAATTTACATTAATCATGTTGGTGGGGTCATCCTCATTGTGTTGACCCATTTCTAGTTTGAAAAGTATCACACAATCAAGATGATAGACATTAAAAGGTGAACTCTGTTCATAACATTTCATCTGATTGGATTCTTAAAAAAGCAAGTAGCCATTCAGAATATCACTTAGAAATGGATTTGGTCTCAGTGTTGAAATTCTTTAGCTGTTTGTTGATGGAGGTACATTTGTTTAATGTCAGCTCTTGGTGGAAGATAAAGACAAAAAGGTGCATCTAAAGTGGAGCCTGCACTTACCAAATGATTTGTTATAGCTAAGTATAGTACAGCTTTTTATGACTGTGACACCTGTGATTGGTTTGAAGATAGCCAAGACAAAGAAGTACAACTTGCCATATGATCTGTTATATCTATGTGTAGTACAGCAGGGTTGCAGAAATCCATTGTCTAAATTGTCTGATTTGTTAATTTGTTTTTCTGGAAGAGCAACTTTTACAAGGTTACATTCCATAGGCAAGTAAAATGCGACTGAAAACGTTAAAGGATGGTAATTCCCTTTTGGTCTTGAATGGTGATATTCATATTTGCCAGTATGTACCATACCATACGCATACATTATTCGTTCTACACGTAGTGAAGGCAGCAATTTATTGAATAGGATTAAAACAAGCTGCAGCTATTTTGGTTACAGCCAACTGATGCAGATGGACTCGTTTAGGAGATATTTTTTATGCTTACATCCATTGTTTTGAACCAATCAGTAGGCTCCTAACAATGATGAGAAAGTGTAATGACAGTATTTTCCTGGTAACTTTCCTCAGTGGATAGTTTTCTTATAAAATGAAAGAAAGTCATTGTGACCTGCACTTCATACTTTACTAACACAAGTTGAATACTTTTGTTCATGATCACATTGATTTGTCCATGACTGCAAACAATTCAGGTCTTTTGTAAGAAACATTGCTTAGTTAACTTTTGTCCATGGTTGTAGGTATATTTTAAGATAATATTTGTAAACATGTTTTATGTGGCCTTTTGAATTTAGAATGTTCGTGAAAGTGAACCAGTTTACAGTTTTGGGTTATTTTCCAATGAGATGATAGAGTTGAATTGTGATATTGGTTAGGTGGGAATGTGACAGTGATCAGCTTGGGATGTATTGCAACATGGAATCCTGGGGATGTATATAAGGAGAAAGAAGTAACAATTATTCATTCTTATTCATGTTTTAATTACAATTTGCAGAAGAATTTAATGTTGTGTTTAGATTTAATTTGAGAGAAATCATTCCTTTAAATTATTTATTACCATTACAAAATGCTCATATGACGGTTTGGACTAAAACACCATTTTAAGATTATTGTGAATTAAAGATATTCAGGATTACATCATTATGACTCATTGTTCACTTGGACGATAATGACAATGTTTGGCCAAATTACTCTACTTTTGTGGTAAGGACACTATCTATCAAAGGAGAAAATTAAAACATTGAAAATGATAAACTGTGCTGCTTGCTTTTGAGAAAAATTCCCTTGTGGGTGTCCACTATAACAATCTGACCTGGCAAGATCCCGCCCTCAACCCCCCTTCACATCCAATAGTACCTCAGGAGCTACAGTAACAAAAAATGAGAATGGTTGGTGGTCCAGATATTTTTATTGCTTGTAATTTACACATACTGAGGCTTCTTCTGAAAAATTTTGTTAATTTTTCCTGCAGCTATTTTTAGCTAGTTAGCAACATTCATTCTCTTAAATACAATATTTTATTCTACCACACCGCTCCAGTGGCCTAGTGGTTAGAGCGTCCACCTCAGATGCGGGGGATCATGGGTTCGATCCCCCGGCCGAGTCATATCATACCAAAGACTTACAAAAATGGTACTGACAGCTACCTTGGTTGGCACTCAGCATTAAGAGGTTAATGTTAGGACTGGTCAGCCTGGTGTCAGGATAATGTGACTGGGTGGGACATCATGCGGCATGATGCCCCAGTGCTAGACATCACTATAAACTGCCTCACTGCAGACATCGTAGTGATATGACTAAAAAATTGTTAAAGCTGCATTAAAAATCCAAGTCACATACACACACACTCATTCTACCAGACATATTCTGGTTCTGTAATTAGGTGACTCTGACTATGTATACCTGTAAAAAGGATGTCAAATATGTATACTCTGAATTTTAACAACTCTCTAAAAGCTTGTACATTATTCATATATAACTGATGGCTACACCTGAATTTAAAAATTATGAGTACTTACCTCATCTGCAAAAAAGAATTATTTGGAGCTCTGATATTGGACATATGTTTTTACCATATGTTCAGGAATTTGTTGTTATACACCTGATAATTTCAGTAAACTTTATAAATGTGCTGTTTACAATTTTAGGTTGTTTGCATCGCCCCTACTTTACCAGGTAAACCTGACTGGCGTGGCAGAGGTATATAGTAAACATGCAGAGAATGTAGACAGTAAAGGTATCAAAGCCCACTTCAGAATGGATGAGAGTGGATTTCTAAAAATAGAGAAGGTAATTATACCATGTATGAACAAGTACCTGTTGATTTAAGTGGCTTTCACAGGAACTTGAGACAAGATAGTGTGTTTTCTCCCCATGAATTGTACCCTCTATATATTAGAGAAAAAGACTTGCTGTCACCATCTTTGCTTCACTAAAGTAGAGTAATTTATTGTGAGTGCAGCACATCATAATGAATAATTATCTGCTGGTAAGACTGTGCTGAAGGGAAGCAAAGATTGCAACTCTACATCATTGTCTTGTTATACAGAGAGTATAATCCATGGGGAATGCATATATTGTTATACAGAGAGTATAATCCAGGGGGAATCCATATATTGTTATACAGAGAGTATAATCCAGGGGGAATCCATATATTGTTATACAGAGAGTATAATCCAGGGGGAATCCGTATATTGTTATACAGAGAGTATAATCCAGGGGGAATCCATACATTGTTATACAGAGAATATAATCCAAGGGGAATTCTTACATTGTTATATAGAGAGTATAATCCTGGGGAATGCATATATTGTTATACAGAGAGTATAATCCAGGGGGAATCCATATATTGTTATACAGAGAGTATAATCCAAGGGGAATGCATATATTGTTATACAGAGAGTATAATCCAGGGGGAATCCACATATTGTTATACAGAGAGTATAATCCAAGGGGAATGCATATATTGTTATACAGAGAGTATAATCCAGGGGGAATCCATATATTGTTATACAGAGAGTATAATCCAGGGGGAATCCATATATTGTTATACAGAAAGTATAATCCAGGAGGAATCCATACATTGTTATACAGAGAATATAATCCAAGGGGAATTCATACATTGTTATATAGAGAGTATAATCCTGGGGAATCCATACATTGTTATACAGAGAGTATAATCTGGGGGATTCCATACATTGTTATACAGAGAGTGTAATCCAGGAGGAATCCATACATTGTTATACATATAGTATAATCCAGGGGGAATCCATACATTGTTATACAGAGAGTATAATCCAGGGGGAAAAAAAACATTACAGACAATATCTTGCTCACGCCGTGGCTTTATACTAGCAAATCCAGCTACAAGGAAAAGCTTTCTACACAGGGTACCAAACTCACGCCTCGGACCCCTTCAGTTTTCAGGAAGAAATGTTAAAGTATTGTCAATCCGACGTGGACAATTTACGGAGTTGCTGTGGAAAATTTCAAGAATTATTCATGGAGTTCAGAGGGATTGATCCTCTAATTTTTGTTTGCCCTGTCATGAATGTAGACGAGATAAACAATATCTGTTTATTTCTTGAGATTGCAAATTCAAAACTTAAGTCCATTAAAAAAAATCATTTTGCCTTGCATGCACATTTTTCGAGATTGAGTATCACTTTTTCATTGATGAGAACAGGAACCACGTTAAAAGAGACCTTCATAGACTAGTTTTTGAAACATTGTCAAAATACTGTCCAGTAGAAAATATACCAAACTTAGCCTCATTACTAGACTTACTTATAGTCAAGTTGTTGGTCAGTTTCAGTTTGATTTATCTTTGTAAAATGAAGAACAATAATATAAAAAAATGTCCTGAATCCTTATTTCCCAAAATTAAACTCCAAACAATGACTGTGTCATCATATGGTATGAACTATAACCAGCTATGTTTACATAACTGAACTCATCAAACCAGTCTGTCAAGAAGAATTAGATTGAAATACTTTGCATCTAGAACATGCAAGGGGAAGAGATACAAGAAAATCCAAACATCATAATCAAGTGCAACAGGAACACCAATGTATGCTTAAAATCCAAACATCATGATCAAGTGCAACAGGAACACCAATGTACGCATAAAATCCAAACATCATGATCAAGTGCAACAGGAACACCAGTGTACGCTTAAAATCCAAACGTCATGATCAAGTGCAACAGGAACACCAATGTACGCTTAAAATCCAAACATCATGATCAAGTGCAACAGGAACACCAATGTACGCTTAAAATCCAAACATCATGATCAAGTGCAACAGGAACACCAATGTATGCTTAAAATCCAAACATCATGATCAAGTGCAACAGGAACACCAATGTACACTTAAAATCCAAACATCATGATCAAGTGCAACAGGAACACCAATGTACGCTTAAAATCCAAACATCATGATCAAGTGCAACAGGAACACCAGTGTACGCTTAAAATCCAAACATCATGATCAAGTGCAACAGGAACACCAGTGTACGCTTAGGCATGTTCAGAAGAATACAAAATAAATAATGCCAGCATGCATCATTTTATAAAAGACACCACATACATCACTTCACCAATGGGTTTTATATGGAGTGAGTTTTCATCTGTATGCCTAATAGAGTGTAGTTCACAAATTTGTGTTAATTTGAGGATATCCATACCAAATGGCAATACTTAACACAAAAACTACCAAAGAATGGTGTAGGTCAGACCATATTAACGCAAGGTATTTGGCATTAAATTTTGTCTTTTTTTAAAATTAAAATTGCTAGCAACAGCCGTTGCCAAGCTGTTAGTGTTAGGAGAGACATCTTAAATGATCATTTGTAAAATTTAGAGATAAAGCAAAATTTAGTGCTACAGCATGGTCTCACTTTGAAGTTAAACCATTATAACATGATCACTGTTCCTGGATCCCATTTCATTATTAGATAGAAGTAGATGTATTATTTACTTCATTATAAGACTGCTTTGTTGGCCTAGTGGTTGGAGCATCTGCTTCAGATGTGAGAGGTCATGGGTTCAAACCCCAGCCAAGTCATACCAAAGACTTGTAAAAATGATACCAACAACTGCCTCTATAGGCGCACAGCATTAAGAGGTTAGTGTTAGGACTGATTGGCCTGGCGTCAGGATAATATGGCTGTGTTGGACATCATGCTACATGTCTGGGCATGATGTCCCAGTGCTAGACATCACTACAAACTGCCACTGGTATGCAGTGATATAACTGATTTTTTTAAAAAGCTACATTAAAAATAAAACACACACACACAGACATACATACATGCACACACACACATACTTCATTATAAGGTGGTCTTACTGTAAGGCTTCCATTGACAGTATTATAAGGAGGGAATGCTGTATTTGTGAAAGAGTTCCTTTAAAATTTTTTGTTCACTTTCATTTGTGAATGCTTTTTCAGAACAGTTCCGTTAAGCATCATAGAAAGGAAGACAAGCAAGGTACCACATTCAGTGGAGTCCTTCTTAAGTTGCTGAAGACTTTCAATTACAAAGCAAGATAGGACATTTAGCAGTTTTTGCAGCAAAGCATAAAGAATGACTTCATGACCTGACACAATAACTTGTTATAATTGCTGTATTTATTAAAGCTGAAACAAACAATGACATTTGAGTCGGAATAATTTTTGCAAATATTTCAGTAGATAATCAGTATTAAAATAAATGTTTACATAATGAGTGGCAACACCAACAACCATTCAAAGTACTCAGCTTTGCTGACCATTGACCACTACTGTGCTGTTTGTAAACTGTACAACTTTAAAGTAGCTTACAAGGAACAACTGTAAATCACCAGAAATGTTTTTACCATCAATACTCACTTATAAGTTGATTTAAACCTTAAATAACAAAGATCTTGATCTGCCATTGCATAATGCACCTGCAGGGCAGAGTCTTTGCTGTTTGTGCTGCAAATTATTCTGAGCAGACGACACTGACTCAGATCTGCAGGCATATTATGTGACAATGGATCTAGGTCTTTGTAGTTGGACTTGCAAGTGAATATACAGTGGAGCCTCGTTAATCCGGACACATTCGTTCCCAGCAAATATGTCCGGATTAATGAGTTTTCTGGATAATTGAATCATGCACATTTTTTATTTTACGATATCATCACACCGTATTTATGTACATGTATATGCTAGCTTTAAATGTAATGTACTGTATGTTCAATAATGGTTGAAATAAATTAATGAATACATCTATTAATTTGTGTTTATTTCACATTATTATGACATGTGCTTGTATGTACATATACAGTAAATAGAAGTTTAGACAATTAACACATCGAACACATCACACTATGTTCATGTACATGTATGTACTGTACATACATTTATTATGACAGTTTCCTGAAGAAGTCTGTAACCTTTGTTTGCCTGGATTCTTTGAAGCCCTATACTGTCCACAGCTTAAAAATGTCAACTGTATTTGCACAGCAAACAATAAACTGTGATTGTTACATACAATTGGTAAACAACAAAGAGGCTTAATGACACTTTTAATTTATTTACCATATGTTATGTCAGAAAGCATGGACGATTTGATCTCAGTGTGTTTATTTAATTAACACCCCCGTCGGCGACTAGCTAAAACAGACATTGTTTATACAATCGCTGGTTACAATATGGTCACGCTACTTTGTTATTGATAGTGGCCATAGATTCTCAAGGGCTTCACTACTGTGTTTTATGTATTATTCTTCTGATTGTATTTTCACATACGATTTTTCGAATTTTCTTATTTTTGGACAGATTATTTCCGGATTATCAAGACAAGTTTTAATGTAATTTTACACTTTGGTCCCTGATTTTGATTTCGGGATCCGGAACGCGGATTTCTTGATTAACAGAGCAAATTAACGTTTAGGAATTCCGTTCCTGTTGAATTATGTCCGGATAGCGAGGTTTCTGCATAAACGGAGTCCAGATTAACGAGGTTCCACTGTATATGGTAATTCCTTTTCAGTATGGTTTGATGAGGGTGGCATGGGCAGAGTCAATAAATACAAAAGGAGACTAGAAAGACATATCTTAATTTATTTTATGAACAGCAATATTTGGTATTTATTGCTGCTATAATATTTTTGCTATAGGTTGAGGCAGTGTTTGAAAAGACAGAAGAGGAAAAGGCAGAGGAATCAACATGGAGCAGTAAGCATCATAACTTGATTTTCTTTATCATTATGCACGTGTATAGACATTGAAAACAAAAAATAAACTTTTCTCTTCAGGATGGGATTTCAAGGCAAGGGTACGCATAATGATAATTATTATGCCAGGAAAAATTGGGTTTACATTTTTCAGTTTTATTTAGCTACCATAAGTTGGGATATATTAAATTATTAATTCATTTGTCTGTTGCTACATACATCAGGATGTTCCACACAGTAATTCAACTTCTCCACAATTTGCCAATACCCACTTTGTAAGTAGCTTGCATTTAGGGGCAAGGAAGAAGTCCATCATTTTATGCACCAAAGGTCAAATGTCAAGGTCACAGGTGACAAAAGAATTAAAATGTTTCCACATAACTGACGTATAACAGATAACTTGACCAAACTTTGGAAATGGCTTGCATTTGAGATAAGAAAGACTTCAGAAGTATTTAGGGTCAGAGGTCAAGATCACATAATTCTAAATGAAGAAAAATTGTTTCATCATGATTTCTTTATTTTTTCATTAGCTACTGTGACCAAACTTTATGGATGTCTTGCATATGAAAAAAATAAAGACTATTCATTTGTGGTCAAAAGGTAAAAGGTCATGGTCACAAGAATTAAAATGAGGAAAAACAATTTCCTTAAAGCTAACTTCTGTCCTACTTAGGTGGCTTGTATTTGAGCAAGGATTTTGAGGCTTTAGTAACATGTTACACATCTTTCTTTTAAGTAATTGTCATATGAGAATTGTACAGATTATTTTATTGTATAGTAATTGTTTCCTTTACTGATCAAAGACTGACATAAGCTAAGGAACTTTCAAATACAAATAAATTCACTTTTTTATTTTTTAACAGGTCAAGCCAAAAGTTCAATTTCTATTTACATTTTCTGATTCTATACATTAGTTGAACTGCGCTTTGAATAATTATTAAGAAAGCCATTACAGTTAAACATTTTTGAGACCAGCAAAATTCATCCATTAAAATCAAAATTATAACAAACTGGAAAAGTTATTTAGTCAAAATTGTGTACCTTGATTTTATTTTAAATTGATTCCACTTTGACTGGGAATTATTTATTTTTACCAAGTATTATCTTGAACATACAAAACGAGTCAAGTATTATAACAGTATCTTGGCAAAAAGGTTTTTGAATGTTCAGATTGTTTGGAAATTGATTATTTTTAATTTGACTCTTCAGAGCTTGGGGATACAATTAGTGGTCTTTTTGGGTCGTCTGAAGGTAAAGATGCTGAGGTTAAACCAACAGAAAGCTCAGAGGTAAGTTTTTCACATGTTCTGGTGTTTGTTTTCAGTTATTTGGTGAATGGCAGTGAAGGTTATTTCAAAATGAAATGTCAGAAGCAGGAGGCACTTTTTAAAAAATTTGTCACTTTTATATTGGACTTGTACAGTACATTGTCAGTATGCTTTCTTTGCACCTTTGCATTCATGGGGTTTGATCCTCAGCTTAGAGGGCCTTCTAGTTTTTGTCTCATTTGCAAAGTCTAGGTACAACATTTCTGATGGTGTTTGTGTTGGAGTAGGTGTCAGCATTATCAGTGTTTTGCATTTATCTAACTTTCTCCGAGACTGATTAATGTACAGTCATGACATTTGATGGGTGCATTCATCACAAAGGGTACTACCCATCCTTGGCAGAAGGGGTCACTATGACCTACTTTTCATGTTTCATTGATTTTGCTCAGATTTTGGAATAAGCTTTGGTGTAGAGTCAGTGAAAGTATGTAAATAATGTAAATATAAGATGCAAAGGATAATAGTACCATTAGCAGAATGACCTGCTATATAAACACTTTTACGTAATTCTGATTGTTTGGTTTGGAGTCCAGCAACACAAGTAGGTTATTTAGTGCCAAGGCAATTGAAGTAAAAACCTTGTTCAGGGACACACCACAGTAGCTAACCCAGGGGTAGGATTTGAACCTACACCCATTTGGTCTAAAGTACTCTTCGTTATGGATCACTGCCATCTCACCTGTCTGTGTGGGTTCAAGTCTCGGATTCAGCCAATGTGGGTATGTGAGAAAGCTTGTCAGTAGCTTCTCATGGGTCGTTGATTCTTTCCAGGGTTTTCCCGGGTTCTTCCTCCACCATTAATACTGGCCGCAATGTATAGCCTATTGTGTGCTGAAAAATAGTGTGAAACCCTATAACAATAACAATTAGACTGGCATGGCGGGTATCAAACTCGTGACCGTTAGGTTATGAGTCTGACACACTACCATGGCTCCCTCAGGACATATTTTACATTGGATTGCACTATTACAGCATGACATAAGCATGCCTAATGAAATGGTCTGCTGTTAAAATATATTTTGTTAAATTGTATAAGCCAGGAGAGTGATATCGGGCCCCTGCTTGTTTTTGTTACTCCTCCGCGTATCACGAATGGCCCACATCAATTGCCTTCACCCTAAATGTTCAGCAGTATAGTGAAGTTTATAATATGCCATCATTTCCTGTGGCCTTGATATGTTTCTATTTGAAATTTGGCAGAATTTTTTTTTTATAGATCTGGGGGTTTATTTGTTTGGTGTTTTATGGCACAGCAACACAAATAACACATGTAGGTTATTTAGCATTGAGGCAAGTGGAGTAAAGTGCCTTTCCAAAGGATAAGCCATGGCAGCCAACCTAGGCTGATCCAGTGTTAGGATTCAAAATCGTACCCTATCAGTTGTGAGTCTGGCACAACTATAAACCATGAAGCTAGCATTGCAGGACTACAGGTACTGACATTAATTTCTTCCCCTATGGTATTCAGAGCACCACAGTCTTTACACTCATAAAAATAGTCTGTCCCTGCCAAATATACATAAAATGATTCAAGTTAGTATAAATTATAGATTTAAATTATGTTCAAAACTGAGAACACAGAGTACCATTGCTACAGCAGTTGCCTCCCCTTCATGGTTTATTTCATTTTGGATCAACCTCTTTCAGATAGTTAGAACTAATTTAATAAATATTTGGATTTTTAAGGATGCATGCTTTTTTAAATTGTATGAATATTTTCAAAACTTGGTTAGCTGTTATTTTATTTATATTTAATAACATGGTACATATTCATATAGTTTTTTATAGGAGAAATGACCATTACATGGGGATGTATATTCAGCTAAGAGTAGTACAAGAAAATGCACATTAACCTATATATTTTTGATTGCTTGGATCCTTAGTGATATAAAAATATCAGATTTTCAAAATGCTAGATATTCCAACATCTGTAAGGCCTTCTATTTCATGCAGCACCACAACAATGGTTAGGACATAGTGTTAACCTTATCTATCCATATGTCCATCTATCACAGTATGCTAGAAGTTTTATCATTTTAGGCACTGTGGTGGGGCATTCTCACTTGATGAACATGTTTATTATTTTTGTAGCTGTTGTTTTTGCATGTTTTGTGTCCTTTTTTGTAAACTTTTCTGTTGAATATCTTTTGAAAGCTTTTAGCACAACTCGGGATAATTTATTTAGATGGCAGACCCAGTTTATGATGAACATCTTGAGATTTATTAGTCATGAACAGAATTCTGTTTTAATTGGAAACAATTACATGTCTTACATTTTTTAATTGAATCAGATTTTTGATAATCTGAATTTAGGTGAAATTGTCCATTGTTCATCAGCATTTGCTGTTTTAATTTCTCAAATTGTACTGGACCAGTTTCCACCCATTGTTTGGCATTGAGCTTTCTGCATTAAATATAAATAATGCCAGTCTGCCATCAAACAAATGTTACAAAAATAAAAAATGTTTAAATAACTTCTGTCCAAAAACTGCTTGACATAACTACTAAATTTCACTGAAAGCACCTTCACAGCTAGGCTTTTGAGGTTGTTACCCATGATGCCAAAGTCTACCATAAGATATGGTCACGATTACTAAAAATAGAAGGACCTTTGATCAACTTCTAAACAAAAACTGCTCAGCTGATATGGAACTGATTTGCCAGAAAGAATTGTGACATCAAGGGCTTTCCAGTCTGTGATCATACATGTACGTAGCCACCATTACTATCAATAGAAAACCTTTAAACAACTTGCTGTCAAAAACCACTTGCCAGAATTTGACCAAATTTTACAGAAAACACCCTAAAAATTTGAGCCTTGCACATGTGTAAAAAAAAAGATAGATGTTCAATTAAATATGGCCACCATTATTACTAAAAAAATCAGAACCTTTAAACAACTTAATGAAAAAAATTCTCAACAGAATTTTACCAACTTTGACTGAAGGCATCCTGGCATAAAAGTCCTTTTATTCTTTTATGAACAAGGCTGATCAACCATTGAAAGTGAAATCAGATGGAAAAAAATAGAGAAACATTGAATTGGTTGTTTTTATAATTGTCCAGTTGACAGAACTGGTGGAAAGTTTGTACTGAAATCATTCTGCTAACCCAAGGTGTTCCTTTTCATTTTTGGGGGGTCCAACTGTGACAAGTTATTGTTCTTTTGCCATTGAATTCACCCTTTTGCATATCATTTTCCATGGTGTTGGGGAAAGTGACCTTTATGTTAGTGGATTTTGGAACAGTTTTTCTTGTTTATGAAGAGCAATCATTCTTTGGGTCTTTACATTTGTGGTTTATAGCAACCATTAAAACCATGAAAACTGATGTTCAACAAAAAAATCATTTTAAGTTAAATGGATAGCTTCTATTTGTGAAAGGTTTTATCAGTTTGTACTCACCATTTTGCTTTTGTGGACAGGTTTGCTTTTTTTATTGCATGCCTTTTATATTCTTAACTTTGCATTGTTGTATTACAATAAGGGAAAGAAAGAGGAAGAGGGTTCAAACCAGACTACAGCAGATCAAACCAGTTCAGACCATTCTGAATCTGAGGAAACCGGATCCACAGAGAAGGTCGGCACTAGATCTGACAGCTAAAATATATATCACATTATCTCGGCATATTTTATTGTATGAATCTGCTGTTATGCTATTTAGTAAATTGTCTTTTTCTTACTAATATGGATTTTTGTTACATTATGCTAATTATATTTAGCTTGCATGTACAGTGATGAGAGGAGTTGCTTATCATGAATGAAAAGGGCTTTTTTGGCAGAGTTTGAGTGGGTGAGGTGGGGACAGTAGCAGGAATAAAGCAAGAAAAATTATAATGTGTAGATTTTTTTTCTCGTACAAAAAAATATTGAAACCTCACAATACAGAAGGAATGCTAGGCATGTATGGGCAAGACGTAAGAACCACATTCTTAGCAATTGTGGCATGAACGCTAAGGTGTTGCTATTAGCTCAGTTACTGTGACATTGTTGTCAGGAAACTTGATGTGTGCTTTTTAGTTTTACAGACAGTATTGAATGTACAGTCATTAAACTTGTTGGGTGCATTTACCATGGAGGTTAGTATGCACTACAGGCCAAAGTAGGTCACAGTCACCTACATTTCATGTTCCAGTGATTAAGTTTTGGGGTGTACTGCTCACTTCAGTCAACTACTGTGGTTGCCATGCTTGAGCAATTTGACATTTTTTATTTTTTATCACCTATTCGTCTTTTTTCATTACAAATAACACAAATTTAGAGCACGTTTTGTTTTGTCATTCTTTGCACTACATTGTCAGCCATCTATACCATGTTGTATGGATTGTTCTACTTTCAAAGGTTTTCCATTGAAGAATGTATGATGACACATGTCATGCACTTTGTGATATTGTAGGAGTTTATAACCCATCACTTTTTCTACCTTTGTTACATTGGCATAGGAATTGATTAATTATGCATATTGTACTACCTTGCTAGACATCTATACACAATTCTTGTTTATGATTTTACACGTCGTTGAATGATAAAGGGTGTGGGAAGACATCAGAATGTTTCCATTTTGGAGAATTTGGTTTAATTTTCCCTATTGACCCAGCTTTTGAAGATGTCTTATTACGTGCAGTGGTGATCCATATTTTGTAAGTTTCTTTTACAAACACAGTCCAAAGCCAACTTTTCTTTAAGTCGATTATGTATGGCTTTGCCATCGATCTTGTTGCATTTCTTATTCTTCAGTCTTCATTCGTATTATGGGAATCTAGCTTGAACTTTTACATAAAGTTAGAATTTGAAGACAAAAAGTTATTCTGGTTGATTTTTAAACGAAGTCATCACTCTTTGCTCTGATTCTTTGGAAGTGTTTTGTGTGCAGTGGTGAAAGTTGCTGAATGTTTTCAGCTTTTAGGGTAGTACTGACCATGGGCGGGAGGTCATAGTTACCCACTTTTTATATTCCTTTGAATAGACCAGTTTTTTGCATTTATTTTCTTTCTCTGACACTGTACAGTCATGAATAAATTTTAATCTAAACTACATTAGATTCTTGTGACTCACACATCTCAGGAATCATTCACATATTCTGATACAGTTTGGATTATGCGTGGACTATAGCCTTGTGTAGGTTTGTCTCCATTGTTTTAAATCGAGCATTCTACATTATTATTGTAAAGCTGTATTACATTATTATTGTAAAGCTGTATAGTGGCTAAATGCCCATCCTCCTTACTTGACTTTATGCAGCATAACTTTATGTAGGAATATTAGATTTAAACCAGAGTTATTAGGCAGGTTTACATTGACACCTTGAATGAACTGAGTTTCCCTCATTTAAAAGAGTTATGGCCCCTAAATGCTCTTCAAAATTTCTGTTTTACAAAAATTGTTTAAAGCTTGGCAGAGCAAGCCACAGTGAGTGTGTCTTTGTGATAGACCCCTCTCAGATAGTTTTGTTTATTATTGCCTCATCAAGGAGAGTTAACAACTGTTTTACTGGTGATTGTTAATGTAGAAGAAGAACTGAACCAGTATCAGGAGACTTGTTGAAGTTACCTTTCTCAACTTTGATTTTTCCAGCTTTTGAATTTTTGTATATATTCATTCTGCTGCTTACTAACCATGCATCAATCTACCATGTATGTCAGTCTGTCTGAGGTTTTATCAATACATGCATCCTTCATCTGTCCATCCATAAATCAGTATACAAGCTATTTACCTTATTTTTGACCTAATAAAACCATGTACCAAACCGTTGATAGGTTACATTTTTTGTCTGTCAGTCTGTCTGCCTGCTTTTCAGCTGTTCTTGTCATGTCGCTTGGTCTTACACATCACTTTAACTGAATTTTACCCCAACAGCAGTCTATATTGATTTAGATAAATAATTAAAACTTCATTGTAGACAGATACTTCCTAATGCTCAATTTAAAAAAAATACTGGCAGAATACTCAGATTTGCAGGATGCCGCTTACTAAGGCAAACACTGTCATGAAAAGGAAAATAAGAGTGCTAAATATTTTCACTTGTACTTCAGCCTGCTGAAGACATAGGAACAGAAGAGGACCAGAAGTCTGGAGGGAACCAAAAGCAAGAAGAGACGAAAAAAGAAAAGGACGAGGGCAAGTCACAGGAGGATGAGCAAAAGACAGAGGAAACAACAGAGAAGGAGAAAGAGGGCAAGAAAGAAGAAGAGAAAAAAGTTAGTATAGTATGGCGAATAGAAATCCAATTACCATTTTTTCCCACTGTTGATTACAGTCATTCTTTGTAGATATACAGGATTGAAAGGTGGTGGAAACTGCAGTTCACTTTGCAGAGAGCATGCAGGTATAAAGGTATTTCAAGTTTACCTAAATTATGCCATTCCACAATCAAGTATATTAGCCTGCTGATGAGATTTTCACCAAATTTTGGGTGAAGTCCTGACATAAAGGTGAAGTCCTGACATAGAAGATGAAATCCTGACATAAAGGTCTTTTGATGTATGCATATCTGGTCCTGGCAGAATTTTATCTTTGTTTATTTTTACATTTATTTTCCAAACATTGATTATTTGAGTATGTCCCTTGAATTGAAGTAATTCACCTGTCCAAAATCCTGTAATCCTATTGAAATTTATATATGTTACCTGAATGTGAAAACCATCATGACACTTGTCAGTCCAAACTGAGTACTGATTAACTGAAAAGTGGGGTATGATTATTTTTGTCTCTGATCTAATAATTTACTGACCTTTTATTAACCCAATATTAATTAGTTAGTGGCAGTAATTTTATGTAAAGTTTGTTTCTTAAAAGAAAGTCTAAAAATCTTATAAACCTTTTTTTTTTTAAACTAGAGCAAATCTCTTGGTTTTTTGTCTTTGTTTTATATTGTACCAAAAGAAATGGCTTCCAAGATATGCAGTAATGAAACAGAATACAAAAATAATTAAAATGATTCTTTGTTTTATTCCTGTAGAAAATATGTGTATATAAAGTATTGGATTCATCTAATGAGATGCATTAAAATTTTCATTAAACGTTTCGTCACTGAGATGCAGTAAAATTGTCATTAAACAAAACTGAGAAGAGTGTAAATTACAGCATTATGTAGGAAAAGAAATGCATTCACACTTACACATTTATGGCCTTCGATTATTCAAACCCTGGTCTGATTAAAAAAAAATTCTTCTAGTCACCCCCCAAATTCACATTCATATAATGCCAACCCACTATGAGATATGGCTGCCATTACTAAATATATATAACCTTAAATTACCTCTTTTCAGTAACCACTGAAAATGAATTGACAGCATCTAACACAAGTCTCTGAAGTTGGTGGAGATAATACCAGTCAGTCATAAAATGTGGCCTCAATTACTTGAATAGGAAACCTTGAAAGGACTTGTTCTCAAACACTGAATTTGACCAAATTTGACAAAGCTAGACATGATGGCTTTCTGAAGTTTTACAGATAGGGAAGATCTGCCATCATATGCAGTAGCAGGTACTAAAAAAAGAAATCCTATGACAATCTCTTAACAATTTGCTACAAGGAGTGAACAACCTTTTTACACAACAAACTTGCATAAATGCCTTTAAAACATGTACAAATGATAACAATCAATCATTAGCTATGGTGACAAAGACAAAAAAATCTCAAAACAACTTCACAGAAACCACTGAAAAGAAATTTACCCAATTTCAGTGCTTTTTAAATTGGTACAGATGATGTGGATCTACTTTGTGTGGTTGACTTTATGAATTTGAAAAAAAAAATGTTACAACTTCTCCAATACTGCTGGGTGGAATTTGACAAATTCTGATAGAAATAATCCTGACAAGAAGGCTTTTCAGTTTTATATCAGTGATGCTGATCTTCCTGCAAAAAAGTTTTTAAAAGAACATGCTTAAAATGTAAGAAAGCATCATATTAACCCAATTTCCTGGCACACTGCTCTGTCCACTGTGGCCCATACCTGGCACACTGCCCTGTCCACTGTGGCCCCTTCCTGGCACACTGCCCTGTCCACAGTGGCCACTTCCTGGCACACTACCATGTCCACTGTGACCCCTTCTTTATGAATCCAAAATCAGAATTTTCGTAGTATAATTAGACTTTTACAACAAAAGGTTGGGGTTTTTTTTAGCCGTCAAGGAGATCTGAACTTGCATCTGTTGACTACAATTGTTATGCCCAACTTGAATTTGTTGTGCATATATATTAACTTTGTATGATCATACAATTCTGGTTTGTTGGTTTTATTGGCACCATTTAACACATTATTGGCTAGGAAACTGTAGCCAAGTGCCTTTCCCAAGGACACACCAAGGCAGCCAACCCAGTCTGACCTGGATGAGTATTGAGCCTGTGACTCTTGGAGTCCGGTGCTCTACCACCTGAGATATGGCAGCTCCCCACGTATTTAGCATAGCTACCAGGCATTGTAGCAAGCAATTCATCCTCCATGAACTAATTTTGACATTTTTGTCAGTCTCTTGCAACGACATTCGGTAATTGTGTGTACATTTAGTTTAATGAAAATAGGTCTTAACTAGTATTGTGATATAGCTGGAGCCTTGTGTATGGTCACCAATTTGCTTGACTTCTAGTTGAAGGGATTTATAGTATCACTTTCATGTCATTTTTGCAGTCTTGCAGATTTTTTAACTGAGATTTGTCATTTGAAAACAATATTCTTGTGAAATGCTTTATTTTGCTTCTGTAGGACAAGATGCATCTTTCCTCTGTCCATCATACTTTTGTCTGCTTGAGATGTGTCCATCTCTCCATCACACTCCTGTACTAATATCTCCTGAACTATTTGAGAAATCTTTGTTCACATGGTATACATTTCTTTCTTGATAGTTGGTTTTGTCAGATTTGCACAAAGCAGGTTGGTTCAGTGGCTAGCATGTGGGACCCATGACAGAAACAGTGTTTTTTTCTTCATTCTACTATTGGATCAGTCTTGGTTGGCTATCATGGTGTGTCCATGAGCAAACCACTTTATGCCAATTGCTTGGCATTAAATAACCCACTTGTGTTGCTGAGTGGAAAACACATCAACTCAACCCGTCAGCCAACCCTCACGAATTTGGCATGAATTTCATGACTTTTTCAGCGATTCACAGGTTCACGCCGCAAGCCAAAAATTCACAAATTCTCCAATTCTCAATTACTTTAAATCTTTAATAAAAGAACCGATTTCCCATGATATTGGCAGTTGCAGAAACAGTCCGGTACTACTGGTCGCGATATTAGTAGAACTACAGCCAATTAGTACAGTTGGCCTGGTATCAAGCATTTTAGCATATTTTAATATATATGTATAGGTGTAGTTTTACAAATGCTTTAGAGAGAAACTGGGGCCTAACTAGAATTTTGCTCCGAGCATGTGTCACCAACACTGATTTGAGTTACTGTTCAGCATTGCCTGTAAGATCTTGAACATGTCTTCACCACCAAGGAGAAAGAAATGTATTGCTCAAAAAGTGAAGTTTAATTTGGAATATATCAAAAATTGGCCGTGCATTCTGTCATTAAACATTGATATACATCATGCTTTTTGCACACAGTGTGCCACAAATTGTAGTATTGGGTATGGTGGCAGAGACGTTGTGAGGCAGCACATCGGTTGCAAAAAACATGTAGAAGTTGGGAAATGAATAATTGGCAGATTTCAGCTCTGGAATATTTTAAGCCATCGGCGAAAGACCTGCAAGCTACCAACGCTGAAGCATTATTTGTGAGTTTTCTTGTTGATCACAAGCTACCTTTATCAGCTGGAGACCATGCTAAACATTTGTTCCGACAAATGTTCCCAGATTCAAAAATCGCTTAGAACCAAAAGTGCTGCAGTTCCCGTGCCTTCCTCACAGCAACAGTGACAGCAAAAGAGTATTTTCTCTAGTGATGAAAAATAAGACGGTCTTTAGGGCCTCCTTAGCTGCAGAAAATTTGTCAGCAATTTTAGTCACCAACATCAACAAGCAGTCATGAAGTCTACTGTTTAGAAAACAAATTTACGACTAAGCAGTTGAGGAAGTACAAGTCTGCCACAGTATCATGTCTTGATAAATAACCACAAGAACAAGAGAAGTTTATGAACACCATAATAAATAGAATTGCAGATATATTTCTGCAAATATATAGTGTTTTAGTTTTATATTGTGATCTTGATATAGCTTAGTATTAATGGTCAGAGTGGATGGAATTATTGTCGTGGCATTTTTCACTAGTTTATGTCCAGATTCACTACTTTTTATCCCTGTTTTCACTAATTGCGAGCCTGGAAGGTTGGCAGCTACGTGTCAGATTAGTACCTTAGAGTTATCTCAACATTTCTGACAGTTATACTTTCTTAACCATCTGAAGACTCATAACATGAAAGTTTGATTGCTCTTGTATCATGATTGACAGTGTGTCATGTATAAAATTGGGCTCTGTCCGATAATCATTTTAAAGGTTATCTCCCCATTATTCAAATAAAATTGCATATGTCCATCTCTCCACCTCACTCTTGACAGTTCATGTCTTCCAAACCGTTTGAGATATATTTATCAAATACACCATGCATTTGTACCATGGTGAGTTTGTGTCTCATGTAAGAATGGGTCTTGTCAGAGTATCGCTTTAAAAGCACGTACTGACCAATATAGCTTCAGCTGGTGGCCATGAATGCCAGAGCAATAGCATAGTGCTATGCGAGCCAGGTTTCTTTTATAGTTTCAGCATTCATTATAATAAAATGATTATTAATATTCTTATTTAGGAGGAGAAAAAGGAGGAACCAAGCAAAAAGCTGAAGCAGGTTGTAATCAGGGAAAACATCACCTTTGATTCAGAGGTCAAGGATATTCTCATGCCATCCAAGGAGAGTATGAGACAGTCAAAAAAAAAGTAAGTCACAACCTTGGAAACCTTTGGAAATAATGTACAGGTAGGCTTGTAAATTCTAATACAGTATGTAAGACACTTTGATATATTATAATTTAGATGTAACACATTCATATTATGGCTTGCAGTCTCCATCCACCCCACCTGCACCCCCAAACATTTCTTTTATCATCAGATTTCAGTCAAATTTGGCTTACAGTTTGGTACTGATGAGACCTTTGCTATTTCAGTTTTCAATATTTTTTGTCATCGTTCAACAGAATTATTGCACCTGTTTGTCAGACCCACCCACTTTCTTTAGACATTATCTAAGTTTATTTGTCAGCATTTTTTATCTTTATTTTGTGAAGTTATAGTCCCTAATTTTTTGGACTCACCCACCTTTCTGGACAGTAACTCTCTTTATAATTGTGCATTTCAACCTTTTGAGATTGGTATAAAAATAATTGATATTGATGAGAGCATGGCAGCTTTATATAGCTCTCTACATCATTGCTTAACACCCCTCATAGTAAAATGAAACAAATTGTCTTTGTACAGTTTATATACTGAAAATTTGTGGGAAGTATTTTAACTCAGTGTGTGGGGGTGTGTATGTGTGTGTGTGTATATATATATATATATATATATATATATATATATATATATATATATATATATATATATATATATATATATATATACACTACCTCCCCTGGTTACCACCGGGTGTAACCTATATACTTAATGTTCTTCACTTTAAGTTTTATTTCAGTACAGGTAACATAAATAGAGGCCCCTTGAAATCCATCTTTCAAACATCTGTCTGCAGCCAAATTAGTATTGTTTTGTTGTGTTGTCATTGCATCAAGCATCGGTACTTTCAGTTTCTATTTTGGCTTATATTTTCACTACTGAGGACTTGTTGACTGTTACATGTTTGCTGTTTGCACATCTTTACATTTCCTTAGTCATAATGTCTGTGTGTTGATTGGTATTTATTTGGCACCTTTTTGTGGTTCATTACATGACTTGGTCATTTTTCATTGTCTTTAACAGTTGCACAATAGCAGTTAGGGCACAAAGTTTAAAAAGTTCAAGGTCTCGGGTCATAGGTCTTTCATGAGATCTGCATTTGTTGTACTAAAGTTTCATCGTCTTTATCTTTATGTGCATGTTGATCAGAAGAAATAGTTTAAAGGCAGGAAAAATATGTATGCCACCTACTCATTTGCTGCTTAACTGTCATACAAAAAGATTGATGCAAGACACAGGTGTCACTTGTTTGCTTCATGGGATTCTCATTTTATTGTGCCCAAAATCCCTTCTACTGACATTGATATATTGGGATATATTGCTCCCCTGTTTCTGCAGCTTCGTTGTCTTAAGTATCACCCTTCCCCTTCTTGCACACTGGATTTGGGTCAGAATATCAATATGTCTTGGTGCTTGGGGTTTTCTGCAGACCGCACGAAAACTTACGATCACTGCATCAACCATCTATTCCTTCTGTCACTATCCCTGGCTCTGACAGGTCCATTCAGCTTGTCAACTGGTTTTCCATCAGTGCTGTTGTTACAAGTTGGGCAAAAAAGCAGCAGACCATAATATTTTTAACAGGAATCACTTCATCCATCCACATGTCTATCCAGAGATCTGATTAGCCAGGCATTGCCACTTTTGATGAGAGGTTGGTTGCAACAGTGGATTGGAATTCTGACCAGCCATCTGTTCTATCAGCTATGGCCTACTACAAGGAACCATCGGATCATCCTCATACCTTCCGCAGTGCCCTCATCAATTCAGGCTTCTCTGACTGCCTTGCTGTCTGTTCAGATGATGGATCTACAATTTGTGGCTTATCTTGTGTTTTTCATTTGTGGAATGAGTAAACTAAACATGAATAATCTTTATGCCTTGTTACTAAGGCTAACATTTCACTGTCATGGTCATTTTAGTACAGATTTATTTCTGCATGATAATTAATGTTTACATTATATCTAATTTAGACTTGCTGATTGGACAGCTAAAGACAATGAAAAGGCAATGCTTGAGAAGTCCAAGAATGAGCTGGAGGCCTTTATCTATGACATGACAGACAAGCTGTCTCAGACAGTATATGAGAAGCACTCTACACAAGAAGAACGTGACAGCATTAATCAATACTTGGCAGCTGCTTCAGACTGGCTGTCAGAAACAGACCAGGACACTACAATGGAGGTTAGTTGTCTTCTTGAAAGAGTTAAACGAAGTAAGAAACACTGCTATTAAATCCTATAGTATTCTATGAATTCATTTTGTAGTCTTGTTTAAAAAGAAATATTGAACTTGGAGCCATGAAATTTTAAACACTTTATCATGGGCACAAGATGACCTAATTACATTTACAGTCCATTATAGCAGTTTTTAGCTCACCTGGCCACAGGGCCAAGATCATATGGTTAGTCCCTGCATCTGTCATGCATCATTTGTCAACAAATACTTGCTACCAATTGGGAGTCCATATTTCTCATCCTGTTTCAGTCACACTTGGAATATGGGTTCATATCATTGAAATCTTGGAGGTATTTGATAACAAGCAAGAACCATGCATATTAATGAGGTTATCGTGCACCTGACTGGCTAATCTTGTTACCACTGTGGAGGCCATATCTCTGATCTGATTTTTATCAAACTTGGATCTTGTGCTTATATTATGATGGTCTTGGACAAGCTGGATAATAAGCAAGATCCTTGCATACTAATGATATGCTTTTATATCTGATTGGCTGCCCTTAAGACCATACTGGAGGCCTGATTTGTTTGGATTTCAATCAGGTTTAAATACATACATGTATCATGAAAATCTCAGTCGAGTTGGAAAATGAATGAGATCTGTGCATATTAATGAGGCTATCTTGCATCTGATTGGCTCAGCCATATTTCTCAGCAGATTTTGATCAGATTTGAAATATAAGGTTTAATGCCATATTTTGGCACATTATATGCTGTATTAATGGCAGCCAGTATATTTTGAAGAAGAACCCCTGGGGGGAACCACTTTGACTTGCAACAAAACTGTTGGCAAGCTTTCTCACATATTCACATTGATTGAGCCAAGACTTTAACCAATGCATACAGAGGTGAGATGTGCGTGATTTGTAAAGGCAAGTGCCTTAGACCAGGGCCCCCATATTAATCAAGTAACATTACATCTGATTGGCTGACATTGTTACCACTCTAAAGGTCATATTCTTGATCTCATTTTGATCAGGCTTGGAATACATTGAGATGTCAGATGAGTTTAGTAATAAGAAACATCGAAGCATATTAATGAGGTTATCCAGCATCTGATTGGCTGAGATTGTTACCATGGTGGGGGCTGTATGTCGGATCCAGTATTGCTCAAATGTGGAATATATGCTTGTATCATCAAGACCTTGTACAAGTTTGCTAACGAGTGAGATTCATGCAAATTAGTAAGTTGATCTTACATTTCATTAGCTGATCTTGATGCCATGTTAGAATCATGAGCATGTTTATATTGGAATCTGCAGTCAAGAAATGGCATGTCACGCTCATAAAAGATGAATTCAGTTCTGGCGCAGTGTGGACTGTTCCAGGTGAGGATGTGATAGAAAGTAAATCAAGATCGCATCATGCCCAGGCAGCTTTACTGATACAGTACATGTAGTGTAATCTTCACTTGCAAATAGAACCTTAAAGAAGCCTTCATGTACTCGCCCTGATAGTCAGTTTTTAAAGGGAGATGCAAATTTAATGTTATATTGCATCATGCCAGATATGGAGAAATATCTACATCTGTTAGAATTACCCTTGGAGAATTAGCACCATCAGAATATGTAGAATCACACAAAAATTCAATAGGAAAAGGTCAGAACATATAGAACAGTACATCTTGACCAATCAAGCATGCCTCATGTTTCTGACCACATTTTGATCAGACTTGTAATCTTCAAGAGCTTATGTGGGTATGAAAATGAATGAGTTCATTGCATATTAATGATATAATCTTGGAAGTGATTGGCTGTTTTCGTTACCACTGAGGAAGCCACAAATTTTATCAGATTTTGAACAAACTTGAAATTTTTTACTTTTATCATCAAGGTCTTGGACTGTTTTATTGATAGGTGAGATTCATGCATATTTATGATATAATCTAGGATGTGATTGATCTTATTACCAATCTGCAACACATAATTCCAATCTGATTTCAATCAAAGTCGAATATGGGTTAATGTCATCAATTCTTAATAATGAAGTGATCTTGCATCTGATTGCCTGACGTTACCATTCTTTAATCCATTCCATCATCCAGATCTGGATAACTTCAGCATAACATGCCAACCATTACACTTTTTTTCACTAAATTACACCTTACGCTTGTCCAAAGACTTGCATGCACTTTCCTAACAGTATTATGTTCTATTTATAGCAGTTGCCCTACTTAAAGAAACATGCTGGTTTCTACTTTCAACTTTTGACCTCGGTTTCTATTTATAGCAGTTGTATGGCTTAGTAAGGAGAGAACAGACTGGTTTTCTAACTTTTAATCTTTGCTTGCAGATTCTTTGTTCAAATTCAGAACAACCACTCTGTAGGTGTTTGGTGCTAGAAGTCAGATTTATTTTAGTTGATGCATGTTAGAGCAAAAATATTTTTCAAATAATTTCACAGATGGATTAGGAAAAGACAAAAAACCAACTCAGAGATGAATTCATGAATTACACAATACAGCATTCCATTATAGAGATACTTCACTTAAAATTGCATGAAAATTGGGCCGTTTAGTATTGCAACAGACAGGAATAGTGATTGTGACAAAAAGTTGTACCCAGTCTGTCTAAAAGACTTTGACAATGAAAGGGGCAAAGTCAGAGTGCTCTTCTTTCATTACCAGAATTAAAAGTAGATTCCACTGGAGAAAACATTTTATTTATTTGCTTGAAAATACTTTGAATAAACTTGAGTTGGCATAATTGTATGTGGTTTTAAGCTGATACAGCATCAGTGATGACTGGAATTCATAAAGGAGTTGCATTCTCTATTTGAAAAATGTCTCCATCATTGGTACATATCTGGTTGTCTCTGTCATATGATGCACTGTGTTGTAGGAAAAGCTGCTGATAAATTAGAAGAACTCCTGAAGTATCAAGTTGGTACTTCACCCTACCTGACAATGTACTTCATAAGTATAGAGTTGATTTTTTTTCCATCTTATTTCCCAGCTAAAAGACCAAATAATTTAAATTTCCTCTTCTTTGTCAGGTTATGAAAAGAATATTGGTTTTTTACCATTCTAATGCTGACTGTGAGAGATTTTTCAGTATTGTTCACAAAAATAAAACTGAATTCAGATCCAGGCTGTCTAACCCAGCACTTAGTGCTCTACTGGTGTGCAAAACATTCATGATCTCTGCTGGTACAAAGTGTTTTGAAATGTAATATGAGAGTTGGTTGTTTCTTAAAGCTCAAAGTGTTACATACGAAAACTTGAAGCAGTAATTGTTGTTAAAATTCCAGAGGGATAAAGAAGTCATTTTGTACATATGCTTATTGAATTCTTATCATGTTATATGTGGATTACTCTTTCTCCTTGGATTACTCTTTTTGTCCACTTGGATTACACTTTTTCCTTGCCAGGGGTTGGCATGTATGCTTCAATTATGAATAGAGGATATGCATATTAATTTTGCCTTTATCTTTAGAAAGTATTTTTATGAAGATATAGTGAAATAGATAAAATCAACATAATATAAAGTTTGGAGATATTTAAAAAATTGGATATATTCTTACAGTACTACATTGCTGGAGTCCCACTAGCTCAGTTAGTAATCAGACTTGTAATCCAAGGGTTACAGGTTCAGCAGCTAACCAGGCCAGTCAGGGTCAGTTGCCTTGGTGTGTCCTTTAGAAAGATACTCCTGTTTCCTTAGCAACATATAATCAGTAATGTGTTGAAAGTGCCACTAAAACCAACAAAAACAAACAAATTAACACAAGCCTGTTAATTGAATTGGATGCCTGTTAATTGAAATGGATGACTGTTAAGTATTTCAATCCAGGTGAGCAACCTTTTGGACTTGGACCTTTTTGTTAAAAACAAAAAACAAGGAATAATATAGAGTTGACTTATTTGTATTCACATGTAGCTGACTTGATAGATTTACAGTCCATTACAGCACTTTTACGATATTTTTAGAAAAATACTTTTAACTTAATTGGATTTATTTTATGAAAACCCTTATATCACAGAAGCAGTGACTGCTTAAATTACAAAAATGAAAATAAGTGAAATTTTATAAGCATATTTTTTATTCATATGTAGATGACCATCTTTAATGGGTTTTGATGTCACATGTAATTTTTTAATTTTTTTAACACTTTTTTGAACAGTTTGGAACCTCTTTAACAAAACTTTGTATGTACAATTAAAGAAAAATCCTGTTTTTGTATACAAATGAAATTGTGCTGAGCATACACATTAGTAACTGACCTGGTTAGATTTTCATGCCATTTGAACATAAGCATGCTTTACAAGCACAGATGTACATGCAGTAACTTATTCCATGTTATAATCATATTTTCTTTTTGATCTTTTAGGCATACACTGACAAATTGAAGAGCCTTAAGAAGTTGACCAAAGATCTAAGTTTTCGTGTGAAGGAAGCCACTGAAAGACCAAAGGCTTTGGAGGCCTTAAAGTCTATGTTAAATCATTCAGAACATTTTGTAAAGACTCTGAAAAATCTGACTGAATTAGAAGATCCGATTTTTACCGCAGTGGAGGTGGAAACCTTGGAGAAGCTTATTAATAACACAAAGGTGAGGTTTCCCATCTCATCTGTCTGTAAATGACTGGGCATTTGTATAATTGTACTTGGGGAAACAGTAATGTTTCCCTTAGCATTAAGATTCTGTATGAAAGTTTCTGCAAGACACAGATGGGGTACATTGTAGATGCAGTGTACAGGCGAGACCATGCATTTCATGGAATACCTATTTTAACCTAAATAGGGTATCACTGTCTCCATCCTATGTCATGGGCAATTTGAATCACTTTGGGCTTTTTGCATTAGCTCAAATCTCTGCTTATTTAAAAATTTGATTTGGGTATTCAAAATGGAGTTGTTTGTGAAAACTCCCTTATATATTTTGGTGAATAAGAAAATAAACTGAGACATCACACAGGACATGTTCTTAACACTGCTACATAAACCAGTATAGTGAAATAGGCATTTGTTAAATCAATGATATCAAGTAGATTAATGGCTTTTTGCAATGCCAGCAGCACCTTATGAAGTACTTCACTTTGTACAAGAATTGACGAGTTGATTAATTTTTACAGGAATTCTGTTCTTTGGAATTTCCTTGGGGAAAATGGTGTGTAGAAAAGTGTAAATTGACTTGGTGGGAAAATGTACTCCATTTTATGTTTGTTTTTGGACAGCAAAAATATTATTATTTTACTGTCCAAAAGTATAGAAAAGAATTTTATTACATTTTCAAATGCAAACCAAACAATTCCAAGCCTATGCAAAAGAGACCTTCAGTGCCTCAGTGGGTAAGGCATTGGAATTGTGACAACAATGGTATTGGTTCAGTTCCTACCATCAAATCAGCCTGGATCAGCTACCATGTTGTGTTGTTGGGCACATTATACCCTTAAAAGTATTGCTGGGCCATACATTGAACCAAAAAAATCCAAACCAGCCCAGTCCACATGTGATGTCAGACAACCTACTCAAGTTACACAGCTAACTAGTGCCATGCAGTGACCCCAAGAAATTCATCCTAGTCCATACATGTGATATCAGACAACGTACTGAAGTCACACATTAATGTAATAACACTATTTATGTACAGTATTGAAAGAAAATGTGTTTAATGCTTTGTTTCCTCTACTCTATTACATGGATGATGCAAGCAAACATGAAAGCAGCATGACAAAATATATCAAAACAATCCATTGTTTTACTCTCCAGTCATCTACCATTCTGATTTATCATGCATCACTTTCACTCAGTGTTTCCTTTCATTTGGAATGCATTTATCAGTCTGGATTTTCATTCTTCATTTTATCTGATGCAGAAAACTAATACATTCATGTTTGGTCTTGTTTAAAATGTGAAATTCATAAAATTAAAAACAAAGCATCGAGTTTTTGATAACTAAAATGATAACTGCCTTAAATATTGAAATGCAGTTAGAGACTGTTTGTCAGCAATGTTACTTCATGTTTTGTGTCATTCAAATACAAATTTTACAGATACAACTACCAGTAATGGTGTCATTACATCATTGTGGTCATTAGGATAATATCATGCCTTGTCAGTAGTTAAAACTTGTCAGCCTCAAGAATCTGGTCCGAGAGCATCATGTAAAAGTTCTTTTTAGTGAAAATTGAACAGTGTCCTGAAATACAGGTAAATAGATTCCCAGATCTATTGATGACATGCTTTCTTGTTTGGTTTCATTTGTTTGTTCATCATTTTGTGATTTGCATTTGTGTTAGCCGTTTCCACCAAATTGCATTCATCACTGAATTTGAGTTTATTCATTTGCATTCAGTTTGCATTGGGTTTTTTCACTAGTAGATTTACCCTATGCAGGTTCCATATATAAAACACAATAAATAAGAATCTTTTTTGCATTAGCTATTTTTTAATACAAGTTTATATCCACAAATGTTGCACAGCCATTATGTGATCAGTTGGAGGTTTTAGTATTACCCACAAGGGAGGTGTTAAAACAAGTTTTTCAGATCAGGCTTTCACCTAATTGGTTTTCTATTTTAGTAAAGGATTACATATTCTTCTTATGTTTTTACAACCGAGTTTTCTTCTAAATGGAAATAATTTAAGCATACAGTCTTTGTCAGCAACCTTGGTCCCCGAGTGGCCGAGTGGTCTAAAGCGCTCACTGTTAAAGATCATGCTATACATAAGACGTGTATATATAAACAGTATACACATATATGTATCAATCCGTGGTTCTCTGAATAAAGTAAAATATTATATATGCCTTCTCTATTTTCACTACAGTTGTATTTCCTATTTCATATGCATTGATTTAAGATGGTAACTGCCAATGAAAGACGTATTTTACTGCCCACATTTATAACCTGCTTCTCTCCCCCCTCACAAATTTGTTGGGGTACATGCATCATTTTCTTAGCTATAACACTGTCGGGTTCTATGGCTCCCAACTACCATGTTATAGCGGGGTCACACTGTATTTTTTTTCAAATGTTGATGACATGATTACAGTTTTAGTTAATTACAGAAGTTGACAAAAACCTTGTTAGCATAAATTAGCAAAGATCTCTTCAGGTAATAAAGTAAATTTTATTGACTTGCCTGGATATGCAAATGACCTGATTAGATTTCCTTGCTGTTACAGCGATTTTACAATTTTGTACACATTTGTATTTTAAAAAATTGACATAAATCTTAAGCAAAACCACCTGAAATAGACAAATTAGATTTGGTGAGCATATTGTTATATTTATATCTAAATGATCCAGTTATATTTTCAGGCCTTTTACAGGTATTTTTTTATGTTTTGGGGGGGGTTGTAATTTTTGTTTTAATATTTAGATTTTTAGCATGATAAAACAAAAACTACTTGAGGTAAACCAATGAAATTAGGTATGCATGTTTATATGTATATGTGGTTGACCTGGTTTTTATTCAGTTGTAGCAATATTTCCAATTGTTCTAAACTTTTGAAGAATGGGTATATATGTATTACAGAACACAAATGTAGTTACAGTAGTCCCCCTCTTGAACGGCCCCCCTGACCAGCGGCCACCCGCTCCTTACGGCCAGAATCCGTTGGCACCGACGAGTTTGTGTTCAAAAGTACCCCTCGCGAAAGGCCACCCGGCTAACGCGACCAGCAGCCAGCATATTAGTGCAAAATCATAAAATTTACCCCTCACAAGCGGCCGCATTTTATTTGAATATGTATCCAGAACCAGTATTGTATTCATAACGTGTGTTAAGTAATCCGATTTCTATTTCCCGATGTCAGGTTTTCGTTACTGAAAGAAGTGTTGAGTAAAGTACATTTACCACTAAGGTTAATTTACGCCTCATGAGAAGCCAAATTTATTCCATAAAAACCGAGAAAGACTCAAATTTTAATCCATACAAAAGGGTACGTACATGTAATCCAATTAGCCTTACTGCTGTGTTATCATAAGATGTCCGGTTTAGTCACTGATAATTGTTAAGAATACAATTATCGAACAGTAGAAACAGCTGAGAAGTGGCAGTATCGATGTACAATACCCAAGTCAGCAGGAAAATGGTTTAATAGCCTTTATGGCTTCCCTTAGTAAGATGTTGAGCTTGTTCACTTTGGTAATCAGTGGCTATTACTACTGACAATAATTGTCAAAATTACGAATCCTAGCTGCCGCGAGGTCAAATCTGCGTGATGTTAATGGTACATATCGAAGCCGTTTTGGCTTCTCTCATCTAGTTTCAAGAAATGTATAAAAACAATAGGGTACCAGACTGCGACTAACGAATCACGTGACAAGATCACTTCCTTTAAAAACACACGGCAATTTGTTTAGATGCATACAAAATTGTTTTATCAGTATTGTAGTTGGCAACATGAATAACTTACTGCAAAAAGATCAACATGTCATCGAGGAAAATAAAAATTCTAAGTTTAGAGGAGAACGTGAAAGTAATTCAACTGACGGGGGGGGGCGCGCGTCAAGGATCCTTGCAGAAAACTAACGTCGGGAAGACTCAGATAAACAATATCGTGAAAGATAATGAAACAGTTCTGCAGAAGTGGAAAGGTGAAATGGACGGAGAAAGGAAGATTGTTTGAGCCAGGAGACATTTGAATCCTGATTTGAAAGACAAGAAAAAGCAAAAATTTTGTCAGTTGAACTGGGATATGACGACTTTACCGCAAGTAACGGATGGTTCCACAGATTTCAAGTGCGACACGGTATCAAGTGTTCTGTCATTAGCGGCGAATCAGCTGATGTTAATAATGAAGTTGTCGAAGACTGGAACAAAAGACTAAACGATATATGCAGGGGATATGACAGCAAGGATATTTTTAATGTGATGAGACTGGTTTGATTTTTTAGATTGTTACCAACAAAGTGACGTGATGTGAACTTTAACATAATTATAAAGACAGTGTTAAAACTGTATCAATGGTTATTCATAGCATTCTTTTGCAAATGATGACAAAGTTTGTTTTACGTTTATTTCACATCATGCATGTAATTTTTTAATTAAAATATTAAATATTTAAAATTAAATGTACTTGTGACTTTTTTCATATGTATTTACTATTCGCATTTGTCATCCCCCTCTAGAAAGGCCACCCGCATTATAAGGCCACTTTCCTGCTGCATTAGGGGTGGCCTTATAAGAGGGGGACTACTGTACATGTATTATGTTTGTTATTGTGGTGTGAACTAATGCTTTGAAGGTAAGATTGGTGACTATTTTCATGTAAATTCCTAACTGTACCTATGCTACTTGAACATTGTCTTCCATCCTGCCATGTGTTGTAGCTGAGTGAATACTATCCTATTATAATCATATCCTTTCTCTCTTCAGGAATGGAGAGGAAATATGCTGAAAGAACAAGGACAGACAAAGCCAACTGAAAAACCAAAGATTTTGGTTGAAGATATTGCCGACAAAATTGCAGCTTTGGATAGAGAAATAAAATACATGATAAATAAAGCAAAACATTTCAAGCCCAAACCAAAAGCCAAAGCTGGTAGTAACAAGAGTGATACAAATGAAACAGTTATAGAAGAGGAGACAGTTGCTAATGAAACAAAAGAAGCCAAGGATTCAGCTGATCAGGAAGAAGATGGCCAATATACTGAACAAGGTAAGTCACATGACCTTGATTCAGCAAGTCCATACGAATTAACCAATCCTGCTTCAAGACAGGCCATTCAAACCTTCTGATTTAGCTTGGGCAGGTATGGGGCTAGACTGGCCAGTCAAAATAGGTTGGACAAATCTGGTGCCAATTCAGTGGTCAGTTCAGAGTCACAGCCAAGAGAAAATTACACCATCTAGTTTAATATTCACCTTTTATACTTCCACCCTGTCATTGTTGGCTTTTGGTGAAGAATCCATTCAATTTGAAATATTTGCTAAACTATGTTTCTTCTTTAAAGCAGTTTAAATTTTATGTAATGCAGTTATTTTTAAAGTGATGCACATCATCAGTCATCTGTACAGAACCAAATACTTTTGGTTAAGACCATTGCATAAATAATGTGATTACAAACGTGTAAAAATAAAAATGGTGCTCTTCTGCATCTTATCCATGTGATATAAAGACGTGTGGGTAATTTAGAAAGTTCATAGATGAATATTCAGACAGGAAGAAGAAAAAACTGGATTTAGATCATTTAATAACAATCCAAAACTGTTTTGTACACTAAAAACTTTTGTTGGTGCATATATTCACAG
Organism: Sinohyriopsis cumingii; assembly: GCA_028554795.2. Taxonomy (NCBI): domain Eukaryota; kingdom Metazoa; phylum Mollusca; class Bivalvia; order Unionida; family Unionidae; genus Sinohyriopsis; species Sinohyriopsis cumingii. Next base: position 99,359,218 of record CM068831.1, read on the forward strand.
TCAGCAGATAGACAGAGGACATTGATCAATACAATTCATATTTCAGGCAAGCTGTATTCATACATAATACATTCATGTCTTTTATTTCTTTTCTTATTGCATGCACATTTTAATTTTTAAAAAACTTCATTCAAGTTCACTCTTTCAAAATATTTTGAGCTAGAATTTTTTAGAAATTTTATTCATGACAGTTTATGAAATTTGTTAAATTATAATTTGGCTTACAAATGTAACAAAAAAGGGAATGTAGAAATTATACATATCATTTCAACAGTTTTGCATGAAATTATTATTAGCACAATGTCTTCTGTTTGCGGCATGTCTCGTGCTAGCTTTAAAATTTGACAACCATTGTTTTGGCCACTTATGTTGATGTTTGACAGACTTCTTACAGGTCTGGTAACAAGTGGTGATCAGCCTATGAATTTTTATAATAAGTTAATGTATTGCGCTATAACATTTATCTGTAAATACATACTGTTCCAGAGATTTTGTGCAGGCAGTCTATGTATGTATTGCTTTCATAGCTCATCAACAGTCATGGCTATACAGTGCTGAATAAGTTTAGTTATTCCCAATATGCACAAAACAAGGAAAAAGCCCAAAAGAATCAAATTCTTAAAATACAAAGACAATTTTTTTTCGTATATAAATCTCTTTTGAAATGCTCATACCTTCTCAGTTGGATCAACATCACATGAAACATCCCAGGGCAAAAGGGATGCCTCCGTTATTCACCTCTTATGACATGCAGAAGGTATCATCATTCCTGACAGGTCAGAACATAACCATCTTCAAATCATGATGTATTGATAAGTGTGCATCTGTTTAAGAAAGATGTGAATATCTTGTTGGTTACCTTTTTAAATGTAAGAGGGCTCAGGGTGGCTTAATGTCACTTGCCTTTACAGATCATTCAAACATTCCACCTCTGTGCGAGTTCAAGTCTCAGATTGACCAAAATCACTATGTGAGAAAGCTTGCCAGTAGATTCCCATTGGTCAGTGGTTCTTTCCATGTTCTTCGTTCACCTGATATACTGGCTGCTATATGTAGCCTGTCATGTGTTGAAAAATGGCGTCAAATCCCACACAAACTCTGAAAAAGTAAATGTAAGAAAAGTTCTGAATTTTAATTTTGCCTTGGCCTCAGTGAAAGGTGACAAACACAAAAGCTCTTCATGGATGAGTATTCTTTCTGAAATAATTCTGCTCTTGTTATGAAATTTGATTTAATTTAATTGTAAGTTTTAAAATCTTTTTATTTTTAATTTCATTGCATGTCAGAGTAATGTAATTTTGTTTACTAGGAATTTTATATTTTCTAGAAATTAGTTTGACCAGACTGTTCAGTTGAAAACACCTAAAAATAGAACTTTGTATCTTTTGCTGACCTGGTTCCTGGCCTTTATTGAGAATCAAGTAAACAACTTCTATTTTTTAATCATTCTTAATGTGTGAATGGTAATAGCGAAATCGAGGCTGACTGGGACTATGTGACTTTAGATGTAAATACTTCTATTCTATTCTCGAAATTCTGGAGGGTTGACTCTCATCCGGGAATCTGTTTTGCATCTCAGGTTACTGTATAACCTTTGTCTATAGAGAAATAATCTCAGTCGGGCTTCTAAACACCAGGACTTAAGGTGTTCGTTTCGTTTTGACCAGTTTGGAGTTACATTTTAAATTTTATTCAAATTATTTGGATTTTAAAAGATTAATTCTTTATCTTGGAAATATTTGAGCACTCATACAGAATTCTTGGAGAAAGACATTACGTGAAATTTTATTTGGAAATTCAAGCACTGGAATATTGTTTGTGAATCAACACAGAACTGTAGACACATCCATAATATTAAGGCTACAGTATACGTCATTGCCTTCCATTTTGGATTTTTTGTTGGGACTCTAAAACTTGAATTCATTAGAGCATTTTATTACTAGGACTTCTAAAATTTAATTTGTGGATTATTCTTGGATTACTTTTGGGATTAGATTCTTAAAACCATAAGTTATATTTTCATTTTTACGTTGTTTTTTCCCAGGGAAATAAATTGTTTATAAAAAATTTCAAAACTTGTTGTTTTCACTCTTTCTTTTGTTACTGTTTATTAGAGCCAAAATACATAACACTCTTGTGACTTTCTTTTTTAGATTCCTGGACTGAAGGTGGGGACCAGTCTGAGGGGGATGGTCCCAGTCTAGATACACCACCTGCTGAAGAATCTGCTGATAATGAAGATGAAGAAGTACCAATACTGGAATTGGGTATGTATGACTCCCACATTATCAATGATTAAAGTTGAAAGATGGAGTCTTTCAGATCAATTGTGAACTGGCTTTTCTTTTATATCTAAAATGAGATTTTTGTGCAAATTTATTGCCAAATCATGTTTCTAAAACAACTAAAGTGGGGACCATGTGGTACCATCGTCTTTTTATGCATTATAATTGCATTGTTTTGTGCATGTTTTTGAATAATGTTAGGCAGCAACTTTGTTGTCTAAAATAGAGACTTAATACTGTGGTATATGACTTTGGAGCTTTTATAGATAAGCAAAAATTACTTGAGTTGTTTTGCCTGTGACTTTCCTGTTTTAGTCTGCATCGTGCCTCATCCATCATGACGTTCAAACATGCTCAAGCTATCAGATTATTTAAGGGGTTTGTGGATTCAGACTAAGTTTAATATGAGGGCTATAGAAAGAAGACCATTGATGTTTTTATTTGCATCATATTCAGAGATTCAAAGTTTTACAAAGTTAGGGCCTCTGTTTTGACCTCAGAACTTTTTTATGTTCCAGGTGATGGAAGAACTACAGGTACTGAGGAACCTTCAAAGAAAGAAGAGAAAGAAAAGAGTACACATGATCCAAGTGATTTATAACCTTGGTTTACACCTAGATTGTCAGTTGTATGTCACTGTGATTCCTTGTCAACATGTGTGGGCATGTCTTATATGTCATAAAAAAGGAAGAAGAAATCTCTTGGATGTGATATGGAAAAATGGAGAAAGTATATGGGATGAATACTATCATTTAACCCAGAAATCGAAAGATTTTTTTATATCTTTCTTTTTCACAATTTAAGGATAGTTAGATCATTTCAGTTTTCCTGCAGTTCATTTCAAGTTCATTGAACAAAAATGATCACCTTTTGAACGCTTGTCACAGTTGTAGTTGCTTGTGGAGTTGTTACCAGTTGAAGATGCAACAGTGATTGTCATTTGCATTATTCATGTATATATATGTGGAATTATTTTTAGATCCTATTTTGGTATCATTTAAATTTTTTGTTTTTGTTCTTTGTATTCACTTCTTTTGGATTAAATTCCAACTAAAGGAGATTCATGGTTTGAAAATTGTCATTTTAGGTAGCCCAGCTATCAATAAATATTACTTAATTGGTGAGTCATAATGGACATCAGGTAATAAAATATTCTATATCAACTGAATTAGAGCATTTGTACAACATTATAGTTTATTTATTTCAATTTCATTTAGTATGTCAAATTTCATTTCATTTATATGAGGGAGCCATGGTTGATCTGGTTGAACCCAAGATTCATAATACAAGTATTGCAGGTTTCTTACCTTTCCAGGCCAGCTTGGGTCAGGTGCCTCACTGTTCCCTTGGGAAGGGCACTTAGCTCTCATTTCATCTGCATGATACACCAGTAATGTTTAAAGGGCCAGTTAAAAGCAACAAAAACAAACAAATCATTTATATGGAATTTTTTTAATTTAAATCATTGGAAATTGTATTATGAAATTTTACAACTTTTCATTTGGATCATTCCATATTTTCCTTTTTTTCTTAATGGTTTAAATTTATCGGGTAAAGTTGAAAGAAATTTGTACATGAATTGAGTTTTTAACTCCCAGATCTTCTACTGTCATATTTATAGCAATGATTCATTGAAAGCGAGAAGCAGATCAAAATTCTTTTGCAGTATCCGATTCACTTACACTGTCAAACTTTGAGTGGCAGATATGTGCATCAATAGGTAAATGTTTTAGAGGTACCTCCTCAGAAACCTTAAGTCATGAGACTGAATCCACAAATTTGCATTAGGCCATTTTGGTGTTCAGCCCTTTCATGCTTTTGACATAGTATCCATTCTCTCTTACCAAATATGGTTGGTATTACTAATACAGAAAGTATGTGTAATCTACATAAAACAAATAAGTAAATACAGAAATATTGTTGCATTTGTTAAGAAGCATGTCAGTCTAAATCAAATGTGACTTCTCAGAGTTGAACTGAACTATATATATATGAAATTTAGTTAATTTCGTTGCCACTTCATCCAAATTATTTGTTAATGCACATATTCATCACATCACATCTTGGTCATGATTGCCCATGTAGGTATAGTGATTGTGGTCTTACGGATTAAATTTTGGGGCATGTGAAAGTATAAATCTTCTTTTTGACACCACAATTGCTACTGGCTCAATTTTGAATTGTTAACAGGATAGCTGCAAACTTCATCAGTCCCACTGGCATGACCACTGTTCACTTACTTCCAGCATGCCAGGCCTGAATCTATAAGAAAATAAGCTCAATGGAGTGTCAGCCAGTCTAGAAAATCAACAACAGTTATTTGTTCTCCTTGAATTGCTTGGCTACAGGTTAATGGAAAATCCAAGTGACATCATGGCTAGTTACAATATTAAAGTGCCTGCTGCATTTTGGAGAGCTGCAGAGTTGGTTACTAACACTGAGTCAGATCAAAACAAATTTAGGCATTTAGTTCATATGAGCTAAGCACATCAAATGAAATACCATGTGTATGTTAATTTCATGCATCATATAGGTAATTGATATTAAACAGCCCAAATAGAATTTCCATATCCATGCCATTGGTAGTTGCTCGTGGACAAGATGTTTTGTCCCACCACACAGAAAATTGGTATGAAAAGAGCTCCAGTTGTACTTCTCATAATCTTGTGTACAGTAGTTGATTTTGGACACGGTGTACCCAAATGACAAACTTTAGACCTAGCAGTGTAGACCTTGAGGCTGTCTTTATGTTGTTTATTGGCATGTCTGGGTCTTTGCAATTTGCAGCTGGGCTCACTTTGTACTCTACAGTACATCAAGATACATGTACTGTTTTGTTTTCATCTATACTGCATTCCCATGCTTTAACAGTATTTGGGGTCCAGATCATCTAAAACCTCCAGCCGGCTTGAGGATGTAGAATATGTCCAGTATATTCTGTAAGAGGTGACTCGTGTAAGCAAATGGAGGCAAGTACTATTGTGATTTAATAGTTGGTGTGCCAGACAAAAGGGTGCAGGTCAGAATCCTACCATTGCATCAGGATGGTTTAACTACCATTGTGTAACCTTGGGCACTAAAGTAATCTACATGAATTTCATTACTATAGGTCACCAAACCAGATTAGTTATATATCATAATGAAACAATTTATATAATGTAGTGGTTTATGTTTACATGTCATCTTGGGTCCAGCAGAAGGGTGTTCATTTTGTCCATAAACTCATTAGCATAATTCCTGTAATAGAGACCATTGTATTTTTTAAATGAATCATGATGTTTTGACTGTGTATGTGTGTATTTCTGTGTTTTATTGACTAGTATGTCAGGTTCAAGACATTTCTTCCTTCCATATTTATCCAGTAATAAACCTGTATGATCATTAGCCCTGTCCTATTTTTGCAAAATTGTACCCATTATTTACTTAAAATATCTTGGATAATAAGCCCACCCCTAACTTTTGACAGATTTGCTACATTGCCCCATCACAATTGTTTTATTAGATCTACTGGTCATAGACCCGAAGAGCTTGTGGGATGATCTGTTGTCCATTGTCTTTCCATCTGTTAGTACAAGTTTGTTATTGCTACTCTTCCTAAACTGATTAGAGGATTGCCATGACATTTTGCGTACACATTCATCCCATGGTGTAGTTGGCCCTAAATGTCACACGGAAATCCAATATAACCATCACATCTTGAAAATCTTGTTATTGCTACTTCTCCTGAATGGAAGGTCATATTGACATGGGATTTTGACCAGAAGATGATTGATGTCTGCTTTTTCCCTAATGAAAATGGTACTGAGCTGATGACTATAATAGCTGTCAGAGTGCTCATCTTGAAAATATTTTTGTTAATGCTACTCTTGATTGGATGGTCATATGAACATTGGTTTCTTGTTCAAGGTCTTATCTGATGCCGAATGTGGCCACCACAGCTGCCGTATTCAAAATCTTGTCATCACTTTTTCTAAACAAAATATTGCAATGGGGTTTTAGCAAAAAGATCTCATATGTCTGGTTTTCTCCTAAAGAAAGTGGTGCTGAACCAATGTCTGATATGGCTGCCACAGTGGCCATCTTGTTTTTGCTGGTCTCGCTGAATGAAAACTTGTATTGCCGTAGGATTTTAACCCAACAACTTCTCATGATGTATGATTATTCTAGAATGAAGATGGTGATGATCTCATGCCCATGGACACAACAGAAGCCATCTTTAAATCAATATCACCTCTCAATGAATGGTCATATAAGTATGGAGTTTTCACTGAAAGACTTCTTATAATGTCTTTTGTCATAAATTAAAATGGTGCTGATCTAAGAAGACTGCCAAAAGACCCTTTGTGATGTCTAATTAGTACTAAAGGTAAATGACGTTAATCTGATGACCAATATGGCCACCATGGCATCCCTCTTAAAAATCTTGTTATCACTGCTTCTTTAAAATGGAAAGTCATTATCATCATGCAGTTTCCACCAGAGGACTGTTTATGATACAGTACCTTGTTAGTGCTTGACCAACATGGGTATGAGACTAATCTTGCCAGTAATTTCCTATGGGTCCTTTATTCTTGCAGAGGTCTTTCCAGGTTCTTCAACCACCAGATATACTGGCTACTACTGCTGAAAAATGGCATGAAACCCCACAAATAGATTCCCATTAAACAAACAATATCAGCAGTTCATTTGAAAATCTTGTAATCCCTGAAGAATATCAAAGATAGTTTCAAAACTTGACAGTTAAAAGGATGAAATGGTCTTATGTTAAATTCTTTAACATTCTTTCAGCAAGTAGAACATTGGTCCCTTCAAGGGACTCTTGTTGTGGAAGAAATACTGTATGTGGATGACAGATTTGGTAAATGGATATAGTCTTGTGATGAGGATGAGAGATTTGGTAAATGGATATAGTCTTGTGAATGTCCCAACCATTCCATTTGTCATTGTAATTGCTAATGTACTAAGAACAAACACTAATTTACTTATAATGATAATCCTGCTTGTTCTTAATTGGTGTAAATTTTTCCCATATTTAATTATAAGAAGAAAAGGCCTATTTATTGCAATATGTAAATACTTATAGTGGATAGTGGGCAATTATGTACTGTAAATTACTTATTTTAATGACATTTTCAGAGTTTTTCACCTGAAAATGAAACATAAATATAATTTGTTATAAATAACATTTACTTGATCATTTCTTTTTTGCTGATGCTGTTGAAAATACATAATAATGTGGCATACCTTTAATGATGGAACAATGATAGCTCAGTTAATAGAGCATCAGACTTCCGTCCAAGAATCATGGGTCCAAACTCTGATACCTGCCGATTCCAGTTTGCTGTCCCATTGCCATCTTGGGAAGCTCATTCCTCAGCATTAGAATAGTCAATAATGTGTTAAAAGGGTTATTAAAACCAACAAAAACAAAACCATTAACATTAACAATCATATTTTGAAATGTAAATCAATTGCACAATGACCATGGTCCTTCTTGATGGTCTCAGTGCAGATTTTGCACGGATTTTAAGACTGCTTTAACAACTAAGATTGATGTACATACATTTAGTACACAGACCAAACTTGTTTAATTGTAGTCATAGATAGAAATATCTTAAATAAACATGATGTTAGACAGTTGATTTAGAGAGAGTTGACTGATTCATTTTTATCCCTCTTCAGGTATTCATAACTAAGTAAATATATAAATAGTAAGTAATGAAAGGCGGTAAAACATCTGATTGCTGAACAGTTTTCAGAAATTCATCAAGAAATCTACATGTAACTTGGACCATCCAAGTGTCGCAGGTTCGATACCTTCCCAGGTCAGCCCAAGTTGGCTACTTCAGTGTCTTTGAAAAAGAAGTTATCCCCCAATCACAAAGCTTTAGATCACTTGACAGTGTAATTTTATTTTTGTCCATCTGAGACTCCAGTTTACGACATTGAGGACTCAGATTTGGTTTTTCCAGTAAATACATTTAGGTACATCATGGTGCAGTTCTATTTTCATCCTATAAGGGAAATTTATATGTTAATGAATGTGTGAATCTGGACATTTTCAACTTGTGCATTTATGTGTTAGCCATTTGTAAGTGATCTTGGAATATTTGATGACTACTCAAAGTTCGGATCATACGGGGATATTATAAAGATCAGAATTTTCCTGTATCAATTATACATGCTGAATTTTATGTATCTTGACATTTGTTGACTTCAATCATTTGTAAGGTTAGATCTTCAAGTCGATGTTCAGATTAAAGAAAATTGCTTGATCTTTAATGGCTGCATGATAAACATCTTGTTCAACAGTTTGTGAATGTGTTAATAAAATTGTAAATTATCTTGTCCAGATGCATTTTGTTATTATTATTATGATTATGTTTATGGTTTTGGTGTCACTAAGCTGTTACATTGTTCAAACCTTTATCTGGATTTTGTGACAAAGTATGCTAACAGGTTTCTACCAACTCTATCAGTCCATCTTTGTTGATTCAAAATTCCAGTGGGACATCAACTAGTTTAAAGCCAGGTTACATTATGATGCGCTTTTGGTTATTCAAATTTCCAGTGGGACAGCAGCTGGCTTCAAGCTAACAGTGGGACAATAGCTAGTTTAAAGCTAGTCCTATCTATGAATCATGGTCTTTGTGTTTTCAAAATTCCAGTGGGATGGCAGCTAGTTTAAAGCTAGGCCTACCTATGAATCATGGTCTTTGTGTTTTCAAAATTCCAGTGGGACAACAGCTAGTTTAAAGCTAAGCCTACCTATGAATCATGGTCTTTGCGTTTTCAAAATAACAGTGGGACAACAGCTAGTTTAAAGCTAGGCCTACGTATGAATCATGGTCTTTGTGTTTTCAAAATAACAGTGGGATGGCAGCTAGTTTAAAGCTAGGCCTACCTATGAATCATGGTCTTTTGTGTTTGCAAAATTCCAGTGGGACAACAGCTAGTTTAAAGCTAGGCCTACCTATGAATCATGGCATTTTTTTTTATATTTTTTTTTTCTTCTTCAAAATTCCTGTGGCAAGTAACTAGTTTAAAGCCAGGCTACATATGAATCGTAAAAGACCTGTGAGCAAAAGTTTGTTGAACTTCGAAACCATCATCATTCACTGATCATTCGACACCTTTGCAATTTAACGTGTACAAAAATGTACAGGATGACATACCTGTCTGGACAACCAAATGAACTAATAATCATGTGAAGCGTGCATTATGTATCTATCATCCTGTGTTGCCCAGTATTATTTTCAACTTATTTTCCAAAACCGACAGCACCGGATTTGGCATTCATAATTCTGGCATGAAGGACCTGATTTTCCTTTTTCTTTTTGCAATGATAAGTTCTGCCATCCAGTATAGTTGTCATTAAAATGAGAAAGCTTTAGCAACAACTCAAAGACTGAACAACTGAATTAAACCAAACTTGGCAAAGCTTTTCAAACGTTGACAGAAGCTATAGATTTTCTATACGACTGCCATGCTAGAATTAGAAAAAGATAAAAATGACCTAATACATGCTTAACATAATTTGACCCTGTATTGCAGCACGAGAGCGTCTCATTCATTGGCTGCGCACTAGTCATGATGCTACAATATTGCATTGTATAATGAGCATTACTGTTGGTGTCACGCACCTCCAAAAGATGTATGTATTCCACAAGATAAATACATCAGATTCTCCATACCTTGTGAAGGGAGGCAAAACGTATTAATGTTAGAATACTTTATAGCTCAACTGGCCATCCAACATCTTTTCTTTAGCACAAGTTTGTTAATGCTATTCCTCCTAAGCTACTTAATAATAATAATAATAATAATAATGAAGACTTTGTATAGCGCCTAATCTTTAGAAGCTCTAAGTGCTTTACAACATTATACAACACCTATAAGATAAAACATAATGATATGATTACAAAAACAAACACCATGAAATTAGAAAACAAAAAAAAACATGCTCAGAATATTTAAGGTAGGAAACATTATTAGATCTTTAAGTTTGTTCTTGCAGTCGAAATAAGTGAGTTTTGAGAGCACTCTTGAATGTGATCACTGTGTCTTTGTGTCGAAGTTCAGTGGGCAATTCATTCCACGTTGTTGGGCCCAGGTATGCAAAAGAACGCTGTCCATACGACTTTGTTTTCATAGTGGGAATAATGAGTATACGATTGTCAGAAGAGGAGCGTAAGTATCTTGCTGGTGTATACACATGGGTGAGGTCGAATAGGTATGTTGGACTAGAGTCCGACAGTGAAACGTAGTACAGAGAACAAATTTTGTGTTTGATTCTGGATCGAATGGATAGCCAGTGTAGGGTACAGAGCAGCGGGGAGGTGTGCTCTGATCGTGGTACTCTAAGTATGATCCGAGCAGCTGAGTTTTGAAGTTTCTGGAGCAGATATTGAGATGAACCAGACATAATTGAGTTAGAATAGTCCAGTCTTGAAAGTACTAATGAACACACAAGTGTTTTAGTGGCATCAACTGAAACATATTTGCGAATTGAGCTGATGCGTCTCAGCTCAAGATATGCAGCTTTGCATATGTTCATGACATGTTGGTGCAATGTGAGAGTACTGTCCAGAGTAACACCTAGGTTTCGTACTGATTGTGTGAATTTAATGTTGGTTTTGCTGATATTTATTGTTTGAGGTAAAGGATGTGAATGAGAAAGTCTGTGTTGTGATCAGAATGACTTCAGTTTTGTCATCATTCATCTGCAGCTTGCTACATGTCATCCATGATTTCACATCAGAAATGCACCTCTCTACACCTTGGATGGTAGCATCAACTTCAGTTGGGTGGCTAGATTTGTATATTTGGGTGTCATCAGCGTACAATGGGTTAGACACTGGATGATGATCTATGACACTTGAGAGCGACTGAATGTACAAAATGAACAGAACAGGTTCAAGAACAGACCCCTATGGAACATCACAACATAGATTAACTGGGCTGGAGTGTATTCCATCTGCAGATACAAATTGTGTCCTGTTGACCAAGTAGGACTTGAACCACGGTAAGGCTGTATCATGAATGCCAAATACATGCTGGAGACGGTGAAGTAATATATCATGGTCTATTGTGTCAAATGCTGCAGACAAATCAAGGAGGGTGAGGACTGTAATATTTTCGCTATCCAACGCAGAATGTCATTAATATGCAGACTGTACATTGCTAAAAAGACTGTTTGAATTTAGATGAGATACAAGCTGGGATAGAACAACCTTTTCTAAGATTTTTTTTATATGAATGAGAGATCAGAAATTGGGCAGTAGTTCTTTAAATCGTTATGGTCTAGTGTTGGTTTGTTCAGCAGAGGCTTTACAATGGCAGTTTTCAAAAATGATGGGAATTCCCCGGATGAGAGAGAGGTATTACTAACATCAGTTAGTGAAGGCAATACTGGATCTAAGCTTTCAAGCAACAGTGATGTTGGAATTGGATCAAGTTCACATGACTTTGGTGCACTCTTCATCAGGATTGTACGTACGAAATCCATGGAGACAGGTTCAAATGCTGCTAATGGTTGCCGCTCAAATTCTGTATCCCAACCGTATGGTGACCACGAGTCAATTGAAATTTTGGTGTCAAGCTGATCTCTAATGGTTTGTACTTTGTCACGGAAGAAATTTGCAAACATGTCCGAAAGGTTGACTGGAGAGAAGGTAGTTGAAGTGGTGTAGATTTGTTCCTTGACATTAGCTTGTTAGTAATCTCGAAGAGCTCTTTGCAGCTGGAACTTTCCATGATCTTAGTAGTGTAGTGAGCTGATTTCGCTGCATGGACTATATTTGTGACATTCTTCTTAGCGGCTTCATAGATTTGCTTATGAATAGTGAGTCTGGTGGAAAGCCAAAGCCTCTCAGCTTTACGGCGGTCTCTTTTAGCAGTGCGAAGCTGGTCCCTAACACTGCTATACCATGGAGAACACTTTTGAATTGACACTCTGCACTTGGTAGCTGTGGCATGTTTGTCAAGCAATGAACGCAGGCAGTTATCGAGTTGTTCTGCGGTAGGAGGTAAGCAAGTTGTTAGGTTAGCTTGGATGTCGTGCATTAGTTTGGTTCTATTTATCATACGGAGGTTTCTTTTAGTAGCAGATAAAGGTGGAGGGTTAGGGACTGATACGTCAAGATGGCATATAATGCAGAGGTGATCTGATGCAAGGCCATGGGATACCAGGGAGGACCATAGAATGTTATCATCAGGTCTATGAAGAATCCAGTCTAAAATGTGACCATGTTTATGGGTGGGTTGGTTAACTGACTGTTTAAGGTTGAAAACATTAATGGAATCTATGAGTTTTGATGTATTTGGGTTTCCGGGGCAGTCAAAGTAAAAGTTGAAATCTCCAAGAATAATCAGGTTGCCACTTATCGAATTTCCATTGTCCAGGAGATTAGGAAACTGCTCCAAAAAGAGAGCGTCAGCCAGCTTCTTTTTTCTACTAGGAGGAGGCCAGTATAGGCAGAAAAAATGGACTGACCTTTGCTCCAGTGTGAGTGTGGTTTGGATTAGAGGGTTGCAGTTAAACTTCACACACGCATTCACCCCAAGGTTAGTAAATCCTAAACATAAATTGTGCTGCTTATAAATCAAATATGGCCACCAAATCCGCCATCTTGAAAATCTTATTACTAATTCTTCTGAAACGAAATTCATATGGACGTGGTTTTCAACAGAAGAGTTCTTATTACCTCTAGTAGGTCCTGAATAAAAAAGGCTCTGCTCGGCCATCTTGAAAATCTTATTGCTTTTCCTCCTTGATGGAAAGTCTTATTGACATTGGGTTTTCAGCAAAAGACTTCCAGTGCTGTCTTGTAGTGCTAAATGAAAATTGCCGATCTGACATCTAGTATGGCCATCATAGCAGTCATCTGGAAAATCTTGTCACTGCTACTTCTCGATGGAAAAGTCATATCGACATAGGATTTTCACAAGAAGGTTAATTATGATATCTAGTTGGTTCCGAATGTTCCAGATGAAAATAATGCCGTACTGACATCCAATATGGACACCATAGAAGCCATTTTGAAAACCATGTTACTGCTACTTCTCCAGACTTTATGGTCATATCTACATAGTGTTTTCACAAAAAGCTATTGATATCGTATTGGCCGTGAGTGAAAATTGTGCACTGCAGACGTCCAGTATGGCTGCCACGATGAACACATTGAAAATTATATAACTAATTCACCTGAATGGATAGTCATCTTGGCATGTGCATTTTACCAAGTCATCTAATGGTGTTTAGTTTGTCCTACATAAAACTGATGTCGATCTTACAGTTTCAGTTACATGACAGTTAAAAATACGAAATACTTATCTTGTTTCCTTGGACATAGTTTTCGGTCAGTAGAGCAGATTCCCATTGAGAGACTCTTGATATTCCATCAATTATGCACCAGTAAAAGGAGGCGCTGTGGTTAAAAAAATACGAATTTGAATCCTACCACAGCATCAGCCAGGGTCGCCTACTGTGTTGTATCGGAATGTATCCTTGCACATTGCTCCAATTTCCTTGGCACGGATACCTACTTGTGCTGCTGTCCCCATAAAACACAAAACTTAGCCTAAAATAAAAACCGCGCTGTTTCACAATTATTTTCGTTTGTGAAGTTAGATGAGCTATATAAATATAAAGCTGATCATTTCTTGAACTGATATATGTACCTTTCAATCAGGATTGACGTATGTGATACACTTATGGATTGATGAAAATACATATTAATTAATCAATCAACTACTGTGTTGTTTAGTTTATTAAAGCCATATACTATTTTTTCTTGCTTGCATACGCGTTATAACACCTAATATGTGCAAATAACTTAGTGACGTCGTATGAAGCAGAAGAGTGATGTTTGAGTTATTATTGGGCGTTTTACTGTAAGAAAACCACTAATTGATGTCATGTTAGAAATGGAATCTTAATTTGTATTAATTATCTGTAAAACTCGTACAATTTAAATCTTTTTGCCAGGAAATGACTGGAGTAGATTCATAGGTTTCATTTGTTTGTTTGAAATAAGTATTCGGGTCAGATCCTCTGTCTCTATGCAAAGTCTAGCGCTTTGATGACTTCGATTGATAATGCGAGACTGGCGCACAACTTTTTCAGCATATCGAACGAACAATTTACAGTGACGTCCTTTGACCTCAATGACATGACATTATTATTTTCTTTTCATCTAATAAGTACCAAGGACGTAAGTCAAGAAATGGAAAACTATCGATTCAGTAAAGCATGCTGTTCAAATGTGAACGAAACTATGTCCTATGTTTACTCTCAGTCTAAAGAATAGTTAATTCGTTATTCTTGAACAATTAGGCCACAAAGTTATTCGATTATCAACGACGGAATAACCTGGTCACCAGTTGTGTGTCAGTGTGTTACGGTTTTTCAGACATATCCAGTTAACCAGTCCATTTTAAGTTGAAATTATTGACCATCAAATTGGTCTACTCCATTTTGTGACGTGGTTTTTCTTTAACCGATACAATAGCTTCTACAAAAATAAAAAAATAAGAACAAAACGAAAATATCTGACAGCTTGATATCAGGTCCACTGTTAACAGATTCAGTTTTAAAACCCTTTCAACAATAAATTTTTCTTTTTATGAAAAAAGAAGGAACACAACAAACTGCAACAGCAGATGATTAATTTATCTTTTCAAAGTTTTCGAGGAAATATCCGATATTGTTTAAAATTAATTATTCTAAATTGTCTTGATTTTGTCATGCTAAATAACGTTTGGGCACAAATAGAAATTACAAGTTGTACCTAGTCAACATTCCTGTTGATTTGGTAGGAAGTTTTGAAGTAGGATAAATTGGAATTAAGACAGGCAAATCAGCTGTACCAGTAGTTTCACCCGATATTAAAATCTTAGTACCAACATTGGAGTGAGATCGCGAAATATTTTTTACCATGAGATTATGAAAATATTAAAGTAACAATCAAAATATTGGAAACTAAATAGAGTAAATCATTAATTCAATTATACAATTTTTCTCGTTCTTTTAAAATTGTCTTACCTAGCGAGGGTTTCAACAGTTACTGACCACAAAATTGTTTTTGAAGCACTTTCAACGAATGTTTGGATAGGGTTTAAGGGCACGTGAGTACAAATCTGGCTATATACGTTCTACAAATGTAGAACTATAAACTATGCAAACGTTAGAAAGAAAAACACTTCAAACAAAAGTAGGCATGCAGTCCTACAAAATAAGAAAGTTAAAATGCTAAAATGCTTGAAAGGTATGTAAAATAAAAGTTAATACTTTAACAAAATATATATCATATTAAGCTTCTTAATTGAATTAACTTTTTAAAAAAAGAAGGAAAAACTGTCATTAAAAATGTTGCCTCACAGGTTAGAAATAGATTTACACTACAAAAATGTGTTCTGCTCTTCGTGAGTAATGGCAAGGAATGCACTCTGGCCAAAGTTCGCCCTTGAGCATGCATGCATGAACCAGGTATACGCGAACTACACACAAGTGGCACAATACCACACCATCTCTGCGATTTGTTTGTATGAGGGATGCTACTCTTCAACCGTGGGCTTGATGTTCCATGGTTTGTTTGTGCAGTTTTAATTCCTCATATTTTGACAAGGATAAACAACATGCCGATTTATATATTAAGTCAATATATTAAAGCTTCAATTCAGAAACGGGTTACTACAGGGTAGCTTTGGCTGCTTTATCTACCCTTTTATTACGTTTAATACCAATGTGACTTGGCAGCCAACTGTACATGATACGTTTTTCAAGATGTTATGAGCAAATCATGCTTCTGAAAGGCTAGGTATATTAAAGGATTCTCAAATTTAAGGTTTTGCGAGACTTTCAATGTGGAATGGAATCAGAAAAGATTATACATATTTACAATTTGTCTTTGGTTTTGATGTGGTTTACCGATGTTAGAATGGCTGTAATGTCTGCGTTTAAAATGGAAGCTACATCAGTTAACCGGATCCAGATGGTGTTGCGTCTTGAAGCAACCGCATCTGCTATATTGTCTTCATCTTTCGAACATCTTTATACATGGATGTGTGCCCACGATACGAGGCTCTAATCTGACCGAATTTACTCTGAAAAACAAGATGTTTTGTCGAGGGTCATCTGTAATTGCAAAGATCTCATATTATTTTCTGGGCTTTTAATAACCCAGGTAGTAATTTGGGAATGGAGAATTGGCAAGATTGAATTTTGCTGCTTCCAGACATAAGACGACATACTGTCTGGGGTTATCAATCAAAAGATAGTTTGGTATCTTCATGTTGTTCGTCGGAGATAATGTGATGGTTCATTCACCTCAACACGAATGCTTTCTAAATGGGGTGTTCTTAATGATCCCAGTAAAAGTCTAACTCCCTAATATTGGATCCGATCAACATACGCAGGTAAGATTTCTGAAATAATCCGTAAACAATCGAGCCTTAGTAAATATTAGATCTTAAAAAGTGTTGCATAACCATATAATGACCGTGAGACCCCATTATGTATTTGCCAAGACTCCTATTAAATACATTTGTTTTCCATTTTACTCTGAGGTATCGATTATGCTAAATGTGAGTTAGTTCAAAGCTACATATTAGTCCTAAACATTTAGTTTATTCAACAGGAATAAAAGAACAACCACGATTTGTTTTGGGTCGTCATGAATTGTTTGTATTATGCAGAAATGCCTTTACACTGTACTTTTTAAAAATTTAAACCCGTTTTCTTTTGACCACTTCTGTACTCTATTTAAGCCTGTCTGTAGTATGCACACCTTTTTATCTATCACAGATAAAGTTGTTAACGTTTGATAAGCAGTCAGTTCCTGTATTAACACCTTTTACTATGTTGTAAATGTTGATGTTGAAAACGGAGACTGACACTATGCTGCTCTGAGGTACATCAGTTTCATTGGGAAAGCTTTCAGAATGGGTGGTATCTACTTTAACTCTAAAATGTATGTCTTTATGACAGTAAATCTAAAGGTATGTATGCGGACCCTTAGTCATAGGGTGAATATAATATTTATTACACAGTACTTTAAGTTGGTGTCACAAACCTTCATCAAGTAAGAACATTTGGCTACTATATAAATTCTTTATTAAATCTGCTATAATAAATGTTTATAGTGTGATTAAAAGGTACATTCTGTTTCTAAGATATTTAAATCCACATTGAAAGCTTAAAAGTAGTTTGATATTTTTGAAATATCGGCGGGGTCTGACATTTATCATTTATTTCGTGATTTGCAAATATCATTTCTTGCTGATACGAATCGTATCAAGCCACATGCAAAAATCCGCTACACTCTCTTTTCACCCATGGCTGCATGCGATGAGATCTCGTTTTCCATGAAAATACATACGAAAAGATACCTCATCAACGAGCTAGTGAAATAAGCTCTTGTACAAGCAACGAAAGTGACCTGTTATCGATGGATCAGCAAAAGTATTAGGAACAGAAAATCTGTTTGGCTCACTGAGTCAGCATGAAAGGTCATGTCCAGTCAAGCTTCGGGTAAATTATTTATTTTGCAGACAATGATTGGTTAATCGGGTATTTGTATATTCATACGAAACAACTAAATAGCATTGCAGGCAACCGCATTTGAAAAGAGATCGTAAGGAATATTCGCCTGTGGCTTACGACGATTATGCCGTGGGACGATTGTTCTAAGGGTTGGCATGGCCCATTCCAAGTCTGGCTACTGGTCATGGCGGGAAGTTGCCAGTTTCCAAAATTGTATTTAAAATGTTTTCTAGTGTGTTCAGAACTGGATTAGGTACGTGTTATATGTACATATCATCTGTTCCAGCTGGAGGGTCATGAACTCGATCAAAAGGGTCTTGTAGTTCTCACAGAGTGAAAGGTTTATTGTACTCTTCAGTCGTAGAAGAATAAACATTTAAACAAACAGTTTCTTTCATGTTCAGACACGACGGAAATCGTCCAATTAGTTATGTGAAGCTGGTGAAGACATCTTGGGAGAATACTTCTGCAAATATATTTGAGGTTTCTGTTTGAGTAGAGGGCCAATATATCATCATTTTCTTTGATACGTTGATTTTTATTTGTGGCAATGATTTAGTTTAAACATATTTTACTGTCACGATAGGATTATATATTTGCATACATTATCTAAATTATATATGTTCATTTGCATACCCCTTTATTCAAGCAGTAAATCTAAGCTAATAGTGATGATTTTGTATACCATATTCCATCGAATGAGAATTCAACATAGAGACATGGGATTTCCATGTTTTTCCTCTTGCTATCTGATAGTACGACGAGGTTTAGCTTGGTATATAAGTACTTATTAACATTTCCAGACTGACGTTGAAATCTCAAAAGAACCGTTTTCCGTTCCACGAAGACGTCGTTGCAAGTATCATCAAACCGAGGTTTGCTCGTACATTTTTTATATTGTACCCGCAACCATATCTGGAGTACATAATAAAGTAAGTTTATATGTCCCGCTACGTTTTTGAAACGATCAGTTGTCAAATTTGATTTCGCAGATGGTTTCAAACGTTTCCAAATCTGCCTTATTCCATTGTATCCATGGACAATCCCCTGTGGTTTGGTGTATTACTTTTTAAGTATACAGGAAAGTGGTTACTTCCACTAGTTCGACACTAACTTACCAAGAAAAGTCAAGTCGAAGAGATGGATCACGGATGTTTGGATCTAAGGATGGGTAGATCCAGGAATTTTGTACATATGCGTATAATTTAGCCCTCAAAGGTGACCAACCTTCTCTCGTCTAACCACTAAAAAGAAACGAACTCTCCGGTGGCCTAAGTGGTTAGAGTATCCGTCTCGGATGCGGAAGGTCGCGGGTTCTAACCCCGGCTGACTCAAACCAAAGACTTAAAAAATAGTACTAGCAGCTACCTCGCTCGGCACTCAGCATTAAGATGTTAGTGTTAGGACTGGTTGGAAAGGTGTAAAGATAATGTGATTAGGGTGGGACATGATGGTACATGTCTGCGGCATGATGCCCCAGTGCTTGACATCACTATAAACTGCCACACTGCAGACATCGTGGTGATATCACTAAAAGTATTAAAGCTACGTTAAAAATCAAACACACACACGCACTGAAAAGAAACAACCAATTTTCTAAACTTTATTACGTAAAGACTGGTCATTGGCTGACGATTTAATTCGTCCGGTATTCATTTGAATTTCTATTAAAGATGATAAACATATACCACACGCGGTCAACTGTTCAGTTATGGCTGGTCTGTTCACAAGATATACCACTATCCTAAAGGGCAATGCACTGAAAAGAATTTACTAATAATTGCGATCTCGAGGCACCAGGTACAGATTTTGACCAAAGGAAAATAAAAACAAATTCGAATAGGCATAATCACTCTTAGAGACGTTCAATTTGGATGATTTTAGTAAACGTTAAAGTTAGCGGTCTAGAAAAAAGAAACAAAACAAAATTAGTACTGGACCGTTAGAAAATATATGTTGATCCGCCTGCTTTTCCTCGACTGTATTTGTTGTTGACATGGTTAAGTTCCTGTTTTGTGAAGAAGCTGGTCTGTACACATCTTAAACGAGGAAGGGGAGATGTTTTTTTAAAAAAAGATTTCATTCTCTCTAAGGTTGAGAGGGATGCGATAAGAAAGAAAAGAAATAAAGATTGTCAAAATAATGTAATTGTACAGGATATCGGTAAAACAACTGAATATTTACGCAATCAGAGAATGTTTACATTTTCATTTGATAAAAAAACTTTAGTTGTCTTTGTTCCTTTGAGTACATAGATAAAGCCCACACAAATAATGTACAAAGCTCAGTAAGAAGAAAATTACAGTAAAAATATTGACACGAAATATATTAGGTATTTGCTTTCGCTGTCATCATCATCGTCAGCATCATTGTCGTCATTATCATCCGTTCATTTTTATTCTTTATCATTATTTATTTTCATCTTTCTTACTCTTCTTTCTTCCTCTACTTTCTCTTTCCTTTTTTCTATTTGTCTGTCTTCTTTCAGATTCAGAAATGAAATTAAGTTTGTGATTTAATATGCCAAATGGAATTGATTGATTAACTTGCTAGCTGTATTTTCATGGCTTTTATTACATGATTTTAAATTTCATTTCTATGTTCATATATGCAGAGGGACATAATTCCAAATTCTCAATGTTATGTCATTTACGCAATTATTCAGCAGTTACCGAACAGGATGAACTACGCCATTATGTTGTCTGATGGAAATAAACTAGCCTATAGTGTACGCAATATGGCGCCGTGTTAGTATGGAAAGTCCGTAAGGCGTGAAATGGTGCCGGGGATGCCAGCATTAGTGCCATTCTGGTCACAGTCAGGTTAGAAATTATAAATCAATGATTCAATTGACTTAGTTCTGTGCACTTTATATCACATTAAACTTTCTCGTCTTTTAAATCGGTAGGGGGTACAAACAAACGGGGATGTAGAGTCAGGTTATAACATATCACACTGCACACTGTTACCAGATACTAGACTGCAAAATATTACCAGATACTAACATGCCACGCTCTTTACGTGTATAGGCTCGAAAAAACAGTAACACAGAAAGAGTGAAAACAGCAAGCTTTTTAAAATTTAACAAATAATTTATTTTCCTGGAAAATTCTGTAAAAATGAAAAAAGGAGAAGAACTTACTATTTCAAAAATCAAATCCAAAAATAATCTAAGAATAATCCACGAATTAAATTGCAAAAGTCCTAGTAATAAATGTTCTAATAATTTTAAGTTCGCATCCTGATGCAAAATCCAAGATGGATGACGATGACGTATGCTGTAATCAGTACTGTGCTTATCTACAGTTCCTTGTGGAAATACAAATAATGGCACTCCGATGTTGGAAATCCAAATTAAATTATTAAATTTGTGAGCAATGTCTTTTCTACATTTCTGTGTGAGCACTCCTAAAAATGTAATGAAAAAAGTAACTAAATTTGCGATTTTAATTCCCTAGGACTGTGACTGTCGAAAAGGACGGGATTGCTGTGGGCATGATACACGCAGGCCCGGCCCTAAGGCAAAGCGAACGAGGCAACCGCCTTGGGCCCCGCGCTTTCAGGAATTCAACTCCGCAATGCAGCTTTTTTGCTTGGGGCCTCGCTCATCGCTTGCTGCCTTGGGTTCCTCATGCTGCCTTGGGCCGGGCCTGAACACACGACGAAGAAGACGAGAGCAATGGAAATTGGACCCAAAAACATCGACAGAAAATTGTTCGTGATTAAATGACAAAATGCAAATAATTAATGATTTGAAATCATACGAAAGACGAGTTAAACAGGCCAATGCACTTTTTCAATCCATAAAATCAACGGAAGAGAAAGGAGCTTTGTGTGTATTAATGATCCAGAATTTCCGATGCTGATATCTCTGTATCTATCAATCAAGATATAAAGTAAACCAAGTGACTCTCACTAGTATATACTCCCAACCAGCTGTCATCTCAAGCACGTAATAAAGCAATATGCGTATGCTGTAAACCGGCTGTCATGGAAAAGAGACTCAGAGAGTGTGTGTGTTTTGGATTATTACCGTAGCTTTAACAAATGTCTGTCATATTGCTACGAAGTCTGCATTGTGGCAGTTTATAGTGGTATCTAGCACTGTGGCATCATGCCGCAGACATGTAGCATGATGTCCCACCCAGTCGCATTATCCGGAAACCAGGTCGACCAGTCCTAGCACTAACCTCTTAATGTTCAGCACCAAGCGAGGCAGCGACTTGGAGAATTTTTACAAGTCTTTGCTATGACTCGGCCTGGATTAGAACCCACGACCTCCCGCATCTCAGGCGGATGCTCTAACCACAAGGCCACCAGATCGGTCGAGATCAAGAGGTACCTTGAAAGCAGATGAATCAGAACTAGCTACATCGAGAGTAGTAAAGTGGGGCACATTAGGGACAATGGGACTTAGCATTAAAAAGACCCCTGGGTCAGATTAGGGACAATGGAAATTTAACATGGAGAGAAATCGTGGGTCACTTTAGGGACAATGGGAATTTAACATAGAGTTTGGGTCTGTCTAGGGACAAGGGAAATTAACATGGGGAATAGAGTTTGGGCTTTTGGGATTTTTTTTTTTTTTTAAATTTTTTTTAATTTAAATTTAAATTTAAATTTAAATTTAAAAAAAAGGGGTAGGCAATGGAAAGGCTATCTCTTTTCGAGAAATATGGCTGGCCCTGAAAAGGGCCTTTGGGTTTATGTTAATGTATTCATTAACATAAATGGTACCGCATTGGTCTTCTTCTTGTCCTTAGGCTACGTCTCACTGTTGGTCCGTAAATCAGCACTCTTTTCAGGCATCCTTGTCTTTCTACGTAGATCCTACGTATCCACAGGCTGGTGTTTGTCCTGTGGACAACGGTCCACTTGGATCGGACATACATGGGTATGTCCGTCCGGAACATCATGGAAGACACAAGCGTAGAAGATTGCACATCGGTCCACATCTTGAAGCGACGAGAACAAGTGAATCAATGCACTGAACTGCGCTTATTTACAGGTAGAGGCAGGATTGAAACGGATTGAGTTCATTCACCAATCCAAACACGCGTTACAAAATTCAGTCAGCCCGCATCCAATCCGAAGAGAGTAGTCTGTGACGTCAGTTGGTCTATATAGATTCGCTAGTGCTTGTGTGCAGTCAATCTATGCGACAGTGATTCAACATGACGGAAACTCAGAAAACGATCCATTGGGGTGCACCAGCAGGGGAGACTGCCCAAGGGAACCCGGACTTACTTTCAGAAGAGGTACATTGGGATTTTGTGGATTTTCTTACCTCGCAAGAATTTGTTCCGGAACCTTCGTTACCTTCTTCATTACCGCAAGTGGAGAATTTTAGACAGAGACAGAAAGAAGAATTGGAGAAATTTATGCAACGACATAAGGAAGCGGAACAAGCTTTTCTCCTACAGCAACAGCAACAGCAACAAGAAGAGGTAAGAAAAAAACAACAGCAACAACAGCAAGAAGAAGTAGCAGCAAAGAAACAAGAGGGTGAAATGTTGGACATTTTAGCGGAGTTAAGAAGTCTGAAACAAATGTATCAGACTTCTTTATCACGACCGAAGAGAATACGACCTTCCCGAGCTAAACACGCCAACCCTGTGACTAAGCCTGTCGTACCACCCTTAGTGATTTCAACCCAATCATCAGAAGTAGGCCTTGGCCGTGGCAAAGGCTTAAGGCAGTTAAAGTTGATTGGTTAAACTCACCCCTACACCAAAATAAAAAGGCCCTTTTCAGGGCCACCCACATTTCTCGAAAAGAAATACAATTTCAATTTGCCAATAACTCAAAAATAAACCCCACCCATTTTACCCTTATAGTACGTGTCTGTGTATGAGTGCGTGAGTGTAGCTTCTTATTTTAAAATCAAAACTCAAAGACACTTACCTTATATCATTCATGTATTCTTTTATCCATTTTTTACAATCCAATTCACAATTCACCACAGAACACTTTAATTAAAAGTTCATTGACTTCTTCTTTCTCCTTGTTTAGTCTCTCTGTTTTTTGAATTTCTTCACCGTTTTCTCCTCATTTTCTTCCCTTCTTCTTTTCTTCTCCTGTTTCTTTGCTTCTTTTAAATAGAATTGTCTTCTTTCTTCCTCTTCTTCCTCTGAAGAATCCCTCTCTTCTTTCGAAGAATCCCTCTCTTCTTCCGAAGAATCCCTCTCTTCTTCCGAAGAATCCCTCTCTTCTTCTGAAGAATCCTTCTTTTCTTCTGACTCCTCTTGTTTCTTTTTTGGGCAATCTGGAGACCAATGTCCTTTTTCTTTACAATAATAACAGGTATCTTGACTTTTGTCTTTTTTAGCCTCTGTTTTTTTCTTTCTTGACGGTCTGGACACTCTGAAGACCAATGCCCTTTCTTCTGACAGATATAGCAAGTATCCTGACTCTTATCTCGAAAGGAAGGAGAGTAGTCCGTCGGCTGGTCTGAAGAGAATTTTCTAATGACCCCTCGCAAAGCTCTGACGAAACGTTCCATCTGGGTAGTCTCTTCCATCGTTCTCCTCGGTTTGAGAGTGAAATGAATAGTGAAAGGACAAGACACACCCTTTTTATATACGCTGGTTTGCCATGACTATAAATTAGTCTATGGTGTTTGAACTTGAGTCATTTGACGTTTTGCACTCAAGATGAAACGATCATATTCATTCGAGAAGAAAGAAGAAGAAGAAAGTAAGAGGCAGAAACGTGATCTATCGCCTCGTACCAGGGCCGAAATCTTGGCACAAATTCATGCCAGTGATTTTGAAGAGGACATGAGTGAACCAGAATCCGAACCCTCTAAACCAAGTTCACCACCCTTAGTCAACCCTGAAAAGTACTATTCCATTCGAGAGACGGAAAAGCGCTCCTCTAGAAAATTTAGAACCACGGCTTACACCTACACGGTGAAGTTTAAAGATTTCAAGACCGACGTACCCTTGGAGAAAGCAGAAGGGTTTATCACCGAGATGTGGGATTCTTTGCTCACCGCACTCAAGCGACAATGTCAACCCAAAGAAGACGATCGCTTGACACTATCCATAGATCACGACGGTTTGAAATCCCCTGTTTGGATCGAGTTTAGCAGACCCGCAGAACTAACCAATTCCAAAGTCATGGACAAGATTCAACACGTACAACAATCTAATGACCAGTTTGACATCACCGATGGTAAAGCCACACTGAAAATGGCTCACGTCTCTCTTCCTCAAGGGACAGGACGCAAAAAGGTCCTACTGGTGAACGACCTTCGCAACACCAAAAAGAGTCTCGTCCGAATTAACAACCCTCAAGACCAGATGTGCTTAGCCCGTGCCATCGTGGTGGGACGAACCTATGCCAACAAGAACGACACGGTAGAATGGAAAAGAACCTGGGAGAACATTCGAAAATCGAACCGAACCAAACAACGAAACGAAGCAGAACTCCTGTTGCAACAAGCTGGCCTGTCCAAAGACACACCCTGTGGCATTCCTGAGATGCAAAAATTGCAAGATGCCCTAGCTCCACGCTACACCTTGAAAGTGCACCCTCAAGAAATGCGCGGGTCTCTGTTGTTTCGAGGCCAGGATTTTAAGGACGGAAAATACATTCACCTTTATTATCACGATGACCATTTCGATACCATTACCAGTATCACCGGATTCCTGGGATACAGTTATTATTGTGAGAAATGTGATTATGGTTATAACAATCGAGAGCAACACAAGCATTGTGGATTGAAATGACCAGGATGTTTGGCCTCTCCACTCTGTCTGAGCGAAGAACCAGTGCCTTGTTCGACTTGTCTGCGCACGTTTGTCAGCCCTGCCTGTTACCAGCAACATTTGAAAACACAAGGTTCACAGAAGAAATGTGCTTGTCAACTCCTGAGATTGTGCCCTACGTGTGGATAAGGCATACTTACCAACAATGCCAAGGCACACGTATGTCGAGGAAAGAAAAAATGTCACATTTGTCATCACATCGTGGACTTGGAACACGAATGTTACGTGCAAAAATACCAACCCCCACCAGAGAAAGAGGACGGTCACAAGAAGAAAGGCAATTTCATCTTTTTCGATTTCGAATGCATGCAAGAGACTGGCATTCACATCCCTAATTTCTGCGTGGCTCATCGAGCGTGCGAGAAGTGCATTCAAGAACCTATCTTCAGTCATTGCCCTCACTGCAGCAAGATTCCTGGAGGACGTGAAAAAATCTTTCGGGGACCAAACACGTTAGCCGATTTTGCCCAATGGGTCTTAGACCCCATCGACAAGACGTGGAGCCAAGAGGACATCGAACGTTACGGAGATTGTCATCGTCATGCCACGGTGATGGCTCACAATTTCTCCGGATACGATGGACAGTTTCTTTTGAGGTACTATGCGGAACAAGGCACCGAGCGTCCTAAAGTCACTTTGAACGGAGCCAAAATCATTTTCATGCAAGTGGGACAAGTACAGTTTAAAGATTCGATGAGTTACTTGGCCATGCCTTTGAGTCGAATGCCTAAAACGTTTGGAATGACAGAAATGGCTAAAGGGTACTTTCCACACTTTTTCAATACGGAAGCCAATCAACATGCCGTTCTACCCCATTTACCTGAGGCTCACTATTACGACCCCGACAACATGCGTACCGAACAACGAGAAGATTTCTACGCTTGGTACCAGGCTCATGCCTCTGACCCCTTCGACTTTCAGGAAGAAATGTTAAAGTATTGTCGTTCCGACGTGGACATTTTACGACGTTGCTGTGGAAAATTTCGAGAACTGTTCATGGAACACGGAGGGGTCGATCCTTTGAAAGAAGCTTGCACCATTGCCAAAGCGTGTTCCTTAGTGTACCGCCAACGATTCATGCCTGAAAAGACCGTGGCTGTCATCAGTCCTCAAACGACCCACTATGTCAAGCGTCAATACTCGGTCAAAGCCCTACGCTGGTTACATTACTTGTGCGACAAGGAAGACAAATGGATTCAGCATGCCCGCAACGGAGGAGGCGAAAAGACCATCGGAACGTATTCGGTAGATGGCTGGGACTTAGAAAACCCCAAGATCGTGTACGAGTTTAACGGTTGCTTATTTCACGGATGTCCCGTCTGTTACCCTGACCGTGACACTAAAAATCAGTTTTTGCAACGAACCATGGAAGACTTGTACCAGGACACTTGTCAGCGACGCCTAAAGTTAGAACAGCAAGGATACCAAGTGGTGGAAATGTGGGAACACGAGTACGATCACCGTTTGAAAACCGATCCCGAGTTTAAACGCCTCGTGGAAAGTTACTAGTTCATGGACCCGCTGAACCCGAGGGATAGTTTGTACGGAGGAAGGACCAATGCCACCTGTTTGCTGTACCAAGCCGACGAAGAGAAAGGAGAAGAAATCAAATACTTGGACGTGTGTTCGCTGTATCCCTACGTGTGCAAATATTGTCGCTTTCCTGTAGGGCACCCGCAATTGTTCACGGAACACATCGACCTGAAAAACATTCGACAATACGAAGGCTTGATCAAGTGTAAAGTTTTGCCCCCCACGAACCTATACCATCCCGTCTTACCTCACCATTGTCAAGGCAAACTGATGTTTCCCTTGTGCCGTACTTGTGCCGAAACGTGCAACCAGGACCAACCTTGCCATCACAGCCAGGAAGAACGTGCCTTGACGGGAACCTGGGTCAGCGTGGAATTGTTCAAAGCTCTGGACATGGGATACCAACTGTTAGAAGTGTACGAAACTTGCCACTTTCCCAAGACACAACAGTACCACAAGGGTGACCCTACTCAGAAAGGCATTTTCGCCGACTACGTGGATGCCTTTTTGAAACTGAAACAAGAACCCAGCGGCTATCCTTCCTGGTGTCACACTCCCGAAGACCAAATACAATTCAAAGAGAAATACTACGCACAAGAAGGCATCTCTTTAGACCACATCGAAAAAAACGAAGGCAGGCGATCGTTTGCCAAAGTGATGTTAAATTGCTTGTGGGGTAAAATGGCACAACGACCGTGTTTACCCAAGACGGAATATTTGACAGAACCTTCCCGCTACTTCCAGATGATTCACGACAAAACCAAATACATGAAACACGTGGACGTCGTTCGAGAGGATTTGATCTTGGTCAATTACGAAGAAGATCTGGACTTTGTACAAGACGACCCTTTTGGAAATGTCATCATTGCGGCTTACGTGACAGCTCATGCTCGCTTAAAATTGTACGAGGCTTTAGAACTGTTAGAAGAACGCGTCCTGTACTTTGACACGGACAGTTGCATTTACATCCATCACCCGATTAAACAGCACCCTGACATCGAAGGAGACCGTTTAGGAGCCTGGACAGACGAGCATCCCGACGACAAGATTCTAAGTTTCGTCAGTGGTGGTCCCAAAAATTTCGGCTACGAATACCGGGACAAACAAGGAGAAGTGCACACGACGTGCAAAGTGAAAGGACTGACTCTGAATCATCGTACCAGTCTAGTGGTCAACTTTGGGGTATTGAAAGAAGCCTTGCAATCGGGAGAGGATGGAAACTTTAAAGTGACCACCTATCAACCGAACAAGATTGTACGTTTACCCACTCACCACATCGTCAGTCGACCCTTGGAAAAAGTCTATCAAATTGTATACCAGAAGCGAGTGCGACTTCCCAATCACTTCACCTTACCGTACGGTCACGTCGGTATTGGTCTGTATATGAAAAGGAACCCTAGGCAAGATCAATAGTTCATTGTTCATTGAAGTAACTTACCATGTCGTTGACGAAGAAGAAACCAGATTGGTTAGGAGTCAAATGTTGGACATCACCGAGACCAGGGTTTTGAGGCTTGGACACAAGAGGTGGCCCAGTATGCACGAGAGTTATTCAAGGAAAAAAGTTACTTTTCAACCTGTGTTAGTGACGGTGCCAGAAGAACCCGTCACCCAGGACAGGACTGTCGTGGACAGGCCTGAAAGACCCTTTCGGGAGGACACTTGTGTGACCTTACCCCTACTATAGAACTGGTTAGAACTTTACCCAAAACATGTTGTACAGACACTTGTGTTTATTCCACGTTAATGGTTATCATGTGCCTTTTATTCTTGTACTTAAGCCTTTGGCTTTTATGCATTTTTGTCTTTCGTATTCATGTTTGAAACATTCAATAAACGTGTTCTGAAAAAGTATATAAACTCTTGTCTTGTTTGTTTTTCGTGTTACAAGTGACATTTCTCACACCATGGCTACCTCTGCTGTCTCTGCTCCCTCTTCCTCTACTGTCAAAGTCATCGACGAACACTTAGATCGTGCCAGTTGGGAGGCTTTGTATCTTTGCCATCCCTTTAACATGCTCATTGCTGGACCTAGCGGTTACGGCAAAACCGAATTCGTCAAACGTTTGATCGAACATAAACATCATTTGATCGATCGACCCCCTCAACGAATCGTGTGGTGTTACAAAGAGTGGCAATCGGCGTACAGCCTCTTGCGAGAAAGTCAAGGCGATTCCATCGTGTTTGTGGAAGGCATTCCTAAAGAAGACGACGGCATCGTCTCTGACTCCCGTCTAACCCATTTGGTCATTTTCGACAACATGTTAGGAGAAGACGAAGAAGAAATTAAACTGTGGTTCACGCGCAAAGGGCATCACCGTAATGCCAGTGTCGTTTACATCACCCAAAATTTGTTTCAACAAAGTAAAGCCCATCGCACCATCAGTCTCAATGCGCATTACGTGGTCTTGTTTAAAAGCCCTCGAGATAAATCGCAAGTGCAAGTCTTAGCCAAACAGTTAGGAACGCCTTGGCTGACTCAGGCGTACGACGATGCCACTAAAACTCCACACGCCTATTTACTCGTCGATTTGAAACCTACGACTCCCGAGGATTTGCGATTTCGTACCCACTTGTTTCACCACTGGTGCCAAGACGGAGGGCCTGTCCTGTACACGTCTCCGTCCTTGACTTAATTTCACTCCCCATAAAAAAATCTATAAAAACCTCAGACCCTTTTTCGTCTGTCTCACTCTCAGTGCGAACATGACGTCCCTTCAGTCGCATCTTCCCGTCAAATTGATTCGTGCCTTGTATGGCATCAGTCGAGAAAAAGATCCACAAACACGAGCTCGTGTCTTAGAAGCTAGTCTCAAAGAAGTCTTACGATGGTTCACGGTGACGGCACGTCAATTACTCCAAGGAATCATTCAGATTCCTCATCAAACCAAACGCTTTTTCGATCGAAACAAAGTCGCTTTGGTCCAACTGGCCGCATCGACACTCAAACCAAAAAACAAATCATTTTGAAACCTGGAGGGAGCGGTACTCTAGGAGGGGTCATCATTCGCTCACTCTTAAGATGGAATCCTAATGCCCCCAAAGTTATACCCAAGACAAAAGTCCAACGAAGCCCCAAGAAGAAAAAGACCAGGTCCCCAAGGAGAACTTCTCCAGTGGCAGGACCCTCCTCTGACCAGACACCACCACCACCCCGGAAAAAGAAAAGAAGCCCCCACAAAAAGAAAAGTCCACAGAAAACTAGCCGCAAGAGAGGCACTTCGGCCAGGACGCAACCTTACACTCGCAAACCACGACCAGCCACGGCGGTGACTGCGTCTCCGGCAGCTTCACGTTTGTCCACTTCTCCGTTAATGACACCCAGAACTGAAGAGTACTTGGAGACGTTGGTCACACCAAGAACTTCTCCGTTGATGACCCCCAAAAGAACTTCCCCAGTGGCAGGACCTTCCAATTTAGTGGCAGTGGCTGCTGCTCACAAAGTACCTTCTCCCAAAATCAAAGTTCAAGAAAGATCGGGCATGTTACAAAGTTTACTGGATTTGTCCAAGCAAGAACTGGCTCGATTTAGTCCGTTACGTACCCCTGCACGACGTGTCATGCCTGTCCTCAAACTAATACGACGTCAAGACAATCAGTGGCGACGCGTTCCAGTATAAAAAAGGCCTGTGACCAAGTCGGGTATCAGTGTTTTTTGGTGCTCCTGAAGACTCAAAGATGTCACCCTCCAGAAAACCCCAAGGAAAGAAAAGGAAAGGACTGCCACCACGTTTAGCCAAACATGAGGACATGTTATCTGTCCTGTCCAAAGCTTCTCCACCCCTACGAAAAAAACTCATTCAAACAGCCTCCAAAGAGGTCATGGATACCGTGTGCGAATGTTGTTTGAACGTTTTGAAAGGCACGATCCCATTGTCCAAACACCAGAAACAATGCTTAGGCAAACATCGTCACGTTCTTCGCCAAATGGTTCAAAAGAAAATTCCCATTCGTCAAAAAAAGAAGATGTTAGTGCAACGTGGAGGTATTTTACCTCTCTTGTTAGGCCCCATACTGAAAGGAGTCTTGGGAACCATGTTGGGAGGACTGGTGGGAGCAAGATAAAAAGGCCTCGGAAGTTCCAAGATCTCAGAATCGACCCCTGACAACCCCATGGAAGGACGAAAACTAGATTTACTGCCTTACAAACGATGGATGGAATACCATCGGTGGCAAGAACAACACACCCCGCATTTACCTCCCAATCCCAATTTGAGCGAGATGTCCCAGTTACAACACGAATTGCAGTCCTTGATGGATCGCCAAGATTTGTCCGAAACAGAAAAATCACAAAAGTACGGTCAACTCTTCCAACGACTGCAACTCTTTCACCAGAAAGCTTTAGACGAAACAGCTCTACCCACTCTGAAAGATTTTAAGACCTTGATGAAAAGTCCACCACCAGTACCAGTACCACCAGTACCCGTGACCAAGACAGAAAAAGGAGAAGAAGAGGAAGGGTTTCAAACTCCACCAGAAAAAGTACGCAAGTTAACAACACCACCTACCTCCAGAATTGGATGGATTAAAAAGATGATGACCACCCCTTCTTCCTCACAAGAGAAAAAGAAAGTGAAGACAGAAGTGAAACAAGAACCGATATCCCCCGCACAGACATCCTTCTCCTCTTCGACACCTATTGCTGACCGCACACGCAAAGCATTGCAATCCAAGAAAATACCCCAAGAGAAAAAGAGTAGCATCCTCCAAGAGTGGGTGTCTTATTAACACACCAACCAACACAAAAAAAATGGAAAAAGTCTTAGCCAGCATTTACTACGATCCCTCCCATCCTGCAGGTTACGCAGGAGTTCAAAAATTGTATCGTGCTGCCAAAACTCGACTGAAAAGTCTCCGTTTACCTCAAGTGCAACGATGGTTACAAGAACAAGCTACCTACACTTTACACAAACCCATTCGACGCAAGTTTGCCAGAAGTCGCACCCGAGTGGAAGGCATCGATCATCAATGGCAAGCCGATTTAGCCGATGTCTCTCATTTGGCCAGCTACAATCGTGGCTACAAATATTTGTTTTGTGTCATCGACGTCTTTTCCAAATTTGCTTGGGTCGTGCCCTTGACTTCCAAATCGAGCAGCGAGTTAGTGCGAGCCCTACAACGGGTGTTGAAACAAAGCGGTCGTCACCCTCTTCGATGGCAAACGGACAAAGGCACCGAATTTCTGAACCAAGCTTTCCAAAAAGAATTAAAGAAACGTGACATTCATTTTTTTACCACCGAGAATCCCGAAACCAAAGCCAGCATCTTGGAACGTTTTCAACGCACTTTGAAAGAATGCATGTGGAAATATTTTACGCATCACCACACTCTGAAGTACATCGACATCTTACCGCACCTGGTGCAAGCGTACAACCAATCTTACCATCGAAGCATCGGACGTGCCTCGCAAGACGTGACTCCCGACAACGAAGTGCTGGTGTTTGAGCGCCTGTTTGGTACGTCCCCGACGAGGGCTGTCCCCAAGAAAAGTGGAGTGTTGGCCGTAGGAGATTGGGTGCGCATTGGCAAAACCAAACGCACTTTCGACAAAGGCTACTTACCTAACTGGACGACCGAATTGTTTCGCGTCACTGGACGAGTGCATGGCCGTCATCCTGCCGTCTATAAATTGGAAGACATGAACGGAGAAGTGCTCAAAGGAACGTTTTATTTGCCCGAGTTACAACGTGTCACCAAAAAAGAAGACGACGTGTACGACATCGAAAGCATTCTCGAACGCAGAACCCGTAAAGTGGGCAAACGACGTGTCAAAGAAGTCAAAGTACGTTGGAAAGGATATCCACCCAGTTTTGATTCTTGGATCGACGCTTCGCAAGTCATCGACTATAAAAAGAAGTGACCATCATGCCCTTTCACACAGCAGACGCAGCTACGTCGACCACTCCTCCGTCACCTAGTTCTTCTGTGCAAGATTTACAAAAACAACCCTTGTGGGTGTGGTGTGGAGAACGTGTGCCTAAAACGCAAATCGTCTTTTTCTGCCAAATCTAGGTGGTGTATTGTGTCATCGGGGCAGCCATCGCCAATTTGAGTTTGCAACAAGGAGACAAACAATTGTGGACCATTTTATTGAGCAGTTGCATCGGTTACCTGCTTCCTAATCCCTCCCTGAAATTCACCTCGAACGGGAACCCCGGGAACCTTGTGTCCAGTGCCAGTGCCAGTCACCACTTCAATCACAACCAGAACCCCATTTTAGACGGAGACACGCCTCTGACGTCCAGTAACCCCTCGGACAGCCACAGAACTCTGGAATTATGAGTCACCAAAACCAATTTTACTTAACCTTACCCAGTAACAGTTCCATGGAGGTGTTTCCCAAGAACACGTTGTGCTGTTACACGGCCAAATTACCTCAAGCCATCCAGTTAGATCACGAAGCCCATTGGGAAGTGGCTTTAGTAGAAATGATTCACCCGACCCAAGTCCTCAATGTCCTTCCCAATCAAAATTTTTTTGATGTGGAAGTTCATGACGAGCAAATGCAACAGTGGATGGATAGCAATGTCAAATATGACAAGAAAACCCGTACACAAAAGTACACCACCTATCACTTGTTCATTCCCCCAGGCTATTATTTTAGTGGTCAACATTTGGTCAGCACCATAACATCCAGGTTTAATGTCGTGTTTCTGAAAGCTTTGGAGCATGTCAACAAAAATGTCAGCATGGAGTACCACAAAGCATCTCGTCGCTTCTTGATGAAATTTGAACGGAGTAAAATCCTGTCCATTTTATTTTGTCCTGAATTGTTTGACATATTGGGCGGAGACATGGACATGAGAAAAACCATGATGAAGAAAAACGAATTACCCATCGTTTACGACAACGAGTCTTTTAGCAAGTTATTTCGTGCCCCGGTAGAACTGAACCAAGGACTGAATTTGATGTTCGTGTATTCCGATGTGGTGGAATACAACGTGGTGGGACACACCTCCGTACCGTTACTGCGTGTCATTCCTTTCAAAGTGGATTCTGCCACGAACACTGACGAGGAAGGTGGAAA
Source organism: Sinohyriopsis cumingii (assembly GCA_028554795.2). Taxonomy (NCBI): domain Eukaryota; kingdom Metazoa; phylum Mollusca; class Bivalvia; order Unionida; family Unionidae; genus Sinohyriopsis; species Sinohyriopsis cumingii. Next base: position 99,393,379 of record CM068831.1, read on the forward strand.
CACTTACCACGTCCACCGCGAATTTGTCCATCCTCACTATTTGCCTGTCAGTAAGTCGTATTTGGACACGGTCAACATTGCTATAAAAGGAGATCTGGGACAAAATATTTCATTCACCAAAGGAAAAGTCACGGTGAAACTCCATTTTCGAAAACGGTTCTCTCACGACTCTTAAGTCATGTATCCAGTGTACCGAGGGGTTGCTCGACAGCGAGGACACGGCTTAGGAGATATGTTAAAATCGGCCTTTCGTTCGGTGGCCCCGGTGTTGAAACCGATGGTGACACGCGGATTGCACGCCTTGAAAGATGCGGCACTGACGCAAGGCAAAGAATTTCTCCAAAATGTCATCATCGACAAACAAAACCCTAAAGAAGCCTTCATGAGGGCAGGCAAAAATGTCTTGCTGCAAACGGGCAAAGACATTTTAGGCCAACGAGAAACACCTATAAATGCCCTGCACGCTACCGAATCAGGCATTCAGCAAGGACAAGGCAGAAAGAGACGACGAAGAAAACACCCTTTCACCAGACTTCAAGCTAGAAAGGCCAAGAAAAGAAGAACCGTTCGAGACTTAGACGTTTTCGATTATTGAGAAAAGAGACAAAAAAATGATGCACCGAGAATCTTGCGCTTGTTCCAAGACGGAACTGGATCTGTTTGCCATGCCCCCCACGATGATGACGATGCAAGAATCCCAGTGGGTGGAATTTCACCCCGTCTCTTCACTGACCGATTCCGCTCCCATCGAGTTTGAAATCAAAGGACAGCCCGAAGATTACATCGATCTGAATAGCAGTTACTTGTACCTGAAAGTCAAAATTCTAGATAAGACTGGAGGTGCTATAGACGATGAAGCAGTAGCTCCCGTCAACAATTTCATGCATTCCTTGTTCAGTGGAGTGGACTTGTACTTGAATAACAAACTGGTCAGTAGCAGCATGGATACTTACCCTTATCGTGCCTATCTGGAAAATCTCTTGACGTACGGAATAGATGCCAAGAACACTCATCTCAATGCCTGTGTGGTACGGGAAGCTGACGAACCTACCAAGTTTGAAATATTGGAAACTGATGAAAAGAAAGACAACAATGATGGATTTGTAGAACGAAGAAAGAGAATCACGGGAGCCGACACAAGTTTAGAACTGATGGATCGTTTGCATTTGGACATGTGGTTGCAAGAAAAGTATTTGCTGAACGGTGTGGATGTCCGCCTGAGACTGAATCGTAGCAGTGCCGCTTTCCATTTGATGGCTGATAGTGACGGTTACAAAACCAAAATCCTAGAAGCCAGACTCTACGTACGCCGTGTGGAAGTGTTACCTAAAGTGGGAAACGACATCAGTCAGACGTTGAGCAGAACGACCGCCAAGTATCCCATACGACGCGTGGAAGTGAAAACCTTCACCATTCCCAAGGGACAGCGATCCATGATCGAAGATCATCTGTTCCAAGGACAGTTACCCAAACGTTTGATCGTTGGTATCGTCGAGAATACAGCCTTCAACGGAGCTGCCGAAAAAAATCCTTTCTACTTTCAACACTTTGGCGTGTCCAAAATCGAAGTCAGTCGCGATGGCAAGACCTTGTGTACCCGACCTTTCGAACCTGACTTTAAAAAGAAGAATTACTTGAGATCGTACTTGTCCTTGTACGAAGCCACCGGACAGTTAGGAACCAATACCAGTCACGGTATTACGTACGAGGATTATGCAGGAGGCTACGCTTTGTGGGCTTTCGATTTCACTCCAGACCAAGGCAGCGACGAGGGACATTTCCACCCTATAAAATCCGGCCAGATTCGTGTGGAAATTCAGTTTAAAGACCGAGACCCTGATGAAACGGTGAACGTCATCCTGTATGCAGAATTCGATAATACCATAGAAATCAACAGTTTGAGAGAAGTCATCCTAGATTACTAGAAACCATGGAAGACTGTTATCCCTCTTTACCTAGTGGAGAAACGTTTAGTGTTGCATTGTTGTTAAAAAATGTTAGAGTTGTTGTTGTTTAGTGTTAAGTGATTTTTGAATAAAAAATGTTGTGTTTTGAAAAAATTGTTTGATGTTATATTGTTGGATTATTGTTAAAAATGTTAGAGTTGTTGTTTAGTGTTAAGTGATTTTTGAATAAAAAATGTTGTGTTTTGAAAAAAAAATGCCTTTGTCTTTTGTTTAGCTATAAGAATGTTGGATTGATGCTCTTTCATTTCTTACTATCCCTCTCATGACACTCACTAAACGTTGCGACTCAAAAACCGTGTGGGGGATGTTTTCCTTCACGTCCGCGCTTTGACTTTAAGAACCGGGTTGTTTCCAGTCTAACCATCCATTGTCGACTCATCCTCCTAAGAAGATGTGCTCCAAACTAGCTAAACTCAACGAAGCCTACGTGAATTTGCATAGGGTCAGACACAGTCTGATACCGAAGCCAGAAGAAATAGAGAATGTGAGAATGTTAAAAATCACTGAAGACCTGATAGAAGAGCTCTTCAGAGAAGAAATGAACAGGGAAAAAGAAGAATTGACAGAGAAGTACAGACTTCAGAGACAGCAGCAACAACAACAACAAGAGCAGCAGCAGCAACCTGAAGCTGACAGAAGGGCTTTGTCGATTGTCGTATCGACACCAAAGAGCTCTTCTTCTCTTTCCGAAGAAGCAGACCTATCGCCAGAAAGTCTATCCTCAGAGGACATCGCATTCTTAGAAACTAAAAAGAATGCCATAGCAAACAAAAAAAAACCAGCCCTTTTCAGGGCTACCCAATACTCTAGAAAAGAAATAACAATCGATTTGCCAATGTGTGTAGGTAGAGTAGTGTGAAAATAAACACTAACTCTTTTTTTAAAAAAATGTGAGGGTATGTGTTTGTGTGTTTGTGTTTGTAAGTGGTTAAGTAAGTTGGTATGGATAGTAGATTAAAATGATGTCTTTTTTTTTTTTTTGGTGTTTGAGGTGTAAATTTGGGGTTAGATTGGATTGCTTTGCGTATGTGGATAGTCTATTGAAGTGATTTATAAAAAATTTTAAAATAGTGATGGGTAGCATAAAAAGTGAGTGAGTGTTTCTTTTAGGTCCACGCGTTGTTGTTTTTTGGTCATGATGTAGGTAAGATCAATTTTATGTTTTTAGGGGATGTTTTTCTTCACGTCCGCGCTTTCACTATAAATTGAAACTCGTTCGGCAGTCCAGCTACCCTTGTTGATTGATCAACACCAAAAATGAACACGAGACTGGAGAAACTGTTGGAACTTCATGTGCATCTGGAATATGCCAGGCGCATATTAAATGAACTGGCCGCGGAAGCCATTGTGGAGGAGGGAAGGATAAGAGAGGAGGAGGAAAGAAGAAACAAAGAAGAGGTGGAGAGAAGATATAAAGAAGAAGAGGAAAGAAGATACAAAGAGGAGGAGAGAAGATACAAAGAAGAGGAGGAGGAGGAAAAGGAGAGAAGAAGAAGAAATTTCAGAATCCCAGAGAGCGAAAATTGGGATTCTGAAGCGACATATCCTGCCTCTGCTCTCTCCCCCAAAAAGGTAAAAAGTAACTGGGGGACAAGATGTGTATGCGGCGCCAGGCCTGGAAGGTGCCACCATTAACCAGGTGTCCATGAAGTTCCAAACAAAAAAAAACAGCCCTTTTCAGGGCTATCCAATACTCTAGAAAAGAAATAACGATCGATTTGCCAATGTGTGTAGGTAGAGTAGTGTGATTATAAACACTAACTCTTTTTTAAGATAGTGTGAGGGTATGTGTTTGTGTGTTGGTGCTTGTAAGAGCTAAGGTATGTTTGTGGGAATAGTAGATTATGGGTTTCTTTATTGTTTCTTAGCGTAGGTGAAGAGTATAGTTAGGGTTCTGTAAGCGCTCACGTACGATTGTGTGGACAGTAGATTATGGATTAGTTTATTGTTCTTAGCGTATGTGGAGAGTATAGTTTGGGTTTTGTAACCGCTCACGTACGATTGTGTGGATAGTAGATTATGGATTTGTTTATTGTTTCTTAGCGTATGTGTTTGTGTGTTTGTGTTTGTGTGTTTGTGTTTGTGTTTGTACCCGCTCACGTACGATTGTGTGAATAGTAGATTATGGATTTGTTTATTGTTCTTAGCGTATGTGAAGAGTATAGTTTGGGTTTTATTATATGAAATGAAAAAGTAGGGGGATGTTTTCCTTCACGTCCGCGCTTTTCGTATAAGAACCCACAGTATTCGTCGTTCAAACCATTCTGCAAAGAATAAAAAAAGAAGATGGCTTCTAACCAAATGGACAAAATGGAAAAATTTCAAAACGTCCTCGACAATTTAGGAATGATAGAGCAAATGTTGGTTAACCTAAACGAGGATCACTATTCTTATAGTCCCCATCGAGTGAAGATGGAGATAAACAATTTACGAAAAATGAAGGTAATCATCAGAGTTCTGTTGAAAGAAATAAAGGAGGAGAAGGAGGATGAAGAGGAAAGGATAAGGATGAGAGCATGGAATGAAAAAATTGAAAAAGAAGAAGAAAATGAAAAGAGGAAGAAAGAAGAGGAGGAAGAGAAGAAGAAAGAAGAACAGGAGAAAAAAAAGAAAGAAAAGAAGAGAAAGAGTGTTGGAGATAAAATAAGAACTTGGTGGAGAAAAAGAAGAAACTAGAAGCAGAAGAAGAAGAAAACCCAAAGGCCCTTTTCAGGGCCAGCCATATTTCTCGAAAAGAGATAGCCTTTCCATTGCCTACCCCTTTTTCTTAAATTTAAATTTAAATTTAAATTAAAAAAAATTAAAAAAAAAAAAAAATCCCAAAAGCCCAAACTCTATTCCCCATGTTAATTTCCCTTGTCCCTAGACAGACCCAAACTCTATGTTAAATTCCCATTGTCCCTAAAGTGACCCACGATTTCTCTCCATGTTAAATTTCCATTGTCCCTAATCTGACCCAGGGGTCTTTTTAATGCTAAGTCCCATTGTCCCTAATGTGCCCCACTTTACTACTATCGAGGTTTCTATTATATAGAGAATCCCTCCTGAAATATAAGACCTAGAAAACCAACAGATGCTGGTGGTTACTTTTCACCCCGATGCCCTGAAGTAATAACAGATCATTCCGAAGCATTGACACTAGATGAATTTTCCGAACATTTTAATGGCAGATTCCAAAAAGGTTGCGTACCTAACTATCCCAACGACTATCTGATACGTGCCGAAGTAACTTCAAACCAGGCAACATATTCAGGCGCATATTGCTGCATAAACAAGCGTTGCCTATTTGCAAACATATGTCGGAGACCGACTAGTTTAGGAGTTCGACGACAGGAACTAGATATACTATCAATCAGAAGTTATGATGTCAAGCTAAAAATTTAGTCTGTCTTCTAACACGCAAGATCTGTGCCATTCAATATCTTGGAGAACCATTAATTTCAGAAAACTAATAAATAACCGCAAGAGCCACATTCGCAATAAAATCAACGCGAAACTCGACAACCACCACAACTGAGCATTCAGTCGAGTCTCTCTAGATTCTCCAACTACTACAATTTGACAAGACATTCAGTCAAGTCCAGATCGCGGGTTCGAACCTCGGCCGAGTCATACCAAAGACTTATTTTTTTAAAAAAGTACTAGCTGCCTCGCTTGGCGCTCAGCATGAAGAGGTTAATGTTAGGACTTGTCGACCTGGTGTCAGGATAATGTAAGTGGGTGGGACATGATGGTACGTGTCTGCGGCATGATGTCCCAGTGCTAGACATCCGAGTAAACTGCTACACTGTAGGCATCGTAGCGATATGACTGGACAGTTTTTATAGCTACGTTAAAAGTCCAAATCTCTCTCTCTCTCTCTCTCTCTCTCTCTCACGCACACACACGCGCGCATGTACGCACACGCACACACACACACTCAGGGTCAAGTCCCTGTAGGTGCTCCCGATTGAAACTATCCTGGGATGGACCAATAAACAACGCACACGTAAGGAATGGCTCTGGATACTACAAATGAAAACTCATGCGGAGTTTTCCTAATGATAAAGTCTAACCTACCTAATGCATTCTCATAAAAAGGACGGCGAGGCATACGTTTATCAGACGTACACAATTATGCGATACTATTTACCCAATTATGTATTCCAGACTTCTTAACATGTATTAGTAGTAGTAATAATAGTAGTAGTAGTAGTAGTAGTAGTAGTAGTAGTAGTAGTAGCAGTAGTATTTTAACTTTTGTCACAATGTTATTGACATGTTTCCTCCCTACCTCTATGCATAACGTTACCGGGATATAATTTCTAATGTACATTTTGTAGATGGCGTTGATTTGTCGCCACTCATCGTATCCGTCCTTTGTTCCTAGTCTAAATTAAGCCAAAACATGCACGATGATTGTCAGTTTCATAAGCATGGCAATAAGTTCCAGTAACCATTAAGCGCACAAAGCACGTGCTTAGGACATCTGCTCAACAGGGGAAGCAGAAACAAGTTCCAGTTAATTGCTGATGATAAAATTGGATGAATTATATATGACAATTTCGATCTGCATGTACGAGTATTTTGATTTGGAATGATGGAAACACTGGCACCTTTTTAGCTTTTAATTTTTTTTTCATTTTTGTTTTATTTTTATATTATTTATTTGAGTTTCGCATTTTGTAAGAGAGACGGGAACCGAAATATCTTTAGTGGCAGCGGAAAATAAATTGCTTATATATATGTATGTGTGTGTGTGCTTTCTGTACATCGTAGGCAATAAGTCTCTCAGTTAAAATTAATACAGTCAAACTAGCGTGGTCACTACTGCAGGAATATCAATACATAGCAACAATGAAAATTATATCATAAGCACCACATGGGGGCATTATCATTTCTACCTGTATGTTCTTGCTTACGGAGTGTTAGAGCAAAAGAGAACTGTAATCTACAGGATTGCAAAAATCAATAACCGGCTTCGCAATTTCTCTTAAACTTTTATTGCTAATAATTATCCTCTAATTGGAAATGTTTTCGCTTCATCACAAAGTTAGTTAAGGCTCTTTAATTTTGGTCACATTTGCATTGACATAAATGGTGTCTGCATCATTGAAACCGCATCTCCATAAGAATTTATCTCGCAACAGCGTCAACGGTGTCATATCCTAGGATGATTGTCGTTTCTGGTTAAGACCTTTCACGAAGAGTTACGTGTACTTGTAAATTTCATCAAAATTGTCTGATAATGAGATCGACTGATTGATAGACAAACAGACACAGAGACATAGATGTGCACAGAGGTAATAGAAATTGTATTAGCAATTACTACTTTTAGTCACGTCCATTTTAGTGTTGCTCTGAGTTGCTTCGCCTAATTAAAACTATTTATAATATCATTACAATATATGCAATTTTACTAATACTTCCAACATGATTTTGAGGTGTAGGTAATACTTTATATATAAATCTTGGTTGTACACATATAACCATTAGACAGTAGGTCACTAAACATATGTGTTGATAGAATAATGAGTTCTGTTGGATTGTAGATGGCTGGGTATTGGTCACTACACACGGTGTGTCCATGTTGTACTGTAGGGTGTTGATTAATAGATGACTGGGGATTGAACACTAAACACGGCGTGTTCATGGTATAACGTGTGCCGTTATGTAGTAGATAACGGGGTATTGCTCACTACATACGGCGTGTTGATGACATAGTGTTGGGTTTTGAACTGTAGATGACGGGTTATTGGTCACTACCCATGGTGTGTTCGATAGCATCTGTGGGGTGTTGGATAGTATATGACTAAGTTGTTGTTGTTGTTCTAGGGTTTAACGCCATTTTTGAGCACAAGATAGGCTATACATGGCGGCCAGTATTAATGGTGGAGGAAGAACCCTGGAAAACCCAGGTAAGAACCACCGACCCACGAGAAGCTACTGGCAGGCTTTCCCACGTACCCACGCTAGCCGAGCCTTGGACTCCAACCTACGCAGACAGAGGTGAGATCGCAGTGATCCGGAACGGTGAGCGCTTTAGACCGCTTGGCCACCCGGGGCCCCCTTTATGACTAAGTATTTGTTGGATAGTGTATGTCGGGTGATGGATAGTGGATTACTTGGTCCCTACACACGGCGTGTTAATGGTATAGTGTGGAATATTCGATATTAGATTACATTGGTCACTACCCCATAACATTCGAACCTTTGTCCCCATATAATATCTGTCCTTTGTCCCTATAAAACGATTTAACCCAATAAACTTGTGATACCATGAACACTTTTGAGCCCAATAAACAGTTATGACCCATAAACACTTTTGACGCCATAATACCATCTTCTTGTTAAACATAAGGACACTTGAAACATGGGATTTCTTATATGACCCCAAAGTGGCTCTCGCGTGCTAACCTACGGCGTAATGATAATACCGTATGTTCCTAGAGACTGATACAGTTATTGATAGATGGATAGATATAGAAAGATGAACGGATAAATATAGCTTTGATCGATCGAATCATATATAGATGGACTTGCTTTTAAGTAAATGATTTTTTTCAAAATATTTAAACTTTAAATTGTTTGTTTTCTGCCTTTTTACTAACACGTGAACATTATGCCAATTTCGGTATACTCGCGGATGTGCAAGACTTTCTTGTAGAACCAAACCAAAATAAACTAAAACTATACAGCAAAATTAAAGCAACAGAACCAAACCAAAATAAACTAAGACTATACAACAAATTAAAGCAACCGGTCGCCAGTTTACTTAGCGGTTGTCTTCTCCTCGCAGCCACAACTGCTTAAATGATTAAAACCTTCTCTAAATAGGCATTAGAAGAGGAATGCACGAAATACACGTACACGTATGCAGAAGATCTTTCAGATAATCAAGCGCCCTTGCAAGATATATATCACGCTAACACAAGAAACGTATAACGTAATTCCCGTAGGACAAAAAATTGCAAAAGCCGCGAAATCACCCCACCCAACCGATTTCAATCTAATATGACTATTTATTTATTTATAGCTTATTATCCTAGGAAAACATACATGTAGCTTCTTTACATTCAAATCCATCCAGATTGTCCAGTTCGGCTTGTTTTGTTCTGGGGAAAACTCCGTGCCGTGGGATAGAAAGAAAAATGACTACAAACCTGTACATGGCGATAATGAAAGCAAGACTCACTTTTCCAGGTTGTAAACATGCACACTGTTCAAATGATTGTTTCATTGTCTACTGGCTCTAATAAACCTTTCTCTCCTTACGAGTTTGAAAAGGTCGTATGTCAAACACAAATCGTTTGGTCGCGACACAAGGAGAGTGAGAGCAAGAACCAAACAAATGCGTGTGTTGTGTACGACTGCATATTGCCCTGCTGATGTCTGGGTTTATTTACTTCTGACTGATTAAAAACGCACTGGAAATCTGCTTTGCTTCATTCATATAGCATTGTGTTCCTTTTTAGTCATGCCGTCTTTATTTTCATTTAATAGTTTGTTTATTGTTCACTTTGTTTTGCATTGTTCTACTCTTGGATGATTTATACAAGAAACTTTGGTACTCAGAGCACAATACGCTTTATGACATTTCCTGCAAAAATCTAAAACTTTCAGACTTTTTCTCATCTCAACAGTAGATGACATTTGATCACAGAACAGCCAGACAGTGTTCTTTTGGACTGAAAACAACAATGAAATTATTTTAAGACTAGTGGAATCATGCTAAAGCGAAATTCATGTCAGTCTGGTAGAATCCTGCCGCGATGAAATTAATGGTCAGTCTGGTGCAATCTTGCCACAATTAAAATTAGAATTAGTCTGCATGTAGTAATGATTTTAAATGTGTTTCTCTGGTACATCGAATGCTTACAAACTTGTAAAACAAACTTCCACTTATATTGAAATGCCGATTTGCTAAATAGCACGTCAATTATCTTCTAGTATATTTCCGAACATATAACGTTTTTATCCAAACATACGCGCTAGTAATTACTATCTACTGGAGTAAGTTTTTTATTATTTGGCATATTCATGGACAGTTTGTATGATTCACAAATGTCTGGAACTCAATACCGTTTGAAAGAACTAGTAAAATTGAAATGTCATCTCGTGTGTCTGTGAAAGACAACAGATCTTATTGTATGTATAAAAAAAAAAAAAACAAATATCAAGATGCCATAATAGTGGGGATATACGATAACAATTGAATAGAAAATTATAGTTTTCCTGCAGTTAATGGAGCTAGTAATAATCTTTTTGAGCTATTGGCATTGTTATGATTTTGATGACTGTCACTCTTTTGAATGAGATCATGTAGATTTCAATCGATACGTGTGTTCCAGCTGTGAAAATGCCATATTTCATTTTCATTTCAACGCAGTGCATCGGTGGGACAAAGTTACCACGACCTCTTAAAAGATGGAATACTTCAGATATTCATTTATTCTTATGTTTGGCTATATTATTGGAGTTGGTAAGTAGATTGATTTGATAAAAATAATAATAATAGTAATAATAATAATAATAATAATAATAATAAAGTTTAGAATCTCTGGAAAAAATATTATCAAAGGTGTTTAAAACTCATTTTCAGAATCTCATCAAAATTATTATCGCATGATGGTGATTATTATTATTATTATTATTATTAAATCACAATTCGTTTGAAATGTTCAACTCCGGCTTCGGTCATCATGAGAAACCTGACATGGGTGTTTGTTTGTGGTTGTTCTTGTTTTGTTTTTAATTTGTCTGTTATTCCTTCAAGGGTCCCATATACACTCTTCTCAGAAAATACACATTTAGTAGTAGTGTTCGTACATTCGCTCAGACACGTTTCGTGCTGACATTTTGGGCAAAGTGACTTACCCAAGGATAATCGACGCAAACTACATTTAACAACTGCTTCTGGGAGATAGGAGGTAGATTTCTATATTTTACATCTTAGTTATTCGTATTAAATATAAGATACAGATAAAACACACATTCCTTCAATTTTACTTTAAAATTTTAAAAAGGACTCAAATGATTAAGTGCAGTTAAATATTAAAAATTATATTGGAAACCATCCGTGTTCTTTTTATATCTATTTAATGCAATTTCTCCTTTTATGAATGAATATACTTTGCCGACTAGAAAATTGAAATAATAGATTTTCAATAAAAAAAAAGTGTAGAGTTTGATTGGCTACTTATTACTACTCACAGAATGACAAATATTTATAAAATAAGACCTAGTATAAGACAATAGGTTAATTATAATAAATATGCGCTGGGAGAAGAGAAATAGTATTTAGTTTTGCAGAATTTATCATCAGCAAAATATGTCCCATATTTGCGTACAACTTATGTAAAATTAGCTATACTGTCATGGGTCAAATCGCTGCGAAACGCACTTGTAGCCACCAAAATATACTTTCCATCTTTACGGTGCTAGCTGTCTTATAGTTTGGTTTGCTTGGGAAACAAACATTGCGAGTTGCCGAAATATAATAACAAAAATTGTTTGATGATGGGAAAACATGTAATTGACCTTGTTTGACAACAATATCACATTAATTAGGAATTATTATTATTATTATTACTATTATTATTATTATTATAACAGTAGAGCTGTTGTTATTGTTGATGTTGCTTATATTTGTTTTTTCAACCATATTGCATACAAAAATTTCAGTTGGATTTGTCATTCATTGTCCTGTTATAAATGGAAACTCACACAGGTCAATATGTATACTACACTGGAGATTTCATCCGATATTTTGTTACTTATCTCAGTTTTATTATTTTTCTATTTTATCATGTTCATTATGATAACAGCCAAAGAAAATGAAAATTATGCAAAAATATAAATAAAATATTATATTGGAGTCTATGTACGAATATTTACATCCGCGATAGATTCATGGCAGCTTTCATATAATCTGTCCAGGAAAACAATTACGATGGGCTTCTACTGAGAATGGAAACTAGATTTGCTATTTCCAGTTTTGGTCAGAAGTATAGTATAGTATAGTATAGTATAGTGTAGTGTAGTGTAGTGTAGTGTAGCGTAGCGTAGTATAGTATAGCATAGGAGAGAGAGACGGACAGAGACAGAGAGAGAATACTGTCATCATCACTTTATGTTTGTTTTGTGTTTAATTTGTTTGTGCTGATTTCATCAGTTTGACGATAAATCATAGGCCTGACCACCCATAACTTTTAATCTGAAGCACGGCTTTAAGAAAAGTTCTACCTGCTGTCTCAAGCCGTCTTTCTTCCACTGCTGTTGTGTTAGAGATGGCAAAAGGTCATACACTGTTCTCAGTAGAAACTGGATCCGGAGAGGCTCGTAATTCCTGATATCGGACCGCCTTGGTTTCCTTTCTGTTAAAGACCACCTGGTGTATGCTCATAGCCAGTTGGACCAACTTTGTCGACTCTCTTTCTCCGCTTTATATAGCTCTTCCTGGATCAGCTTCCTTGAAATATGGCACTTGTGCGTTCAATACATCTGGAAAATCCCAAGACTCCTCCCATATGCACTGATACATCGACATATTTGCTGCTTTTCATGTATTTATGTATTCTCTTTGCTAAGAATATATTTGCTTCTGCGTTCAGTAGCAGTATCGTCTTGAATTGACTAATGTATTGTATTCCTTCTCCGCCATGTCAACAAGCTAGTATCCCCTCATACTTTCATATCACCCGCATCAGTCCCCACAGACATCTAACTAATTTGGGGTATATCATACCACTAGGCCCTGGGACCGAGCTGTGTCTAGCTTTCCTTACAACTTCTCCCAGATTATGTTCTCTGTTAGAGTCAGAATGCGTTTGTTTCAGGAACTCTTCTGCTTCGACTATACTACACTCCCGATAGCTAGACTGCTCTTCGCCATGTTTGACGATAAATAAAACGTGTGATAAACTTATCTCAATATGATTGTTTTAATATCATTTCTAGATATATACCGTTTACATTCTTCACGGAATATTGGTATGCAAAAAGAGAATGTTATTTTGTGCTGCTATTGGATTTCAACACACGTTAGATATTGTTTTGAAAAATGTAATTATTGCAGAAAGTTTTAAACACCAGCATAAACAGAATGGTTTTAAATCTTTTTTAAATTAAATACAATAATAGTATTTGATGTTTAATATAAATGTAGTGTTTAAAAATGTGCCATCCTATCCTTTTATGACAGGATATTGGAATACACTCTGTCTGTCCGTCTTTCTGTAACCGCAGTTCGTCCTAAACCGCAAGGTGAATATTCATTAAACATGGTACAGAACTTGCCTGTGAGGTGACTATTTGCGAGTAAATATTTGTGGTCTCCTTTCCATGTGTCCATAAAGGGAGGTACACGGTCAGATTTGATAATTAAAAAAATGCAATTACAGTACATTTTTTAAAATGTTAGTAGTGAAGTGGGGCACTTTACGTACAATGGGAATTAGCATTACAGACCCCCCCCCCCCCGGGTCAGATTACCGACAATGGAAATTTAACATGGCGAAAAATCGTGGGTCAGATTACCGACAAGGGGAATTAACATGGGAATAAATCGTGGGTCACTTTACCGACAAGGGGAATTTAACATGGAGCTATAGTGTGGGTCTGTCTAGCGACAAGGGAAATTAACATGGGGGGAATAGAGTTTGGGCTTGTCTAGGGACAAGGGGAATTGAACGTGGTTTTTTTTTTTTTAAATTTTTAAAAAAGGGGTAGGCAATTGAAAAGTCATTCTCTTTTCGAGAAATATGCGTGGCCCTGAAAAGGGCCTTTGAGTTTATGTTAATGTATCCATTAACATAAAGGGCACCGCATTGGTCTTCTTCTTGTCCTTAGGCTGCGTCTCACTGTTGGCCCGTAAATCAGCACTCTTTTGAGGCATCCTTGTCTTTCTACGTAGATCCTACGTATCCACAGACTGGTGTTTGTCCTGTGGACAACGGTCCACTTGGATCGGACATACATGAGCATGTCCGTTCTAAACATCATGGAAGACACAAGGGTGGATGATTCGACTGTGGTCCACATCTTGAAGCGACGAGAACAGGTGAATCAATGCAGTGAACTGCGCTTATTTATAGGTAGAGGTAGGATTGAAACGGATTGAGTTCATTCACCAATCCAAACACGCGTTACAAAATTCAGTCAGCCCGCATCCAATCCGAAGAGAGCAGTCTGTGACGTCAGTTGGTCTATATAGATTCGCTAGCGCTTGTGTGCAGTCAATCTATGCGACAGTGATTCAACATGACGGAAATTCAGAAAACGATCCATTGGGGTGCACCAACAGGGGAGACTGCCCAAGGGAACCCGGACTTACTTTCAGAAGAGGTGAATTGGGATTTTGTGGATTTTCTCTCCTCGCAAGAATTTGTTCCGGAATCTTCGTTACCTTCTTCATTACCGCAAGTGGAGAATTTTAGACAGAGACAGAAAGAAGAATTGGAGAAATTTATACAACGACAAAAGGAAGCGGAACAAGCTTTTCTCCTACAGCAACAGCAGCAAGAAGAAGAGGTAAGAAAAAAAACAACAGCAACAACAGCAAGAAGAAGTAGCAGCAAAGAAACAAGAGGGTGAAAATCAAACGGTCACGGTACTGTTGGACATTTTAGCGGAGTTAAGAAGTCTGAAACAAATGTATCAGACTTCTTTATTACGACCGAAGAGAATACGACCTTCCCGAGCTAAACACGTCAACCCTGTGACTAAGCCTACCGTACCACCCTTAGTGATTTCAACCCAATCATCATCATCAACGTTACGCAGTCCAGAAGTAGGCCTTGGCCGTGGCAAAGGCTTAAGGCAGTTAAAGTTGATTGCTTAAACTCACCCCTACACCAAAATAAAAAGGCCCTTTTCAGGGCCACCCACATTTCTCGAAAAGAGATAGCCTTTCAATTTGCCAATAACTCAGGAAAAAAAAAACCAACCCATTTTACCCCTATAGTACGTGTTTTTGTGCGTGAGTGTAGCTTCTTATTTTAAAATCAAAACTCAAAGACACTTACCTTATATCATTAATTTATTCTTTTATCCATTGTTACAATCCAATTCACAATTCACAACACAACACTTTAATAAAAAGTTCATTGACTTCTTCTTTCTCCTTGTTTAGTCTCTCTGTTTTTTAAATTTCTTCACCGTCACACTCTTTTCCTCTTCTCCCTCCTCGCTTTCTTCCCTTCTTCTTTTCTTCTCCTGTTTCTTTTTCTTCACCTGTCTGCTTTCTTCCTCTGAATAATCCCTCTCTTCTTCCGAAGAATCCCTCTCTTCTTCTGAAGAATTCCTCTTTTCTTCTGACTCCTCTTGTTTCTTTTTTGGGCAATCTGGAGACCAATGTCCTTTTTCTTGACAATAATAACAGGCATCTTTACTTTTGTCTTTTTTAGTCCCTGTTTTTGTTTCTTTTTTGACGGTCTGGACACTCTGAAGACCAATGCCCTTTCTTCTCACAGATATAGCAAGTATCTTGACTTTTATCTCGAAAGGAAGGAGAGTAGTCCGTGGGCTGGTCTGAAGAGAATTTTCTAATGACCCCTCGCAAAGCTCTGACGAAACGTTCGATTTGGCTAGTCTCTTCCATCATTGTGCTCGGCTTGAGAGTGAAATGAATAGTGAAAGGACAAGACACACACCCTTTTATATACGCTGGTCTGCCATGACTATAAATTAGTCTATGATGTTTAAACTTGAGTCATTTGAAGTTTTGCACTCAAGATGAAACGATCCTATTCATTTGAGAAGAAAGAAGAAGAAGAAAGTAAGAGGCAGAAACGTGATCTATCGCCTCGTACCAGAGCTGAAGTCTTGGCACAAATTCATGCCAGTGATTTTGAAGAGGACATGAGTGAACCAGACTCCGAACCCTCTAAACCAAGTTCACCACCCTTAGTCAACCCTGAAAAATACTATTCCATTCGAGAGACGGAAAAGCGCTCCTCTAGAAAATTTAGAACCACGGCTTACAAATACACAGTGAAGTTTAAAGATTTCAAGGCTGAAGTGCCGTTAGAGAAAGCAGAAGTGTTTATCACTGGGGTGTGGGATTCTTTGCTCACTGCACTCAAGCGACAATGTCAACCCAAAGAAGACGATCGCTTGAGACTTTCCATACAACACGACGGTTTGAAATCCCGTTTGGATCGAGTTTAGCACCCCTGCAGAATTGACCGCTTCCAAAGTCATGGTAAAGATTCAACACGTACAACAATCTAATCATCAGTTTGACATCACCGATGGTAAAGCCACACTGGACATGACCCACGTCTCTCCTCCTCAAGGGACTGGACGCAAAAAGATGTTATTGGTGGACGACCTTCGCAACACCAAAAAGAGTCTCGTCCGAATTAACAACACTCATGACCAGATGTGTTTAGCCCGTGCCATCGTGGTGGGACGAACCTATGCCAACAAGAACGACACGGTAGAATGGAAAAGAACCTGGAACACTATTCAACGTTCCGATCGAGCCAAACAACGAAACGAAGCAGAACTCCTGTTGCAACAAGCTGACCTGTCCAAAGACACACCCTGTGGCATTCCTGAGATGCAAAAATTGCAAGATGTCCTAGCTCCACGATACACCTTGAAAGTGCACCCTCAAGAAATGCGCGGGCCTCTGTTGTTTCGAGGCCAAGATTTTAAGGATGGAAAATACATTTATGTTTATTATCACGATGACCATTTCGATACCATTACCACCATCACCGGATTCCTGGGATATGCTTATTATTGTGAGAAATGTGATTATGGTTATAACAATCGAGAGCAACACAAGCATTGTGGAATGAAATGCCCAGGATGTTTGGCCTCTCCACCCTGTCTGAGCGAAGAACCAGTGCCTTGTTCAACTTGTCTGCGCACGTTTGTCAGCCCTACCTGTTACCAACAACATTTGAAAACACAAGGTTCACAGAAGAAATGTGCTTGTCAACTCCTGAGATTGTGCCCTACCTGTGGACAAGGCCTACTTACCAATAATGCCAAGGCACACGTATGTCGAGGAAAGAAAAAATGTCACATTTGTCACCACATCGTGGACTTGGAACACCAATGCTACGTGCAAAAATACCAACCCCCACCAGAGAAAGAGGACGGTCACAAGAAGAAAGGCAATTTCATCTTTTTCGATTTCGAATGCATGCAAGAGACTGGCATTCACATTCCTAATTTCTGCGTGGCTCATCGAGCGTGCGAGAAGTGCATTCAAGAACCTATCTTCAGTCATTGCCCTCACTGCAGCAAGATTCCCGGAGGGCGTGAAAAATCTTTCGGGGACCGAACACGCTAGCCGATTTTGCCCAATGGGTCTTAGACCCCATCGACAAGACGTGGAGCCAAGAGGACATCGAACGTTACGGAGATTGTCATCGTCATGCCACGGTGATGGCTCACAATTTCTCCGGATACGATGGACAGTTTCTTTTGAGATACTATACGGAACAAGGCACCGAGTGTCCTAAAGTGACTTTGAACGGAGCCAAAATCATTTTGATGCAAGTGGGACAAGTACAGTTTAAAGATTCGATGAACTATTTGGCCATGCCTTTGAGTCGAATGCCTAAAACGTTTGGAATGACAGAAATGGCTAAAGGTTATTTTCCTCACTTTTTCAGTACGGAAGCCAATCAACATGCCGTTCTACCCCATTTACCTGAGGCTCACTATTACGACCCCGACAACATGCGTACCGAACAACGAGAAGCTTTCTACGCTTGGTACCAGGCTCACGTCTCGGACCCTTTCGACTTTCAGGAAGAAATGCTAAAGTATTGTCGTTCCGACGTGGACATTTTACGGCGTTGCTGTGGAAAATTTCGAGAACTGTTCATGGAACACGGAGGGGTCGATCCTTTGAAAGAAGCTTGCACCATTCCCAAAGCGTGTTCCTTAGTGTATCGACAACGATTCATGCCTGAAAACACCGTGGCTGTCATCAGCCCTCAAACGACCCACTTTGTCAAACGTCAATACTCGGTCAAAGCCCTACGTTGGTTACATTACTTATGCGACAAGGAAGACAAGTGGATTCAGCATGCCCGCAACGGAGGGGGTGAAAAGACCATCGGAACGTATTCGGTCGATGGCTGGGACTTAGAAAACCCCAAGATCGTGTACGAGTTTAACGGTTGCTTATTTCACGGATGTCCCGTCTGTTACCCTGACCGTAGCACTAAAAGTCAGTTTTTACAACGAACCATGGAAGACTTGTACCAGGACACTTGTCAGCGACGCCTAAAGTTAGAACAGCAAGGATACCAAGTGGTGGAAATGTGGGAACACGAGTACGATCACCGTATGAAAACTGATCCCGAGTTTAAACGCCTCGTGGAAAGTTACCAGTTCATGGACCCGCTGAACCCGAGGGATAGTTTGTACGGAGGAAGGACCAATGCCACCTGTTTGCTGTACCAAGCCGACGAAGAGAAAGGAGAAGAAATCAAATACTTGGACGTGTGTTCGCTGTATCCCTACGTGTGCAAATATTGTCGCTTTCCTGTAGGGCACCCGCAATTGCTGACGGAACACATCGACCTGAAAAACATTCGACAATACGAAGGCTTGATCAAGTGTAAAGTTTTGCCTCCCACGAACCTATACCATCCCGTCTTACCTCACCATTGTCAAGGCAAACTGATGTTTCCATTGTGCCGTACTTGTGCCGAAACGTGCAACCAAGACCAGCCTTGCCATCACAGCCAGGAAGAACGTGCCTTGACGGGAACCTGGGTCAGCGTAGAATTGTTCAAAGCTCTGGACATGGGATACCAACTGTTAGAAGTGTACGAAATTTGCCACTTTCCCAAGACACAACAATACCACAAAGGTGACCCCAGTCAGAAAAGCATTTTCGCTGACTACGTGGATGCCTTTTTGAAACTGAAACAAGAAGCCAGCGGCTATCCGTCCTGGTGTCACACTCCCGAAGACCAAATACAATTCAAAGAGAAATACTATGAACAAGAAGGCATCTCTTTAGATCACATCGAGAAAAACGAAGGCAGGCGATCGTTTGCCAAAGTGATGTTAAATTGCTTGTGGGGTAAAATGGCACAACGACCGTGTTTACCCAAGACGGAATATTTGACAGAACCTTCCCGCTACTTCCAGATGATTCACGACAAAGCCAAATACATGAAACACGTGGACGTCGTTCGTGAGGATTTGATCTTGGTCAATTACGAAGAAGATCTGGACTTTGTACAAGACGACCCTTTTGGAAATGTCATCATTGCGGCTTACGTGACAGCCCATGCTCGCTTAAAATTGTACGAAGCTTTAGAACTGTTAGGAGAACGCATCCTGTACTTTGACACGGACAGTTGCATTTACATCCATCACCCGAGTCAACAGCAACCTAACATCGAAGGAGACCGTTTAGGAGCCTGGACAGACGAGCATCCCGACGACAAGATTCTAAGTTTCGTCAGTGGCGGTCCCAAAAATTACGGCTACGAATACCGGGACAAACAAGGAGAAGTGCACACTACGTGCAAAGTGAAAGGACTGACTCTGAATTATCGTACCAGTCGTGTGGTCAATTTTGGGGTATTGAAAGAAGCCTTGCAATCGGGAGAGGATGCAAACTTTAAAGTGACCACTTACCAACCAATCAAGATTGTACGTTTACCCACTCACCACATCGTCAGTCGACCCTTGGAAAAAGTCTATCAAATCGTGTACCAGAAGCGAGTTCGACTTCCCAATCATTTCACCTTACCATATGGACACGTTGGTATAAAACATTGGTTGTAAGAGGATAGTCACACGCTAGAAGGATGACTTCGCCACAGCAAGAATCGAGTGAGAAACCCGATGAGAGCTCCAAGTTCAAACCCTACCATTTTCCAGTCTTCTTACCTGACTATTGTGATTGTGCCCGTCGATTGGACACGTTTCAGAAATGGCCTACGGATAGGGAAGGATTACCTTCTTCGCATGTTTTAGCTAGAACAGGATTTATCTACTTGGGACCTGATTCAGGATTGGGATACGAGGTACAGTGTTTCGCTTGCGGACTGAAGTTACGAATGGATCTATGTATCTATAAAGATTCAGCTATTATAGAACATACTCGATGGTCTCCGCACTGCCCTTACCTTTCTATGGCCTTTCCACCCATCACACTACGGTACAATGTTGACGGTACCTTAGAGACGGTACCTTCCAAAACAAGACATACAAAACGTAAAAAAGGAAAGATGTACAAGCTGGAGACTGCATTGCGACTAGTATAAAAAGGGGGCTATGGTCAAGATCGATAGTTCATTGGGACTACCAAGACCGAGCGAACAAGATGAATACTTTCAGAGAAACACAAAACAAGTTGTTTAGAAAGGCACAATTCAAGTGTGAGGCTTCGGAAGTGGAATGCGATTGTGAGCCTTGCGATGGGTACGATGCTGTACGTTGTGACCTTAGCGATGCCGTAAAGCATCATGGGAACTTTAGTGTCACTACCCCTATTATGGAAAGGGATGCTGTGCGTGTCAAACCTGAGGGATGCGAAAGTGATGCCGCTCGTCCTCTTGGACATTTTACTGGGTTTCGTTTTAAAGGGGAATGTTCACCTTCACGTCTACCCCCCTACGGATGTCATCCAGCCCTGAGTAAACTCCTGTCCATGTCACCCAACCCTGATCGAAACGAACCTGTGAAAGACGAATAATCGTTTCCTGTGCGTTTGTCGGAATACTGCGACTTTGAAAATCGTCTTCAATCGTTCAAAGGAAAATGACCTCAGTATCTGGCAGGACCGACCCCCGAAGAATTAGCCAGAGCCGGATTTTTCTACTTGGGCGAAGGAGATAAAGTCAGTGCTTCAGTTGCGGTGTGTCACTTAATTACTGGGAACCGCAAGATTCGGCCTACGTAGAACATGCTCGATGGTCACCGAATTGTCATTACTTACCCTTCGTGGGACCGAGACATTGAAGTAACTTACCATAATCTGTTCATGGATACTTTACAAGAGAACATTCGTGCTTTGCCTGTGGAGTTGAGAGAACGCATTTACCGAGAGCTGGTCAAAACACAAGTGAAACGTAAAGAACCATTGCATCCGTTACGTCACCGGTGTTGGAACCACTGGTACCTGAAGGCTATACAAGGACTGATTCAGTTGAAAGTGTTCCATTGGACAAACATTGATCAACGATCCTCTGGTTTTAAAAAGGATTGGTTTGTTATGGACGATTCTATCTACTACATCATTGTAAACTTATTGCATCGAATTCCAGAGGAAGAGTTAACGAATTACTAACATCTTGAACACAATGTCAACTTAGTGAAAGAGGAAACTTCTGAACGAATTGTAATGTGTAGATTAGTGACTAAACGATTTAAATTCGACACTGAAGTAAAACCATGTTTGTGCAAAGAGTACATTTCTTGTGTCAGACCAAAGAGGATTTAGTATGACCTATTCATGGATACTTTGCTAGAGAACATTCGTGCTTTGCCTGTGGAGTTGAGGGAACGCATTTACCGAGAACTGATCAAAATACAAGTGAAACGCAAACGCAAAGTGATTGAACCGTTTTTAAATTATGCTCTGTTCCAAAGTATAAGAAGACTGATTATGAGTGGATATTACATCAGGCACAAAGGTAAACGAGGCTATTGGCCACCACCCAAGGATTCCAAAAACAGTGTATATACTTATGGATACTTTACAAGAGAACATTTTGGGCTTGCCTGAGGAGTTGAGAGAAAGGATTTACCGAGAGCTGTATTGCTTCCGAAACAAAGAGACTATAAAATCAGGCTGCCATGCCACGGATTATGTCACAAGTGATTGAACAGATTCCGTGGAAGGAACTCAATGACCATATTCAAACCGTGGATCATTACCATCGATTATTACAAGAACTGTATCCATTCAATTTGGGACCACAAGTGGTGTGTGTCTTAGTGACTTGTTTTCTGGGATTTCGTTTACCAGCCGATTCTTTGTGGACTCTTTACGATCAGTACTTACCACCTCAATGGCCTTAAACGGTCACGAAAAACTTCTTTTGCTCAAAGCCTTGCGGTTTCATCTGGATACTTCTCGACCTCTACGGGAAAAAAAGATTCGTCAACTTTTAGCTACCCAAGACGTGTATGACGATGTGTGTGTAGCTTGTGACTTACATCCCCATTGGACAGATGTCCGTGTCTGGAAAGAATGGAATTTTGAGGCTTGGACCCAAGAAGTGGCCCAGTATGCACGAGAGTTGTTCAAGGAAAAAAGTTACTTTTCAACCCGTGTTAGTGACGGTGCCAGAAGAACCCGTCACCCAGGACGGAACTGTCGTGGACAGGCCTGAAAGACCCTTTCGGGAGGACCCTTGTGTGACCTTACCCCCTACTATAGAACTGGTTAGAACATTACCCGAAACATGTTGTTGTACAGACACTTGTTTTTATTCCACGTTAATGGTTATCATGTGCCTTTTATTCTTGTACTTAAGCCTTTGGCTTTTATGTATTTTTGTCTTTCGTATTCATGTTTGAAAAAAACCTTCAATAAACGTGTTCTGAAAAAAGTATATAAACTCTTGTCTTGTTTGTTTTCGTGTCACAAGTGACATTCCTCACACTATGGCTACCTCTGCTGTCTCTGCTCCCTCTTCCTCTACTGTCAGAGTCATCGACGAACACTTAGATCGTGCCAGTTGGGAGGCTTTGTATCTTCACCATCCCTTTAACATGCTCATTGCTGGATCTAGCGGTTCAGGCAAAACCGAATTCGTCAAACGTTTGATCGAACATAAACATCATTTGATCGATCGGCCACCTCAACGGGTCGTGTGGTGTTACAAAGAGTGGCAATCGGCGTACAGCCTCTTGCGAGAAAGTCAAGGCGATTCCATCGTGTTTGTGGAAGGCATTCCTAAAGAAGACGACGGCATCATCTCTGACTCCCGTCAAACCCATTTGGTCATTTTTGACGACATGTTAGGAGAAGACGAAGAAGAAATTAAACTGTGGTTCACGCGCAAAGGGCATCACCGTAATGCCAGTGTCGTTTACATCACCCAAAATTTGTTTCAACAAAGTAAAGCCCATCGCACCATCAGTCTCAATGCGCATTACGTGGTCTTGTTTAAAAGCCCTCGAGATAAATCGCAAGTGCAAGTCTTAGCCAAACAGTTAGGAACGCCTTGGCTGACTCAGGCGTACGACGATGCCACTCAAACGCCGCACGCCTATTTACTCGTCGATTTGAAACCTACAACCCCCGAGGATTTGCGATTTCGTACTCACTTGTTTCACCATTGGTGCCAAGACGGAGGGCCTGTCCTGTACACGTCTCCGTCCTCGACTTCATTTCACTCCACATAAAAAAAATCTATAAAAACCTCAGACCCTTTTCGTCTGTCTCACACAGTGTGAACATGACGTCCCTTCAGTCGCATCTTCCCGTCAAATTGATTCGTGCCTTGTATGGCATCAGTCGAGAAAAAAATCCACAAATACGAGCTCGTGTCTTAGAAGCTAGTCTCAAAGAAGTCTTACGATGGTTCACGGTGACGGCACGTCAAATACTCCAAGGAATCATTCAGATTCCTCATCAAACCAAACGCTTTTTCGATCGAAACAAAGTCGCTTTGGTCCAACTGGCCGATCCCCGCATCGACACTCAAACCAAAAAACAAATCATTTTGAAACCTGGAGGGAGTGGTACTCTAGGAGGGGTCATCATTCGCTCACTCTTAAGATGGGATCTTAATGCCCCCAAAGTTATCCCCAAGAAAAAAGTTCAACGAAGCCCCAAGAAGAAAAAGAAAAACTCCAGGTCCCCAAGAAGAAAAAGAAAAACTTCTCCAGTGGCGGGACCGTCCTCTGACCAGACACCACCCCGGAAAAAGAAAAGAAGCCCCCAGAAAAAGAAAAGTCCACAGAAGAAAACTAGTCGCAAGAGAGGTACTTCTTCTTCGGCCAGGACACAACCTTACACTCGCAAACCACGACCTGCCGCGGCAGTGACACGGTCACCGGCAGCCTCACGTTCATCCACTTCTCCATTAATGACACCAAGAACTGAAGAGTACTTGGAGACGTTGATCACACCAAGAACATCTCCGTTGATGACCCCAAAAAGAACTTCCCCAGTGGCAGGACCCTCCAATTTAGCGGCAGTGGCTGCTGCTCACAAAGTACCTTCTCCCAAAATCAAAGTCCATGAAGGATCGGGCATGTTACAAAGTTTACTGGATTTGTCCAAGCAAGAACTGGCTCGATTTAGTCCGTTGCGTACCCCTCCACGACGTGTCATGCCTGTCCTCAAACTGATACGACGTAAAGACAATCAGTGGCGACGCGTTCCAGTATAAAAAAGGCCTGTGACCAAGTCGGGGGTATCAGTGTTTTTTTGGTGCTCCTAAAGACTCAAAGATGTCACCCTCCAGAAAACCCCAAGGAAAGAAAAGAAAAGGACTACCACCACGTTTAGTCAAACATGGGGACATGTTATCTGTCCTGTTCAAAGCTTCTCCACCTCTACGAAAAAAAACTCATTCAATCAGCCTCCAAAGAGGTCATCGATACCGTGTGCGAATGTTGTTTGAACGTCTTGAAAGGCACGATCCCATTGTCCAAACACCAGAAACAATGCTTAAG
The DNA here is from genome assembly GCA_028554795.2 of Sinohyriopsis cumingii. Classification (NCBI taxonomy): domain Eukaryota; kingdom Metazoa; phylum Mollusca; class Bivalvia; order Unionida; family Unionidae; genus Sinohyriopsis; species Sinohyriopsis cumingii. Next base: position 99,417,948 of record CM068831.1, read on the forward strand.
CAAACATCGTCACGTTCTTCGCCAAATGGTTCAAAAGAAAATTCCCATTCGTCAAAAGAAGAAGATGTTGGTCCAACGTGGAGGCATTTTGCCCCTCTTGTTAGGCCCCATACTGAAAAGAGTCTTGGGAACCATGTTGGGAGGACTGGTGGGAGCAAGATAAAAAGGCCTTCGGAAGTCCCAAGATCTCAGAATCGACCCCTGACAACCCCATGGAAGGACGAAAACTAGCTTTAGTGCCTTACAAACGATGGATGGAATACCATCGGTGGCAAGAACAACGCACCCCGCATTTACCTCCCAATCCCAATTTGAGCGAGATGTCCCAGTTACAACACGAATTGCAGTCCTTGATGGATCGCCAAGATTTGTCCGAAACAGAAAAATCGCAAAAGTACGGTCAACTTTTGCAACGACTGCAACTCTTTCACCAGAAAGCTTTAGACGAAACAGCTCTAGCCACTCTGAAAGATTTTAAGACCTTGATGAAAAGTCCAGCACCATCACCAGTACCAGTACCAGTACCAGTGACCAAGACAGAAAAAGGAAAAGAAGAAGAAGGGTTTCAAATTCCACCAGAAAAAGAACGCAAGTTAACAACACCACCTACCTCCAGAATTGGATGGATTAAAAAGATGATGGCCACCCCTTCTGCATCACAAGAGAAAAAGAAAGTGAAGACAAAAGTGAAGACAGAAGTGAAACAAGAACCGATATCCCCCGCTCAGACATCCTCCTCCTCTTCAACACCTATTGCTGGTCGCACACGCAAAGCATTGCAATCCAAGAAAATACCCCAAGAGAAAAAGAGTAGCATCCTCCAAGAGTGGGTGCCTTATTAACACACAAACCAACAAATGGAAAAAGTCTTAGCCAGCATTTACTACGATCCCTCCCATCCTGCAGGTTACGCAGGAGTTCAAAAATTGTATCGTGCTGCCAAAACTCGACTGAAAAGTCTCCGTTTACCTCAAGTGCAACGATGGTTACAAGAACAAGCTACCTACACTTTACACAAACCCATTCGACGCAAGTTTGCCAGAAGTCGCACCCGAGTGGAAGGCATCGATCATCAATGGCAAGCCGATTTAGCCGATGTCTCTCATTTGGCCAGCTACAATCGTGGTTACAAATATTTGTTTTGTGTCATCGACGTCTTTTCCAAATTTGCCTGGGTCGTGCCTTTGACTTCCAAATCGAGCAGCGAGTTAGTGCGAGCCCTGCAACGGGTGTTGAAACAAAGCGGTCGTCACCCTCTTCGATGGCAAACGGACAAAGGCACCGAATTTCTGAACCAAGCTTTCCAAAAAGAATTAAAGAAACGTGACATTCATTTTTTTACCACCGAGAATCCCGAAACCAAAGCCAGCATCGTGGAACGTTTTCAACGCACTTTGAAAGAACGCATGTGGAAATATTTTACGCATCACCACACTCTGAAGTACATCGACATCTTACCGCACCTGGTGCAAGCGTACAACCAATCTTACCATCGAAGCATCGGACGTGCCCCGCAAGACGTGACTCCCGAGAACGAAGTGTTGGTGTTTGAGAGCCTGTTTGGTACGTCCCCGACGAGGGCTGTCCCCAAGAAAAGAGGAGAGTTGGCCGTAGGAGATTGGGTGCGCATTGGCAAAACCAAACGCACTTTCGACAAAGGTTACTTACCTAACTGGACGACCGAATTGTTTCGCGTCACTGGACGAGTGCATGGCCGTCATCCTGCCGTCTATAAATTGGAAGACATGAACGGAGAAGTGCTCAAAGGAACGTTTTATTTACCCGAGTTACAACGTGTCACCAAAAAAGAAGACGACGTGTACGACATCAAAAGCATTCTTGAACGCAGAACCCGTAAAGTGGGCAAACGACGTGTCAAAGAAGTCAAAGTACGTTGGAAAGGATATCCACCCAGTTTTGATTCTTGGATCGACGCTTCGCAAGTCATCGACTATAAAAAGAAGTGACCATCATGCCCTTTCACACAGACGCAGCTACGTCGACCACTCCTCCTTCACCTAGTTCTTCTGTGCAAGATTTACAAAAACAACCCTTGTGGGTGTGATGTGGAGAACGTGTGCCTAAAACGCAAATCGTCTTTTTCTGCCAAATCTTCGTGGTGTATTGTGTCATCGGGGCAGCCATTGCCAATTTGAGTTTGCAACAAGGAGACAAACAATTGTGGACCATTTTATTGAGCAGCTGCATCGGTTACCTGCTTCCCAATCCCTCCCTGAAATTCTCCTCGAACGGGAACCACGGGAACCTTGTGTCCAGTGCCAGTGCCAGTCACCACTCCAATAACAACAACCACAACCAGAACCCCATTTTGAGCGGAGACACGCCTCTGACGTCCACTAACCCCTCGGACAGCCACAGAACTCTGGAATTATGAGTCACCAAAACCAATTTTACTTAACCTTACCCAGTGACAGTTCCATGGAGGTGTTTCCCCACAACACATTGTGCTGTTACACGGCCAAATTACCTCAGGCCATCCCCTTAGATCACGAAGACTATTGGGAAGTGGCTTTGGTAGAAATGATTCACCCAACACAAATCAAAAACATCACTGAAACTCAAAACACTTTTGACGTCGAAATTCTGGACCCAGCACTGCAGCAAACCATGACGGCCACTTCTCAACATAAAAATCATCTTGCGAAGGACCCAATACCCCGCAGCAGCAGTGACCCTTCTCCTCCTCTTTACGTTTATCACTTTAAAATTAATTCAGGCCATTATTTTAGTGGTCAACATCTGGTGGAGGCCATCGCTGACAAATTCTATGCAACGTTTGAGAAAGTTTTAAAAAAACGTGTCACCATCGAGTACCACAAACAGTCTCACCGTCTACTCATCAGATTTGATAGTGAGGAAAAAAGTATACGTATTAAATTTTGCCCTGGATTGTATGACATTTTGGGTGGAGACCTCAATTTGGTCACGGATAAGCAGACCAAAAAGATTCACATCGCAGAGATTGACAACAACGTGAATTTTGCGAGGTACTTTCGTTACCCGGTAGAACTGAACCAAGGACTGAATTTGATATTCGTGTACTCCGATGTGGTGGAGTACAACGTGGTGGGTCCCCCTGCGGGTCCGGGGTTGTAGAATTGGCCCGACGTGCCTCGCTACGTGTCGTAAAAGGCGACTAAGTAGAGGCAACCTGTTTGCCGTGGGTTGCGTCCCGTGTCGGGGGAGGAAAGGATCCTGGTAGTTGAGCAGTTCCCTGCAACACACTACTTTGGCCTCTACTTCTCTTAGACGGGTGGTCGGGATGGGCCCGGTTCCGACAAATCGGCTGGTCACGCCGAGCCCTAGGAGGTCTTTATTAACTTTCTCACCTTCTTTCTCTCTCTCCTTGTATCTCTCTTGATACCACCGTTGCCCCTATATTCTTTTCCTTTATATTTCCCTTTTCCAAGTCTTAGAAGGCTTCCTAGAAGGCGGTGGCTTAACGGGTCAATCGGGGGGTAATTTTACCGACCTTAGAAATTGGCGACTTCAGGGTCATTCAAAGGTAATTTTATCAACTGAGTATGGCATCTGTGTATCCCTGACACTTGAAAAGTGTCCCCTTGTTGGGCTCCTTGGTGGGTGGGGAGCACGGGTGCTGAATTTTTAATCTAACCATCATGGATAATTCCCAAAAAAATCAAAATAAAAGATCGAAACCCTTATCAGAGTCTGACGATGAACCATGTAGTGTGGAGTCATTTCCACGCTTCATGGTCATACAGTCAAAAGATGCCACGAAACCGCTTGCCGCACTATCTCCATTTGTCATCGAAAAGAGTATCACAGGATCGATTGGCACACCTAAAAGTGTTAAAAAGTTGAAATCGGGTTGTCTTCTTATTGAGTGTGAGCGACGAGGTCAATCAGACAATATCAGGAAAATGAAAACGTTCTTTGATATCCCAGTAACCTCATTCGCTCACACCACACTGAATACGTCCAAAGGCGTGATTCGCTGCCGTGACTTGGCTGGAGTCACCGACGCTGACATCATCGAAGGAATGAAAGATGAAGGTGTCACTGCAGTCCGACGAATACGTATTAAACGTAATAACAATCTGCAGGACACCAACACCATTGTACTCACCTTCAACAGGCCAACTGTACCCAAAGTGGTGAAAGTTGGCTTTTTGCAAGTAAAGGTAGAGATTTACATTCCCAACCCCCTTCGGTGTTATAAGTGTCAAAAATACGGCCATCACGAAGACCGCTGCTCCAAGAGCCAAATATGTGGCCGATGCGGAGACAATGCTCATCAGGAATCTGATTGTAGAGCAACTCCGCATTGTGTCAACTGCGGAAAAGAGCACCACGCAAATTCCAAGGATTGCGATACCTGGAAACAGGAGAAGGAAATTCAGAGGGTAAAATACACAAATAATATTCCCTATCCAGAAGCCAGAAAAATTGTACAGGCAAAAACAGCCCATCCTGGCCCATCCTTCTCCACTGTAGTGAAGAGCAATCCTAAAACAACGAAGGACGCTCAAACACGAACAGAAGCACCCGATTCAACACCAAATTCAAACACCCCCCATTACCAAGCACAGAAAAACACGGCATCTACTCAGACTACATTTAATAATACCCAACAACCTAAATCACCAAAGAATAAAAAATCTCACGGAAACAGGCAACAAAAGGGGTCAGATGACCCCATCAAACTTTATAACAGGTTTGGAGACATCGAGAGCATGGATGCAGAAGAATCTGCTCCATGCGCCCAAGGGAACTCCAGACCTACAAACAAAAAATTCACCCCCGTACTTCCTCCAGAGAAATAACAAAACAAATTCCGTCTGCGAAAGGTCTAACCTAGCTCCACAATCTTTAATTTAAATTTATAATGAAAAACACTATCATACAATGGAATTGTCGAGGACTTAAAGCAAATTACAATGATATTCTCCTGCTTTTAAACGAACATGATCCTGCGGTACTATGCCTTCAAGAAACCTTCTTGAAAGATACAGACAATATCACATTTAAAAACTACTCCCTGTTTAACACCTGCTCTCCAAATGTTGACAGGGCATCAGGAGGAGTTTCTGTTATTGTGAACAACAGAGCTCCTCATAGTTTCATTACTTTAAACACCAATTTACAAGCCATTGCTGTAAGCGTCACTCTACATCGAGTGATTACATTTTGCTCTATTTATTTACCACCAAACACTAACCTAGTACCAAACGAACTCGATAATCTTGTTCAACAGCTTCCCGCACCCTTTGTTTTACTCGGGGATTTTAATGCCCATAACATTTTATGGGGATCGAATCATGTAAGTGACAGAGGTCACAAAGTTGAAGACTTTATTTCTAGACACGATCTGTGTCTATATAATACCAAAACACCTACATATTTACACCCAGGCACGGGTACATACACATGCATCGATTTGACAATTTGTTCTCCTTCGCTGCTTTTGGACTATGAATGGAAGGTCGCTGATGACCTTCACAGCAGCGATCACTTCCCAATCTCCCTTGTAAATCATAACTCTACAATTGATGAAGTAATTCCACAATGGAATTTAAAGAAGGCCGACTGGGCCAAATTCGAAACACTCTGTAAAACCAGGCTGAATGAGGATACAGTTTTCAATGTTAACGACCCCATTCAGCATTTTACATCTATTTTAACCGACATTGCAGAAGAATCTATCCCCAAGTCCTCAGCAAACTGTAAAAGAAGCCTAAAACCTTGGCTCACTAAGGAATGTAAGGAAGCCATACGGCAACGCCGAGAAGCCTTGAAAAAATTTAACAATCATCCGACGCCCGAGAATTTAAGTAAATATCGTATTCTCCGGGCCAAAGCTCGCCGCACAATCAAAGAAAGTAAACGAGCATCATGGATGAAATATGTTTCCTCTTTAAACTCTCGTTCCTCAATTAAGAAAGTTTGGGACACGATCCGAAAAATAAACGGAAAGAGAAAACACAATTCTTTCCGACATCTAAAAGTGAACAATAACAATCTTAGCTCAAAACGTGACATAGCAAATGTTCTTGCTGATACATTCTCTAAAAATTCGTCATCATCTAATTATTCCGAAGCCTTCCAAAAATTGAAAACTCAAAAAGAAAAGTCACGTTTAAAATTCACATCCAACAACTCGGAAAGCTACAACCAGCTGTTTTCACTATCAGAACTTATGGAGGCTTTAGACAAGGCCCATGATACTTCCGCTGGGCCTGACAAAATACATTACCAGTTTTTAAAACATCTTCCAGAATCATCTTTAACATCTCTTTTAAAACTCTTCAATGATTTATGGATTACTGGTAACCTACCTAAAATATGGAAAGAAGCAACAGTAATACCAGTTCCCAAACCCGGTAAAGATAGTGAAGATCCTACCAACTATCGACCTATTGCACTCACAAGCTGCATGTGCAAAACAATGGAACGAATGATCAATTCTCGGCTTGTATGGTACCTGGAAACTAACAATTTAATATCTCCTTTCCAAAGTGGCTTTCGTTATGGACGGAGCACCAACGATCATCTGGTTAGACTAGAAACATTCATTCGCGATGCATTTATCAAGAAAGAACATTTAGTAGCGGTTTTCTTTGATTTAGAAAAGGCCTATGACACAACATGGAAGTACGGGATACTAAAAGACCTGCACGATCTAGGTCTAAAAGGCCGTCTGCCCTCTTTCATATCCAACTTCCTCTCCGACAGAGAATTCAAGGTACGAGTGGGCTGTACTCTCTCAGATTTGCACGAGCAAGAGATGGGTGTGCCCCAGGGCAGTATTTTATCTGTGACACTTTTCAATATCAAAATTAATAACATCACCAAGTGTTTGACTCCTGGTGTGGATTGCTCACTATATGTTGATGATTTTCTCATATGTTATCGGTCAAAGCACATGCATACAATTGAAAGACAACTACAGCAAAATATCAACAAGATTCAAAATTGGGCTAATACGAACGGTTTCAAATTCTCGAAATCAAAAACGGTATGTATGCATTTCTGTCAATTACGACGACACCACGATGAACCTCACCTCACGCTGGACGGAACACCTATTCCAGTTGTTGAGGAAACAAAATTTTTGGGTATTATCTTTGACAGAAAACTGACCTTTATTCCACACCTAAAAAACTTGAAAGCCAAATGCTTAAAAGCACTTGACCTACTTAAAGTAGTAGCACACACTGATTGGGGTGCTGATAGAAAAGTCATCCTGAATTTATATAGAACGTTTATTCGCTCCAAACTAGACTATGGTTGCGTTGTGTATGGTTCTGCCAGAAAATCGTATCTTAAAATGCTTGATCCAATTCATCATCAGGGAATAAGACTGGCTCTGGGAGCATTTAAAACATCCCCGTGTGAAAGCCTTCTAGCTGAGGCGAATGAACCACCGTTATCGCATCGTAGAGAAATGCTTTCAGCACAGTATGCTCTCAAATTAAAATCAAACCCTCTGAATCCTGCTTTTTCGGCTGTTTTTCAACCCAAATACAAAACTTTATACGAAAATAAACCAAACGCCATACCTTCCTTTGGCATTAGAATATCATCCAGCCTTGACACCACAAATATAGATCTTTCAAAAATTCAGAAAACATCCATCTCCGAAACACCACCCTGGCTAATTAAACAACCAAAAGTACGTTTTACGCTACACGATGGAAAAAAATCCGAAACAAACCCTTCTATCTTCCACAACTCTTACCATGAACTCCTCACCGAATTTAAAAACTACACGAGAATTTACACTGATGGATCAAAGGATGAGGAAAAGGCTGCTGCAGCCTTTGTTTGTGGAAATCACACAACGCAAGTTCGCTTACCAAATGGAGCATCAATTTTTACAGCCGAAATCAGAGCAATAGACCTTGCTCTGCAACATATAGAAAAGAATCGTATTTCAAACTGTATCATCTTCTCCGACTCGCTATCAGTACTTCAGTCACTACACAATAGAAAACTGGAGAACCCATTATTGAAAAACATACTCGTCAAAAATACCGAGCTGAGTGTCTCCCACAATATAATATACTGTTGGTTACCTAGCCACATTGGTATTAAAGGTAACGAAAAAGCAGATCGCGCTGCTAAAATGGCCCTTTCTCAAGAACCATCTGATTTTAAAATACCATATACAGATTTTAAACCTTGTATCAGAAAGTTCTTACGTCAGAAGTGGCAGGCATCATGGAATGATGCTGTAAATAACAAACTTCATGCAATCAAACCAACTCTAGGAGAATGGACTCCTTCCTACAGAACCATTCGTAGGGAGGAGGTAGTCATTGCAAGAATCCGAATTGGTCATACTTATATCACCCACACCCACATACTAAAAGGTGAAGACCCACCAGAGTGCGTTTCTTGCAATGAACCATTCACTGTCAAGCACTTTATGATAGAGTGCTTTGACCTACAACCTACGCGCGATCGTTATTACGTTGTGCATGATATGAAAGAACTTTTTGATAATATAAACATCACTCGTATTATCGAGTTCTTGAAAGCCGTAAATATTTACTCTAAACTCTGACTTTTATGCTATCACCTTGTGCAGTTTTATGCAATATACATTCCGTCCCATTTTAATACCTATTCATCTTTTTTACATCTCCCGTTGATCGGGAAGCTTTATTTTGCACCGTTACCATCTTACCGTTTTTAATTTCAACCATTTGTTCTTTTATATCGCTGGTCGATGTAGAACCTTTTATAAGTTTTAAAAGATTATACAAATAACACTTTGTTTGGCGCTAAATAGCCTAAGAGTGCTGATGCGCCGTTAAAAAAAAACAATCAATCAATCAATCAACGTGGTGGGACACACCTCCGTGCCGTTACTGCGTGTCATTCCTTTCAAAGTAAATTCTGCCACGGCCACTGACGAGGAAGGTGGAAACACTTACCACGTCCACCGCGAATTTGTCCATCCTCATTATTTGCCTGTCAGCAAGTCTTATTTGGACACGGTCAACATTGCTATAAAAGGAGATTTGGGAAAAAATATTCCATTCACCAAAGGAAAAGTCACGGTGAAACTCCATTTTCGAAAACGGTTCTCTCACGACTCGTAAGTCATGTATCCAGTGTACCGAGGGGTTGCACGACAGCGAGGACACGGTTTAGGAGACATGTTAAAATCCGCCTTTCGTTCGGTGGCTCCGGTGTTGAAACCGATGGTGACACGCGGATTGCACGCCTTGAAAGATGCGGCACTGACGCAAGGCAAAGAATTTCTCCAAAATTTCATCATCGACAAACAAACCCCTAAAGAAGCCTTCATGAGGGCAGGCAAAAATGTCTTGCTGCAAACGGGTAAAGACCTTTTGGGCCGCCGAGACACACCTATAAATGCCCTGCACGCTACCGAATCAGGCATTCAGCAAGGACAAGGCAGAAAGAGACGACGAAGAAAACACCCTTTCACCAGACTTCAAGCGAGAAAGATCAAGAAAAGAAGAACCGTTCGAGACTTAGACGTTTTCGATTATTGAGACACAGCAACAACAAAAAAATGATGCACCGAGAGTCTTGCGCCTGTTCCAAGACGGAACTGGATCTGTTTGCCATGCCCCCTACCATGATGACGATGCAAGAATCCCAATGGGTGGAATTTCACCCCGTCTCCTCATTGGCCGATTCTGTTCCCATCGAGTTTGAAATCAAAGGACAACCCGAAGATTACATCGACCTGAATAGCAGTTACTTGTACCTGAAAGTCAAAGTTCTAGATAAGGGAGGAAATACTATAGTAGACGAGAAAGTAGCTCCCGTCAACAATTTCATGCATTCCTTGTTCAGCTCAGTGGACTTGTACTTGAATAACAAACTGCTCAGCAGCAGCATGGATACATACCCTTACCGTGCCTACCTGGAAAATCTCTTGACGTACGGAATAGATGCCAAGAACACCCATCTCAATGCCTGCGTGCTGTGGGAACCTGACGAAACGGGCGAATTTGATCAAACAGGTCTTAGTGAAGACCCCAAATCAAAAGATAGCAATGAGGGATTTATAGAACGAAGAAAGAAAATATTAAATGGAAAGAGTTTAGAACTGATGGATCGTTTGCATTTGGACATGTGGTTGCAAGAAAAGTATTTGCTGAACGGGGTCAATGTTCGCTTGAGACTGAATCGCAGCAGTGCCGCTTTCCATTTGATGGCTAATAGTCCTGACGTCAATCCCAAAAGCAAAATCGAGGAGGCCAAACTCTACGTACGACGCGTGGAAGTGTTACCTAAAGTAAGTAACGACATCAGTCAGACGTTGAGCAGAACGACTGCCAAGTATCCCATACGACGCGTGGAAGTGAAAACGTTCACCACTCCCGCTAGCCATCATTCCATGATCGAAGATCATCTGTTCCAAGGACAGTTACCCAAACGTTTAATCCTTGGTATGGTCGAGAATGAAGCCTTCAACGGAACCTTCACTAAAAATCCTTTCAACTTTCATCACTTCAACGTGAAGAAAATCGAAGTCAGTCGCGATGGCAAGACCTTGTGTACCCGACCTTTCGAACCTGACTTTACCAACAAAAATTACTTGAGATCGTACTTGTCCTTGTACGAAGCCACCGGCCAGTTAGGAACCGACACCAGTCACGGCATTACGTACGAAGATTACGAAGGAGACTATGCTTTGTGGGCTTTCGATTTCACTCCAGACCAAGGCAGCGACGAGGGACATTTCCACCCTATAAAATCTGGCCAGATTCGTGTGGAACGTCAGTTTAAAGAAGAAGTGAAAGAGACAGTGAACGTCATCCTGTATGCAGAATTCGATAATACCATAGAAATCAACAGTTTGAGAGAAGTCATTCTAGATTACTAGAAGCCATGGAAGACTGTTATCCCTCTTTACCTAATGGAGAAACTTTGGAGATGGAATGTGAGGAGACCGTGGAAGGAGAAGAATCTCAAGACAAAGACGAAGAAGATATCATAATGAAGTCAAGATGGCCAGAACAAGAAGCCCATTTAGTCTGCTGTTTTGCCAAACACTTGGTGGAAAAAATGACGGAATTGATTAAGAAAGAGTGTTATGGATGTCAAAACGATCATCCCAGTCAAATTCAACACGATAAATGCCTGATGTTGAGTCAAGAAGAAAAATTGGACGAGTACCTGGACGAAGCTTGGAGTCTCATCTCGGACGAAGACGTGTTACATCAGTGGTATAAAGACTTGCGTGAACATTCTTGTCCACCATTAACCACTCAAGAGATCCATCGTATCGAAGCTCTCCTGAATCAGAGTGAGGAGACGAAACGAAGAAACGGTTATTTGTCAGACATTTTCAAGCAAAACGTCAGGATCGAATTGATGACATATTATTACCTGTGAAGAAGAAAAAGAAGAAAAACCACACAAAACAATGGATACCTGGGAACTTTATTACCTTTTGAACCACAGTTCGTATACGGCTTCTTGGAATCCTGTCGTCTGTGCTAAAGATGAACTTCCTCATCGCAAACCTCAAGACCATCAAGCTTATGTCATCAACACGGACGACAGTCATCTCCCAGGAACCCACTGGGTAGCCGTTTACTTTCCTCAAGAAGGATGTGTGGAATATTTCGATTCGTACGGATTGCCCCCATTGGAAGACGATATCATCTACTTTATGAGAAGAAATGCTCAGACCACCCGATTCAATAATGTCAAATTACAAGGCACAGATTCCTTGGTGTGCGGACAGTACTGTGTGTATTTTCTGCATCATCGCAGCCTGGGCTATTCCTTAGAACATTTAGTGACTCATTTTGATCCTCGTTCTTTTTCAAGAAACGATGTGAAAGTAGATCAATGGTTTTGTGACCATTATGCTTATCTTTTGTCTCAAGCTAGGAAACGTAGTGTCCATCAATGGCCTAATGATTTCCAACAGTGGAAATCACAATTTCATGCACAACGTTGTCAGCCCTGTTTAAGGTAGACTGTCAATTGAGAAAAAAAATGTTTGTCATTTTTTTTAAAAAATGTTTGATGTTATAATGTTGGATTATTGTTAAAAAATGTTAGAGTTGTTGTTTAGTGTTAAGTGATTTTTGAATAAAAAATGTGTTTTGAAAAAAAAATGCCTTTGTGGTTTGTTGAGCTATAAGACTGTTGGATTCATGCTCTTTCATTTCTTACTATCCCTCCCATAACACTCAATGAACGTTGCGACTCGAAAACCGTGAAAGGGATGTTTTCCTTCACGTCCGCGCTTTGACTTTAAGAACCGGGTTGTTTCCAGTCTAAACATCCATTGTCGACTCATCCTCCTACGAAGATGTGCTCCAAACTAGCTAAGCTAAACGAAGCCTACGTGAGTTTGCATAGGGTCAGACACAGTCTGATACCGAAGCCAGGAGAGATAGAGAATGTGAGAATGCTAAAAGTCACTGAAGACCTGATAGAAGAGCTCTTCAGAGAAGAAGTGAACAGGGAAAAAGAAGAATGGACAGAGAAATACAGACTTCAGAGACAGCAGCAACAGCAGCAGCAGCAGCAACCTGAACCTGACAGAGGCTTTGTCGATTGTCGTATCGACACCAAAGAGTTCTTCTTCTCTTTCCGAAGAAGCAGACCTATCGCCAGAAAGTCTATCCTCAGAGGACATCGCATTCTTAGAAACTAAAAAAAGATTGCCATAGCAAACAAAAAAACAAAAAAACAGCCCTTTTCAGGGCTACCCCAATACTCTAGAAAAGAAATAACCATCAATTTGCCAATGTGTGTAGGTAGAGTAGTGTGAATATAAACACTAACTCTTTGTAAAAAATGTGAGGGTATGTGTTTGTGTGTTTGTGTTTGTAAGTGCTCACGTACGTTGGTGTGGATAGTAGATTAAAATGATGTCTTTTTTGGTGTTTGAGGTGTAGATTTGGGGTTAGATTGGATTACTTTTGCGTATGTGGATTGTCTATTGAAGTGGTTAATAACAAAATTTTTTTAGAATAGTAATGGGTAGCATAAAAAAGTGAGTGAGTGTTTCTTTTAGGTCCGCGCGTTGTTTTTTTTTTGTCATGATCTAGGTAAGATCAATTTTATGTTTTTAGGGGGATGTTTTCCTTCACGTCCGCGCTTTCACTATAAATTGAAACTCGTTCGGCGGTCCAGCTACCATTGTTGATTGATCAACACCAGAATGAACACGAGACTGGCGAAACTGTTGGAACTTCATGTGCATCTGGAATATGCCAGGCGCCTGTTGAACGAACTGGCCGCGGAGGCCATTGTGGAAGAGGGCAGGATGAGAGAGGAGGAGGGAAGAAGAAACAAAGAAGAGGAAGAGAGAAGATACAAAGAAGAGGAAGAGAGAAGATACAAAGAAGAGGAGGAGAGAAGATACAAAGAAGAGGAGGAAAAGGAGAGAAGAAGAAATTTCAGAATCCCAGAGAGCGAAAATTGGGATTCTGAAGCCACATATCCTGCCTCTGCTCTCTCCCCCAAAAAAGTAAAAAGCAACTGGGGGACAAGATGTGTATGTGGCGCCAGGCCTGGAAGGTGCCACCATTAACCAGGTGTCCATGAAGTTCCAAACAAAAAACAGCCCTTTTCAGGGCTACCCCAATACTCTAGAAAAGAAATAACGATCAATTTGCCAATGTGTGTAGGTAGAGTAGTGTGAATATTAACACTAACTCTTTTTTATAGTGAGAGTGCGTGTGTTTGTGTTAGTAACTGTTCAAGTAAGTTTGTGTGAATAGTAGATTATGGGTTCCTTTATTGTTTCTTAGCGTATGTGGAGAGTATAGTTAGGGTTTTATTATATGAAATGAGAAAGTAGGGGATGTTTTCCTTCACGTCCGCGCGTTGTTTGGTCATGATCTAGGTAAGATCAATTTTATGTTTTAGGGGGATGTTTTCCTTCACGTCCGCGCTTTTCGTATAAGAACCCACAGTATTCGTCGTTCAAACCATTCTACAGAGAAGATGGCTTCAAACAAACTCGATAAATTGCAAACATTGCAAGACGTCCTTGACAATTTGGGCATGATGGAACAAATGCTAGTAAGACTCAATGAAGACCACTATTCTTATAGTCCGCATAGAGTAAAGATGGAAATTAACAACTTAAGAAAAGCAAAGGACATGATAAGTGGTGTCATGAAAGAGATAAAGGAGGAGAAGGAGGATGAAGAGGAAAGGATAAGGATAAGAGCATGGAACGAAAAAATTGAAAAAGAAGAAGAAAATGAGAAGAGGAAGAAAGAAGAGGAGGAAGAGAAGAAAGAAGAGGAGGAGAAAAAAAGAAGAAAAAGAGTGTAGGTGAGAAAATAAGAAGTTGGTGGAGAAAAAGAAGAAATTAGAAGCAGAAGAAGAAGAAAACCCAAAGGCCCTTTTCAGGGCCACGCATATTTCTCGAAAAGAGAATGACTTTTCAATTGCCTACCCCTTTTTTAAAATTTAAAAAAAAAAAAATCCCATGTTCAATTCCCCTTGTCCCTAGACAAGCCCAAACTCTATTCCCCCCATGTTAATTTCCCTTGTCGCTAGACAGACCCACACTATAGTTCCGTGTTAAATTCCCCTTGTCGGTAAAGTGACCCACGATTTATTCCCATGTTAATTCCCCTTGTCGGTAATCTGACCCACGATTTTTCGCCATGTTAAATTTCCATTGTCGGTAATCTGACCCGGGTGGGGGGGGGGTCTGTAATGCTAATTCCCATTGTACGTAAAGTGCCCCACTTCACTACTAATGTTGTTCTTTCCTTACATGGATGTAGAGGCGTCAGGACGATTTTTGAGAAAACAATTTCTTTCCAAGATCCGCACGCATCTTGTATGACCTACTGAGAACAGTGTATGACCTTTTTTAAAATGTTGTTCTTTCTTTAACATGGCTAAAAACATCAGGCGATGAGCCACAGTGTGCGGATCTAACACCCACTGGTTACTCCATCAAGTCGTTCCCGAGTAATTCGCGCGGAGGTGGAATTGCTGTCATCACAAAGAACTCCATGATAAAACGTCTTAACTACACCACAACATTCAATTTCGACCACACATCGTTTGAACTAGTCCAAACCACACTCACACTGGAGCAAAGGTCAGTCCATTTTATCTGCATATACCACCCTCCTCCTAGTAGAAAAAACAAGCTGGCTGACGCTCTCTTTTTCGAGCAGTTTCCGAATCTCCTGGACTATGGAAATTCGATAGGTGGCAACCTGATTTTTCTTGGAGATTTCAACTTTCACTTTGACTGTCCCGGAAACTCAAATACATAAAAACTCATAGATTCCATTAATATTTTCAACCTCAAACAGTCAGTTAACCAACCCACCCATAAACCTGGTCACATTTTAGACTGGATTCTTCATAGACCTGATGATAACATTCTATGGTCCTCCCTGGTATCCCATGGCCTTGCATCAGATCACCTCTGCATTATATGCCATCTTGACGTATCAGTCCCTAACCCTCCACCTTTATCTGCTACTAAGAGAAACCTCCGTATGATAAATAAAACCAAACTAATGCACGACATCCAAGCTAACCTAACAACTTGCTTACCTCCTACCGCAGAACAACTTGATAACTGTCTGCGTTCATTGCTTGACAAATATGCCCCAGTTACCAAGTGCAGCGTATCAATTCAAAAGTGTTCTCCATGGTATAGCAGTGTTAGGGACCAGCTTCGCGCTGCTAAAAGAGACCGCCGTAAAGCTGAGAGGCTCTGGCTTTCCACCAGACTCACTATTCATAAGCAAATCTATGAAGTCGCTAAGAAGAATGTCACAAATATAGTCCATGCAGCGAAATCAGCCCACTACACTACTAAAATCATGGAAAGTTCCAGCTGCAAAGAGCTCTTAGAAATTACTAACAGGCTAATGTCAAGGAACAAATCAACACCACTTCCAACTACCTTCTCTCCAGTCGACCTTTCGGACATGTTTGCAAATTTCTTCCGTGACAAAGTACAAACTATTAGAGATAAGCTTGACACCACAATTTCAATTGACTCGTGGTCACCATACAGTTGGGATACAGAATTTGAGCGGCAACCATTAGCAGCATTTGAACCTGTCTCTATGGATTTCGTACGTACTATCGTGATGAAGAGTGCACCAAAGTCACGTGAACTTGATCCAATTCCAACATCACTGCTGCTTGAGTGCTTAGATCCAGTATTGCCTTCACTAACTGATGTTAGTAATACCTCTCTCTCATCCGGGGAATTCCCATCATTTTTGAAAACTGCCATTGTAAAGCCTCTGCTGAACAAACCAACACTAGACCATAACGATTTAAAGAACTACTGCCCAATTTCTGATCTCTCATTCATATAAAAAAAATCTTAGAAAAGGTTGTTCTATCCCAGCTTGTATCTCATCTAAATTCAAACAGTCTTTTTAGCAATGTACAGTCTGCATATTAATGACATTCTGCGTTGGATAGCGAAAATATTACAGTCCTCACCCTCCTTGATTTGTCTGCAGCATTTGACACAATAGACCATGATATATTACTTCACCGTCTTCAGCATATATTTGGCATTCATGATACAGCCTTACTGTGGTTCAAGTCCTACTTGGTCAACAGGACACAAATTGTATCTGCAAATGGAATACACTCCAGCCCAGTTGATCTATGTTGTGGTGTTTCACAGGGGCGTGTTCTTGGACCTGTTCTCTTCATTCTGTACATTCAGTCGCTCTCAAGTGTTATAGATCATCATCCAGTGTCTCAACAATTGTACGCTGATGACACCGAAATATACAAATCTAGCCACCCAACTGAAGTTGATGTTACCATCCAAGGTGTAGAGAGGTGCATTTCTGATGTGAAATCATGGATGACATGTAACAAGATGCAGATGAATGATGATAAAACCAAGGCCATTCTGATCACAACACAAAGACTTTCTCATTCACATCCTTTACCTCAAACAATAAATATCAGCAACGCCAACATTAAATTCACACAATCAGTACGAAACCTAGGTGTCACTCTGGACAGTACTCTCACATTGCACCAACATGTCATGAACATATGCAAGGCTGCATATCTTGAGCTGAAACGCATCAGCTCAGTTCGCAAATATCTTTCAGTTGATGCCACTAAAACACGTGTGTTCATTAGTACTTTCAAGACTGGACTATTGTAACTCAATTCTGTCTGGTTCATCTCAATATCTACTCCAGAAACTTAAAAAAGTTCAAAACACAGATGCTAGGATCATACATAGAGTACCACGATCAGAGCACACCTTCCCGCTGCTCTGTACCCTACACTGGCTATCCATTCGATCCAGAATCAAACACAAAATTTGTTCTTGTGCTACGTTTCACTGTCGGACTCACTCCAACATACCTGTCCGACCTCACCCATGTGTATACACCAGCAAGATACTTACGCTCCTCTTCTGACAATCGTATACTCATTATTCCCACTATGAAAACAAAGTCATATGGACAGCGTTCTTTTGCATACCAGGGCCCAGCAACATGAAATGAATTGCCCACTGAACTTAGGCACAAAGACACAGTGATCACATTCAAGAGGGCTCTCAAAACTCACATATTTCGACTGCAAGAACAAACTTAAAGACCTAATGTTTCCTACCTGAAATATTCTCAGCATGTTTTTTTTTTTATAGTTTTTAATGTTTTTTCTAATTTCATGGTGTTTGTTTTTGTAATATTATTATGTGTTTGTTTTGTTTTTTTTATCTTATAGGTGTTGTCTAATGTTGTAAAGCGCTTAGAGCTTCTAAAGATTAGGCGCTGTACAAAGTCCTCATTATTATTACTATTATTATTATTATTATTATTATTATTATTATTTATTTATTTATTTATTTATTTATTTTCTTATTTTTTTATTATTTGGTTTTGTGGGGGGGATGGGGGTAAATTTGCAGATACATTCACATTTTAACATTTTCATGACATGTCTATCTAAATGATTTTTTCCTATAACCTATAACCTGTACAAGAAATAACACCTAAAGTCAAATATGTAGGTATTCTTTAAAATACAACTGGTTCATTTTACTAAATAAATACAGTTAGTTAATAAATGCCGCAGTGTGTTTCATATAAAATTACAGACTTTATCTTTTTTAAATAGCCTGCATATGGAACATTTCAATACAATAATCAAAGTTATATCAGCATATACCTCTGAGGTTTGAGGTATACCTGTGAGGTTTGGGGTATACTTGTGAGATTTGGGGTATACTTGTGAGGTTTGGGGTATACCTGTGAGGTTTGGGGTCTAATTGTGAGGTTTGGGGTCTACATGTGAGGTTTGGGGTATACTTGTGAGATTTGGGGTCTTCTTGTCATATCTGAGGTTACAAGGAGAGTATCCAGTTCGCATCGGTATACAGAAAGTAGTGTATCCCATTTGTATAGATGTCAATGCAAGGAATGTATCCTATTAGTGTATATCTCAAAATAAAAGGTGTATTCTATAGTATCGATGTATCCAATTCGCATCGGTATACAAAAAGTAGTGTATTCTATGAGAATGGATGTCAATACAAGATCCTTGTAATATAGATGATAATAATAGTGAGGACTTTGTATAGCGCCTAATCTTTAGAAGCTCTAAGTGCTTTACAACATTAGACAACACCTATAAGATAATAAAAAAAACAACATATAATGATATGATTACAAAAACAAACACCATGAAATTAGAAAACATTAAAAAACATGCAGAGAATATTTAAGGTAGGAAACATTATTCGGTCTTTAAGTTTGTTCTTGCAGTCGAAATAAGTGAGTTTTGAGAGCACTCTTGAATGTGATCACTTTGTCTTTGTGTCTTTATGGGCAATTCATTCCACGTTGCTGGGCCCTGGTATGCAAAAGAACGCTGTCCATATGACTTTGTATTCATTGTGGGAATAATGAGTATACGATTGTCAGAAGACGAGCGTAAGTATATTGATGGTGTGTACACATGGGTGAGGTCGGATAGGTATGTTGAACTAGAGTCCGACAGTGAAACGTAGCACAGAGAACAAAAAGTCTTATGTTTTCACTGAATGTTAAAAGTACATCAATATCACTTGTTTCTTTTCTTTTTGCATGTCTCAGTTTGCATGGTAAGAGATTAGGATTAATCGGTTAGTCATGCTGAGCAGCCAATATCGTTTTATTATTTACAATATAACTTTTCAAAATTGGAACTGAAGAAAATAAAACAGTTTCTTGTAATAAATATTAATTATTTATAGTCAATTTCATATAACATCTATATATTAAATGTGATAATACCTCATTATTATTCGACGTTTTATGTTGTTATTTTTCTTTGCTCACGCATATAAACTGTACTTCGGACGCAACGGTCACACCACAGCCCTCATTAACATATTTATATTCATGCACCGCATGTAAACATTAAACGTGAACACTGCTGCAGAATTATTTTTACTTTAAAGGAAAATACTGGGTGAGAAAAATAATCTACGTTGGAGTTTGGGCCGAGACAAGGAAATCCCAGTTGCGGGTTTATATTATATGTGTCCCCCCCCCCACTCGGGCAAGCCTCGTGGGGAGACAAATAATATAAACACTTGACTGGGATTTCCTTGTCTCGGCCCAAACCCCAACATAGATTATATATGTAATAATAAGAAATTGATGCAGTTGATTATGCCGCAAAATATTTTTTCCTGCGGTTTTCTGCCAATAAAAATGTATCATAATTAATGTTAATATTCGTTACTGACAGTCAGTAATAAAGATTATTCTTGCGTTTAATATTAAACAGGCTGCGATCAAGGAGTGTATCCTATGAATATAGGTGTCAATAAAAGGATTGTATCCTATTAGTATGACTGCTCCGGTGGCTTAGTGGATAGAGCGTTCGCCTCGGATACGGGAGATCGTGGGTTCGATCCCCGGCCGAGTCATACCAAAGACATACAAAAATGGTACTAACAGCTACCTCACTTGGCGCTCAGCATTAAGAGGTTAGTGTTAGGATTGGTCGGTCCGGTGTCAGGATAATGTAAGTGCTGTTTCACACTCTTTTAATAACCTTATGGCGTCCATATGGAGGAAAGCTTCAGGATATGTTCGTTCAGTATTGGAATACTCTGCTTTGAAAGTAAGGAAATTACTGTGAAGAGAGTTATTATAATTGTTTATTAGTAACTTTGCAACTTCAGCAACATATTATTGCCATATCATCCACATATTATTGCCATATCAATTGCTTCCTAGCTAAAAGACCGCTAAGTTATGCTACTGGTTACAAATGGAACATTCTAGACATTATCGTATTGTGTTGGAGTAGAGTTGCTGCATTTATTTTTGATTCACTATGGTATGTGTGATTTTTCTGCTTAGATTGCCTCATATCTGAGGAAAGTAAAGCTAAATGATTGTTAATGATACCAAATATGAGAAAATCATGCATGAAAATTCCACACGAGTGCGCCTTATACAATGAAATTGACATTGTCTTGCCTTGGACCAAAACTCGTGTAGGACAACCGCAATCCACACGAGTACACCTTAGAATATGAAGTTTACAGTGTCTTGCCTTAGACCAAAAAGTCATGCAGTACAGTCGTATTCGACACTAGTACACCTTAGAATATGAGTTTACAGTGTTTTGCCTTAGACCAAAAAGTCATACGAGTACAGTCGTATTCGACACGAGTACACCTTAGAATATGAGTTTACAGTGTTTTTTTACCTTGGACCAAAAAGTCATGCAGTACAGTCGTATTCGACACGAGTACACCTTAGAATATGAGTTTACAGTGTTTTGCCTTAGACCAAAAAGTCGTGCAGTACAGTCGTATTCGACACGAGTACACCTTAGAATATGAGTTTACAGTGTTTTTTTACCTTGGACCAAAAATCCATCCACACCTGCACTAAATATCTAGTTTTACACCTGTACAAAGCAAATCAATAATACAATTAATAGTTTTTTTTTCTTTCTAACTCAGGTGAACTGTATTATTTTTAAAGCATTAAATATTGCATTAAGTGTTAAAATAAGCCACTGTCATGATCAGTGTTGCTGGGTCTTTTGGTGATTTTAACACATAAAATAGGATTTACGTCGATTGGAATTGATTTTCCCCACTCGGATAATGATACATTTTCAGGTAATTAAGTTAATATTAGTTGGAACGAATTTGACAATAAAAGTCCAGCACCACTATTGCAACGATATTAATGTTGTATTTGTTCAATTTGAATCGCTATATTAGGACTATGTGTCTAATTCGGATCTGAATTTAGTTATGCTTTTTATCATTGTACTGCTATCCATGGCATGTACTCAATGTCATATCGAAATCTTTTTTATCTCATATATCTTCAGCTAACGTAAAATATCTTGTTATGTTTGCATAGAGATTCATGGCACAAAAGCACATTGCTGGCTATTCTGTGCTAAGTGAAAAATATTTCGTTTTGTAACAAACTGCTAAAATTATCAGGAAGAAAAATTTAAAAACTTAACAGATGAAAGAGAACAGGTCAACATGTTAAAATTCTTTATATGTTAAAAATTTAAAATCTTTACAAGGTAGGTCCCAATTTACTATATAAACTGCATTCTTATAGAAAGTAAAATGTTGTCTCTGAAAGAACATCATCAAAAGCTATTTAATCTTGTCATATAAAAAACATTGTCTCAGGGTGGATGTTGACTTTGAAAGAACATCATCAAAAGCTATTTCATCTTGTCATATAAAAAACATTGTCTCAGGGTGGATGTCAATAGACTTGGAAAGAACATCATCAAAAGCTATTTAATCTTGTCATATAAAAAACATTGTCTCAGGGTGGATGTCAATAGACTTGATACGAATGGGTCCTACTATCATTTGACAATAACAAAATATGCAGTCTGGTCGAGGTTCACACTTCCAGAGGCGTACATGGACCAATTGTGTGTCCTATATGCTATCGGTACAAGACCATTTCAACTCTATGGTTTGCTTTATGAGCGATGTGACTCTCCATTGATAAGTTCAATGTTCAAACTTTTCATTCCACATTTTTTCCAAGTATATGGAACATGTATATACTATATAATATTTGAAGTCAGCATATGAAATCTTCCATTTAGAAACTAGTAACTGGTAGCTATGGCTGTTTTGTGCGCCCTTTAAATACCCTTAGTGCCATTGTAAATAGGCAACCAACAGTACACACTACTTTTCCCAGGTTTATCAAGCAGATCATGCTTCTGTAATATTTTGGAATAGTACCTGGTTGTCAAATTTCAGGTTTTGAATGGATCTCAGCGTGGTAAGGAAGATAAAAATGTGATGGGGTGGGTCAATTTTGTTTTTGTTTTGGGGGGGTCTTTGTCTTATTTAAAAGTCTCTTTTTCCTTCACAAATCTATGTCTTTTATGGTTTTGGCGTAAATAAATTAAGGCTTTACATAACCGGCTCGAAAGAGTACCTGATGATGCAACGGCAACTGAAACCATGTCCATCTTTCAAAAAAACTGCACTACTTCGGTGGTCTAAGTGGTAAGAGTGTCCGCCTCGTATGCAGGAAGTTGCGGATTCGAACCCAGGCAGAGTCATCTCAAAAGACTTACAAAAATGATACTAGAAGCTACCTCGCTTAGCGCTCATCATTAAGAGGTTAGTGCTAGGAATGGGATGCCTGGTGTCAGGATAATGTGAGCGGTTGAGATATGATGCTACATGTCTGTGGCATGATGCCCATGTGCTAGACATCACTATAAACTCCCAGACTGCCCATATCGTAGCGATATGGCTGAACAATTGTTAAAGCTATGTTAAAACTCCAAATCACACCCACATACACACCCACTTCAACACTTTCAAACTACCTGTATAGTGTGATATATATATATATATATATATATATATATATATATATATATATATATATATATATATATATATATATATATATATATATATATATATATAGATAGATAGATAGATAGATAGATAGATAGACAAGCAGACAGACATACAGATAGATGGATGGATGGATAGACATTGAAAAATCGAGGTTGATAGGGACGGTTAACATCTTTGAGAGGGATAGAAAATAAATATCACGGTTGGAAAGAAAGCGCTTAAGACTAAACAAATACGTGAGAAGCATAGAATAACAGTTGTTATATCTTCAAACGTTGTTGGTATAAAAGGCTCATGTTTCTCGCTTGCGCTATTCTATAACGATATTTTACCTGGTGTACTGCGCCTATCTTTAGTTTTAAATCGTCTCGTCAAGGCCGCACTATCAGGAAAAATTATTATATACTGCCTCAGATCAACATTCTCATGTTTGACGGGTCAGTAAATTGACGCTACGACTTGTTTCATTCTTGTGATGACACGATTCAGTTGGCAAGAAACATTTTTGTCTAATAAATATTAGGCAAACAACATTTATTTAATTAGGGTATCATATACTTTCAGTCACTAAAGCGCTTGCAGACAAATATTTGATATGCTAAAGAAAATATAAAGTTTTTGAGGAAACATGGTAATGCGTAAAAACTGTAAACCGCAATAATTTCAGTCTATGCCGTTTTGTTGACACAGAAAACGTTTTCGATAATGAATGGCTTGATGGACTATTTTATAAATTTTATCAAATAGGTATCAATTCCAGAATATGGACTATGATTGTCTAGCAGAATTATTTTGTCTAAAATAATTTCTTGAAGATTTCCTGTTTTAAAAAGAAAACGACAAGGTGGTATATTATCCCCGTAGTATTACGTTTTGTTTCAATCTAAAAACATTATGTATTATCAACATGTAAACATCGCTTTGTACTCTGGCTAAACCTTGACAGTGTCGGACCTTGGCAGATATGCTTATTTTAAGTCTTTCGAAGTCAAGACTGGGTCAACTTCTATTTAAATATAACGAGTACTCCATAAAGTGGGAATCTGGATGTAATTACAAGAAAACTAACATTGTAGTGTTCAACTAAAACTCGTCTGATTTCGAAAGAAACAACAGATAATGGTTATTGAGTTTGGAGAGTGTTCAAGCAACATAGATGTTTAGGTGTTAAAGTGTCGAAGTATAGCAGAATAGAGACCAAATTGTCGAAGTATATTGCAGAATAGAGAGCAAAGTGTCAAAGTATAGCAGAATAGAGACCAAAGTGTCAAAGTATAGCCGAATAAAGACCAAAGTGTCAAAGTATAGGAGAATATAGACCAAAGTGTCAACGTATAGCCGAATAGAGACCAAAGTGTCAAAGTACAGCAGCATAGAGACCAAAGTGTCAAAGTATAGCATAATAGAGACGAAAGTGTCAAAGTATAGCAGAATAGAGACCAGAGTTAAAGAGGCTATAGATAAACCTGAAAGTGTGTTATTCAGTTTTATTGATACTGGGGTGATCACGAATGGATTTAATCCGCTCACAGCTAAGATTTTGCATGAAATTATTGCAATACCCCTAGCGTAGTATGGTCGTGAAACTGGATTTAACCCACGCATTAAGCATACACAGGATATCTCTGGATATACACGAACCGATGTTGCATTAAGACTGCTAGGTATTTTACCACTTCAAACTTACATTGATATAAAAAAAACTAATTTTTGTTTGAACAACTTTGCAGGTCGCCTGCAGCTAACTTTGCAAAACAACTATTTTTACTCCGTCATTTTAGCTCCCAGATTTCAAGATTGCAATTAAAACAAAAATTGGCTTTATTCCTTGATAAATTTAATCTAAAATATGTCATAGAATCGTACATTCTTCAAAGTATATTCCCGGTTAACAAATATGAATTGAAAGGTATTGTTAAATTCCAAGTCCATTTAATACACAAAATGCTTTCAATGTTATGCTCTATGAACATAATTCTCTTAGTCGATTTCAGAAGTTATTACTTAATGTCAGTTTGATTCCTTCTGTAATATGGAAAGTAGGAAATAAATCCAATATATCATGTAGACTCGCTGCCAATATTGTTACAAAAAGTTTTTCATCTTTGGAAGAAGCTGAACGTTGTCAAGCCGTCGCACCTGTAGTTGATCTTCTATCTGTGTGAAGTTTTCTTTCACAGTTTTGGCGTCTTCTTATTGATAAATTTGGGGTGCATGTTTACCTGCAACGTCCATTACTGATTTGGTGAATACTCTTTTAGGAAAGATGATCTGTGATTTGTTAATTCTATTAATCAATGAACAACGGATGTTTTTCCATCTCATATGTATTTTAACTGTTCCATGTGGAGAAAATGTACCAAAAACGCTTGACCGTATCGATGCTATTAATGAACGTATTTCTAGTTAAATCTTTTTTAGTAATTCTATAATTGAATTTATTAACACCATATATTATGTGTGGTTCATCATTGGTAGTATCAAAATGGATACCCATTCCAATACTTTTATATGAAGGAAGCATTTGATAAAGAATTTTGTAATAAGTATATTTTGTTTACCGCTAAAGCTATCTTGCGACCATGCCATTTGTGTTCGCTTAAATCGTAATCCGACAGTTATAATGTGTATAAAAAAAATGTTGAAAATGAACCTGAAGATATACCAAGTTAATTTTTCTTAGTTCTCATTAAGAATGTAGACCATATATGCCTTTCATTTATGATCATTTGTAAATGTATAGCATTTCTCACGTTCAATTACTGTTACTTTACATTTTTGTCGTATTCTTTTCACTACCGATTGTACTCTTCATAATATACAGAGGAAATAAAGATGTAAATCAATTCCTCACTGAAGTTAGTGACGCTGCATAATAAATACCGATCAAATCACCTCTTCAGAGGAATATTTATGCCTGATAATCTGCTGTCAACAAAAAATTATGGATAACTTTCTTTCATTCTTCAGACGGCTGCATAGACCAGAAAACCAGTTGCTCATACTGGGCATCCCAAAAAGAATGCTTCACAAACACAGCTTATGTTCCATGTACTTGTCCAGTGTCCTGTGCTGTGAATACGACCTGTGCCGGAAGTAAGTCTGTCTGTCTGTCTGTCTGTCTCTCTCTCTCTCTCACACACACACACACACACACACACACACACACACATATATATATATATATATATATATATATATATATGGCACACAGATATATATATATATATATATATATATATATATATATATATATATATGGCACACAGATATATATATATATATATATATATATATATATATATATATATATATATATATATATCTGTCTGTGTGTGTGTGTGTGTAATAATTGGTATTTTTCACTTAGCTGTGACATCAATATAAATTTCTCCCTTCCTCTATTTGATCCATATTGATGTTTTGATATATATTCAAATCTGACTGTACATGTACAACTCAAGCCAGTGGAGGAATATTTAATGCCCACATTAAGAGATCAATTGACGACTGAATAAATCATGCATCATATATTTTTATTACACAGGGATTCATCTATATGACATTTCAAGGTATCATTTTCAACGCATGACTACTAGAAACTTTATTTACTATTTTCTCTCACACCTATGCATTCGTAATATCAAATGCATGCGTTATATTTGTAGAATTTTTAAGTCAACTGCGAATAAATATTCAAATCAATTTAAAAAATTAAAAGTTCATAGTTAAAGAATACCAAAACCAATTGACCAAACGGCTTTTATATGATACACAGTCACCAACAGACTTTATTCTTTTGTTTTCCTGACACCGCTTGGACAACGAAATGTTATATTTTTTATTCCCCCCAATATTAGATAATATGTGTATGTATGTATGTATGTATGTATGTATGTATGTATGTATGTATGTATGTATGTATGTATGTATGTATACTTCTTGGGTCACCTTTAACATAATCGTATAGCTTCTGCCCATCTTGGACTGTAATTACATCATATTGTTTAAAAAAGTAAACTAGTCTGTTGCTTCTTTCCATTAGTACTAATCAACTGCCTCTCAATTTTCAATATGTGTAAGACAAACACAAGAGCTGAGATGGATCCGCACACTCCCTTAGTATAGTGCTTCAAACAAAAAGCAATTTTTATTAGACAAACATACGTCAACAGCGTTATTAGGTATCTGCTGCTGGAACTATTGAATGATTGACTGTTTTCAGCTGGTACATGCTTTGTCGTATACATTAAAAGTTATTCGATCTATCAAAAAGTTTTAAGAAAAAACTTTCCATTTTTTGTTGTATGTATGTGTTTGTGCATAGTTTGGTAACTCGGGTAATTTATGGAAGATTTCTTATTAGTAATAAATCCATACTATGCTGACTCTGCCATATAAAAAATATATATATAGTAAATGTAATGTCGCCCTCCTAGTAAGAGGGGTGGTTAATTGGTTTTGGATGGCGTTATCTAGAGGATGACCGCCCTCGATATTATAGCCGGTGGGAGTGGAAAGATAAAATTTCAACAGAGAACTGAGTAAGACTATTGGGAAGAAATAATGCAATACCAGCCCCCCTAGACAAGAAAAATAACAAACTTTAATCAATAACAAATTAATAACAGCAACTCCAATTCAAGCTATGTTATGCCAACAGAATTTAATAGCAGCGTCTAATTTAGATGTATTTCATCATAATAACGAGTCGTGAAAGAGCGCAATGTCCACGACTGATTGCATCACCTCCCCATTCCATTGACCATATATCAACGCCTTCTATTTCCTCGAACCTTCCTATTATCTACATTTCAACCTACCTGGACTTCCTAGTCCTTTATTCTGAACTAGTCATTCTTATTTTCGGACTTCCGTCTTCGGACTGTTCCGTCTTTCCCCAGAAAGCTGTTCCTTAATGCTGTTCTCTTTCCGAAATTGTGCATCCTAGCACTGAACCCTGTCTCTTCTTACATGACAGTCACCTGGTCCCCTTTTCCTGTTTGACAAGGAAAGCACTATTCTTTTAAGGCTTCCTCAGGGACACTCTACTCCTCTCTCAGGATTTTTAGACTAAAGAATTTCGACCAGGGTCGTCACTTTAAATTCACATTACTTGTACCTTAATTTACTCTGGCCAATCGTAAGCAGCGGTTCCTAAATTATCTCAAGATAATCATTTCTTTAGTCAGATTTAGACAGTTCAGAATCTCTGAACATCGGTGCATCTCAATTTCCATTTGAAAATGATAATTTGACATGGGTTCCTATCAAACGGTTATGGTTGGTCACTCAAATGTTTACTTTCTCAGGACAGCGTTGCAATGCCGTGGTCAAATCTCACGAAGTCATACATGCTAGCCTTTCATGTTTTAACGCTGACACGGGGGAGAAAAAGAAGAAAGGTCGAAGTGACCCTTCACAAAGACTTTTCTGGCCTAAATATGATAAAATTTTAATGCTTCATGTCAACAGAATTTAATAGCAGTGTCTAATTTGGATTTATCTCATCATAATAACGAGTCTTGAAAAGAGCGCAATGTCCACGACTGATTGCATCACCTCCCCCTTGACCATGTATCAATGCCTTCGTATTTATTCGAGCCTTCCTATTATCTACGTTTCCCCGATTCCTGGACTTCCTAGTCCTTTATTCTGAACTCGTCACTCTTATTTTCGGACTTCCGTCTTCGGACTGTCCCGTCTTTCCCCAGAAAGCTGTTCCTTAATGCTGTTCTCTTACCGAAATTTGTGCGTCCTAGCACTAAACCCTGTCTCTTCTTACAAGACAGTCACTTGGTCCCCTTTTCCTGTTTAACGAGGAAAGCACTAATCTTTTTAGGCTTCCTCGGGGTCAATCTACTCCTCTCTCAGGATTTTTAGACTAAAGAATTTCGACCAAGGTAGTCACTTTGAATTCACATTACTTCTAAAGTGTACACCTTAATTTATTCTGGCCAATCGTAAGTAGCGGTTCCTAAATTCTACCCAGATAATCATTTCTTTAGTCAGATTTAGACAGTTTAGAATCTCTGAACTATGGTGCATCTCAATTTCCATTTGAAAATGATAATTTGACATGGGTTCCTATCAAACGTTTATGATTGGTAGCTCAAATATTTACTTTCTCAGGACAGCGTTGCAATGCCCTGGTCAAATCTCACATGCTAACCTTTCAAGTTTTAGCACTGACACGGGGGGGGGGGGGAGAAAAGAAGAACGGTCGAAGTGACCCTTCACAAAGACTTTTCTGGCTTAAATATGATAAAATTTTAATGCTCAATGCATTGAACTTTAAGGTTCAATACAATTCAAAATTCGACACTTTACAGTAAATAACAATTTATTTTATACGATTCAAATGCACCGTGTTTTTGCTATTCATAATGCGAGTATCGTACATGTAAACATAAACGTGCTAACAGCTGGACCAGCTCTTGCAAATAAGGGTTTACCAATATCAATAAAGTAACCGGAATGTATATACATTCATGCTTGCTATCGTACGTGCATATGTATGTACGTATGTATGCTAGTACCTTTATATGCATGCATAGAAGATCGAATGGATGGACGATAGATTAACGGATGTGTGCATAGAACACGATAAAACAAGATACGCCTTACTTTTGTCTGATATATGTCTGGCCAATAGCATTTAAATATTTCAGATGTCACTGAAGACCAGAGCTGCAAATGTCTTTCTTACGGGAGTTTGGGTGACTGCGAGTCCAATAGCGCTATATATCTTCTTTGTCCGAGCACCTGTACTAAACGAGCCTGTAAGATTAATTGATTTATTCATTGTTATCTTACTTGATTTGCTCTTTCACTGAACATTCCTTTAAATAAATTCATGAACGAATGAATCTGCACAGAGAGAGAGAGAGAGAGAGAGAGAGAGAGAGAGAGAGAGAGAGAGAACACTATGAGCATCTTTTTGATACCACATTGATCTCGGATACATAAGACATTCGTACACCCAGCTAAGACAATGTGAAAACCAAACAGTATGCAAGGCGCTATTGGACAGTCTGTGTGGGTTTAATTGAAGACAGAGATTAACAAAAAGTAAGTTTCTAGCCTTAAATCGGAACTCTTCAGTTCACTCAATGCGCGTGAACAACTTTACATTGCCTCAGCTTCCGGGATCTATTGATACAGATTCCTGATATTTTGTTACAGTATAAGACAAGTAGCAGGCCGTTGAATAGTATAAAGAATAGTGTATCTGACAACAATTTGTTTTACAAATATGTAGATGATATCATGTCCCCAGTCAAAACTACTTTGGCTGTTTCTGCGAGACAAAATATGCCTCGAATGTATGTCCACTTAGTAATTTACAAAAAATCATGCATTTTGTTTGCTGGAAATATCTTTGCAAGAAAAAGAAACCCAATCGATTCGGACCACCTCGGCTATTTCTACAATGGATTGTCTATAGGATTGACTGAGAGACCACCAATGAGCAAAGCAGTTCCATAAGCAGCAGGAGGGGGTGAGCAGAAAACATGGCGGATAGCGGAGGGTGAAAAAATGACTCAAAAAATACATGGAACCGTTGGAATGACCAACGAACAGTAACAAACTGTATGTGACACATTGTGATGCTTTTATGTGTTATAAAATTTGAATATCTCTGCTTGATATGAAAACCATGGGGGGAGGTAATCGACCTAAGGGGCGCCGGACAAGTCTTCACTAACATGTTCAACAGATTATCCACTAATTTGATAAATTTTATTGTTTTTAATATAACGGTCGATGTAATCTTGTTGATTTTTAATTTTTACATCATCTGAAGCATTTGTTATCTCTAAGTATCTTTTCAACGCACGATATTTTCTCCCACCACAAGCTTCACACAATTGCGTTTTTCTTTTAACGCCAACTCCACAAACCAGACAAGGTTTTGGGCCGGTATTTCTACGTCGAACACTCTGTAAATGAAGAGCACAATATCACTGAGACATTTTTTTGCCACATTGGATAGCTGACCCCACTTGCAACTGTTATATGTTTGGTTCATCATTATACTATTAGTAAAAGTCTAATTAGAGGAAAGCTTAAATAAGAGAAATAGTATTTTGTATATTGAAGAAAAGTAATCATTTTGTATGGAACGATTTGACGAAGCTAAATTGCTGCAACAAAAATATCAAGATCTCACCGGGAACAAAATCATATTATCCAAATCAAAACAGATTTAAATCTCATCAAAAATTACATCAGATCACAAGAAGCAACACAAGATGAGTTTATAAGGTTATCAGCTATTGAGCCAGAGCACATCACCAAATCATTTTGACAGATTACCAGGTGGCATAATGCAGATACCATTTGAGTTACAACTGCATGATTTTAGCAAACAAGCGAAGAATGAATTTATCAACGATGGTGCGTCTCACATTTTTTCAACATTTAAGATCGATGGCGATGGAACATTTATGGATTTTAAAATGGATGACAAACGAGCATCTGCTATCGTTAATAATCTTGTTGATGATAGAAAGTGTATATTCAGAATAAAATTTATTGGTGAACATACCAGTGAAGATGGTCCGACTTGGATTCTTCGTGATAAACTAGACCCTGTTAATGAATCACGGCGACATATTGTCGTCATAATAGATACAAATTCTAAAACAGGCATTTTGACCGAATTGACAAACCATACTACAATAACGCATATCCAGTTTCCGCAGTTGTTTCTGTGCTTTATCGTTTAAAATAACCAGACATAGCTGCTCTTGCTAAGATGAAAACTGACTCGCTAAATTGAGTGGGTCAACGTATCATTTGTAAACTCAAAACGCGGCGGTAATAAAATAACAGAATCAAGAATAAAAAATAATTGGGAAAAATATATCAATGCAGCTACAACTGGAACTTGCATAGATGACATAGCTGAGTTAGAAAATTATTATTGTTTCTGATAATTGTAAAAAAAAAACAAATGAAATTTTATATAACTCGAACAAATATAGAACGTGAAGTGATCCAATAAACGTCATAGACCATAACTGTCATGCGTAGACAGAAGCAGTAACACAATTTCCAAGGGAGAAAATAATACGATTTTGTGACGGTTATATCTACGAAGAAATCTACGAACAAATATAGAACGTGCGGTGCTCCAATAAAGGTCATAGACCATAATTGTCATGCGTGGACAGAAGCAGTAACAACATTTCTAATGGAGAGAGTAATACGATTTTATGATGGTCATATCTACGAAGAAATCTACAACATAAGTTAGCGTGACGTGTATCAGTCTGGCTGTTTCACGGATATGACTCTGAGTCAGACGAATCAACAGTGTCTTCTGCCGTCTGGGGCTCAATATCTGAAGGAATCGCTCCAATGTGTGATGAAACAAATTTTGGTAAAATATAGCATAGACAGCGATGATTTACTCGTTAACTGTTTTACGGCGTCGTCTGTTGTGGCTCATATAGCCCAACAAAAAATAGATAAATGGCTTCCAACTCTAAATGAATTTCTCGATCATGTATCACAATCTTGTGTTGAGTTTGGCTATGGAGGTCTTTGGAACACAAAATATAATTCATCTGACATGATTTCTGTTGACAACATTGCTGCTTATCCGGCGGCTTTTCTTGGACTTAGCGAGTGACATCGTTATTTTGAATGACACGGGCACCCAATACACGAAATGACACGAGTTGCAGTAAACGGACCACTACCAAATATCTAACTTACTGGATTTGTCGAGATTGAATCATTCGAGTTTTCAGCGAGTATTCATCCTGTAATACCAATTTGGTTTGGTAGACACTTTAATAAACCGGATACCAGCGTCAATCTCAACGATTGTTGCGCAAACAATCAGCGTGGTTGGGCTCCAATAGTGCTATTACAATACATGCTCGATGCTAAGATCCTCACATCGTTGACTGTAACCTCTGCGATAATTTCATACAAACAACAAAAAACAAGTTTGGTTACCACAGCACGAGAAGATATCTGGCCAAGGACGATATTATTGAATTTATCACGGATATCGATGAAGCGCCGTCCGTCGAGGATCTCAATGGGTATATCAACAATCTAGTGGTTTGCGATGATGTCATGCTTGACAAACAAGCAAATCCAGCCAGAATATTCTCAGGGGGCATACTTAAAAACACAAATGTTATTTACGTCACCCAGCGGTATACTCTGATTCCCAATGTGATCAGAGATAACTATATTTTTGGGGGTTATTTTTAATGGGGTTGATACACATGCGCTGCGATATATTCATGCGACAGGTGTCCAGGCAACATGGACATAGGTAAATATTCATATTTCTTCGCGCGTGCTCAGAAAATCCCACATGGATTCATCACAGTAAGTTTAAACGATCCAGCAACACATTATCGAATTGGTGTAGATAAAATATTTTATTAAAAAAATACATTTGTTGTATAATGAACTAGAAAACATCAGCGATATTATCTCCATGATCGAACAATTGGAGCAAGTTGATCTCGCCATTCAAAGTGATGTTGAAAAAATCAACGATGAATTTGAGATGATACAGCAGGGACGTGAAAAGGACAGATATACACTAGCGGAAGAGTACATATTTATCAAATTACTCCAACGCGAAATGGAATTGTCATTGGCGAATTTACACTAACAACATGATATAGGTAAATGTGTTCCATTGGCAAGCGCCATTGAGGAAATACAATCAGATTTGTCTCGACAATATGAAACTCAAGCTGCTGTAAGTGCACGTGCGAGACAGCTGAAAACCTTGTGTTGGAATCTATTAAGATTACCGCAGAATCCGCCAAGGAATCCATGTAATAGCGATGTCACCGGTGCCTAAGAATTGAGATAGTAAAACAAAATTAACGACCAAATGTTATTGTTGTCATTGGCCGAGAGAGGCCTCAGAATTTATCACGCACATACAAACTAACGGTCAATTCTTCACCACTTGTGTCCAATAAATTAAAGTCTTGTTTAGACGAAAACATATTCGTGACAACGATGGATTATGACATCGTAAATAAACAGGATTATTTGTCACCGACACAATCAAATGACCCGGCGGGACATCCGGAGAAAACCGTAAAAAACATATTTCTGCTGTGCCTGCCCTAATTCTTGTCAAAACGATGTATAGCTACCATCGACTGCGTCACAGACCAGGTTTACAGAAATCGTCGATGTGATATTGACAATACCTGGCGACACATGACGACCACCACCTGTTGGATCGTTATTATGTCGGAGAATATCTGGAGGGCCCCGTAACTTCTCCCATACTGCAAAAATCTTCGGAAGATATTCGTCAGCTATATCCTTTATAGTCTGCTTCATCTTATCAGAATTAAGGCCGGGTAGTATAAATGTATCAATCTTGTTTTTTTTCAGTGATCTGAAAACGTTCATAAATTACTTTATTTAATCGGGATCCTTTTCTTGTCTGGCTGCCGCATACATTTATAATGCCAAATGTGAAGCATCGATACTCAGGCCCGCTAGATGTCTCATTGTAACATCGATATTTGATCTAATGAAATAATTGGGAAATTCAAGTATATATTTCTCAAACATCTCCCTTAGTTTTCACTATTCTCTTTCGTACAACATTGTCATCTCGTTAACTATTTGTTCTCCTTGAAGAAGTTTATTATCCAGACGTTCGAAATTCTCGAGCAGATCATCACACTCTGTAAATAAGAAGTTGTGAGAACGGTCTTCCGTTGAATAAATATCAGATCGCATAGGATGTGGTGGTCTAGTATAGATTGGCGCTTGCAGCGGCCATCCCGGCACGGTTCAGATCGACGACTTATATATGTCAATGGCGTAACTGGATTCCCTGGAATCCGCTGACGATATTTCTACGGCAACACTCAATGTTGGCTCGTGTACCTTGATAACGATCATTTAATCTTTTCCTGTTATTGATTTAATTCTTCGCTGAAGTTCATCGTTGATTTGTTATATTTGATAAAATCCTGTAAGGATGGAAGCGACCTCCCAGATTGAGGCTTGCCCATCAGCTGAGGATTTATGCGAAAATATCAGCGAATTACTAGCGTCCAATCTACCAAATGATTTTTCTCTGACATTTGGCCAACTATAATGAAGTCCTAATTGTGCCAGTGTGATTTCAAGTGACCGATCATTGGGGACTCTTATCGGAGTTGGATAACCAATATCGAATTCTGGCTGTGTTGACGTTGCTGACACGTGGCGTTGGCATGTTTGCGTTGCTGTGATACCGATAATAAATATTCCTAATTGCGGAAAAATGTATCGTCTGATATTGCACCGTCGTTTAACCTTGCTGACAGTATTGATGATGTATTTATACACGCATATGTCTCAGCGTAAGTTATTTCCGTATGCTCGTGCAATTTTTTACTGTTACATGTGGATATTTTTTTCGCGATAATATTGAATATACCAGCAACACCGACAACAACAGCGACATCGGATCCAACCACGGCCGGTATGAGGTGCGTCGCTGATAATGTGCCGATTAACGACGTTGTTTCAGCGACCAGCGGGGAAACCGAGTATAGAACATTGTCGACGACGATGATTCGTCTGCGATATTGTTTTTGTTTTTTCATGTGCTCGTCGATGATTTCTTTCAGCGATGCATTCCACACACACACTTATACCGAAAGGATTGTGTGGGATTCATTATGTTATATATTAAGTAATGAATTAAGATATCTTCTCGACGAATTCCAGACACCAACAGTAATCCACTGTTTAGGTATTATCCTCTGATTCCAATATGAATATTGCTTATTTATTATGTTCTATCACGTATGCCATAGTTAAGGAAGAAGAACTTTGTGCGCCATGACGTGAAGGAAAGAATGAAATTATAGTAAATTGCACAACGCTAAACATGGAAAATATGCACACCCCAGTAACATCAGCGGTATGCTTGATGGATTTGTTATGCTTTGTCCATGTTCCTGATCCAGATGCTACCGTGTATACCATGTTGATGAGCAGAGTCGTGTAAATTAAACCTCGGCAATCTTTTTGATTTTTTCGAGTTTAGTGTTTATCGAATTGATTCTTGAGCTGATGTTGGTGTTCTCACTGTTAATAATTTCGATTGTTGTTTTAACGTTGACTAGATCAACAATCTGTGTGTGAATTTCAGCGAGCTTGGTGTCGATGACTGCTGGATTCCCAAAACATTCAATAATGGCTCTATTTGTGTTTCTACGTAAATTCACAAACGCGTTTACATGATTAGTATATTCAGATCTAAACATGGACAATACATCATTGATATTATTAACGAGGTCGTCATCGGGATGTTGCTTTTGTCCACGTATTTCTTCGTTTCAGCGTCATCGTTTGATTCTGGTTCTCTCAAATAAGTAATGCCATTTCCGATCATGTGGAGATTGCCAGTCATTACATCGCCGGTTTAGCAACGTACTTACTGATCTCAGTTCTGATCGTGGAATTCTTGTTGACCACGTATTATTTTGTTGCCACGTCATCGTCTGATTGTGATTCTCTTGCATTGATGATTGTATTTTTGCTCATGTTGAGATCGCCATACATTATGTCAACAATTCTTCTAATACGTCCAGTAATCTCCACGCGATTGTTAGAGGTGATTCCCTCGATTCATTAATCTTACCGTTTTTAGTAAACATCACTAAGTTATCTTCGGTCGCACCTGGAACTTGCAGAATGATATCTGTCAATGGGATATTGCTCATCTTTAACCGTCCTTGCTGATCTGAAAAACAACAACCTCGTTTGTGTCAACATCGGAAATACGCAAAAGATTAGCAAGTTCATCTCGTGTCACATATTTAGATAAATCAACTTCGGTCTGTGGCTTGCCGCTAGCAGATCCTCTGTAAATATCTACCATTATAAACCGTTAATCTGTTTAAAACGACGTGCGGTTGTAACAAGATAACCGGGTTTGGTTCGGATTTGTAACAGAACACTTTTTGATGGTGACAAAAATACAAAAGTCCAATGTTTATTGATGAATGACTCAAATGGAAAAAGAAGTATGATTAAAATGTGCGTGTGCAAGATCCAAACATTGGACAAATAAACACAATCCTCACGAACCTAATAATGTAACATAAATGTGAATACAAGTAAATGACCTTACACAGTAATTTCACACGACGAAGAGAATGTGTTTTACCCAAATAGTAAAAATGATTTACGGTAATTTCACACGACGAAACGGGGGCCCCGAGTGGCCGAGTGGTCTAGAGCGCTCTTCGTTACGGATCACTGCCATCTCACCTCTGTCTGCCGCGGTTCGAGTCTAAGATTCAGCCAATGTGGGCATGTGAGAAAGCCTGCCAGTAGCTTCTCGTGGGTCGGTGGTTCTTTCCGGGGTTTTCCGGGTTCTTCCTTCACCATTAATACTGGCCGCTATGTATAGCCTATCGTGCTGAAAAATGGCGTTAAGCCCAACAACAACAACAACACGACGAAACGAATGATGTGTTTTTACTCAAATAGTGAAAAATGAGGCACTTTACTCAAATAGTAAAATGATGAAACGATGGAACATATATCATACAAAATATCTTTACAGTCCCAAAACACTGGGTATAACAAGCCCGAAAATTACTCCACGGCTAAAAGATTACATGCATGGAGTTACACAAAATACTCCGTCACCAGAATACTTGGCTATCAGTCACACTGGTCAATCAAAAACCAGCATTACAAGTAGTCACCGACCACCATTCAGTTCCTTGGTCAATAAAGCAATCAGAGCCGACCAATCAGTCAGCAACGCCGAATCACCTAATACTAAACCAGCAACACACTGTTCAATCAGCTCTACGGCTGCTATGGTCAGCTTTACAACTGCAATGGTCAACGTCTATGGTCAGCTTAACAAATGGTACCCCGTCGATTCTGATCAGCTGAAAATAAATCTAACACCGTGTAATATGAATGACATGAGCATATACGATAACACGTAATGACATTATATACGGTAAGCTATACTAATTACATTATCGGCAGAACATTAAGAGGCAATAAACAGGTTCAGAAGTGAACCTACCTGTATTTGATAAGAATCAAATGATACCAAAACGTTTCTTAAAAAATGCAACTCTATTGCTAATATTGATATCCTATTAAGTCACATACAAGAATAGAAAATATTGCATTATACTACGGAAGCCGGAGTTACATAGAAAATATACAAAAAATAAACGTGGTAGTACAATGGTTATAATCTATAATATAAATAATTAATAAATAACTCAAATACCTCTACAGCTGAAGATTTGCAAGTTATTAAGTAGACTGCTCACTGACAAGTCGTTCCGTAATGTAATGATTTCGACCTACGGTGGGGTATTGATACACAGACGATGTAGCCCTACATCGTCTGTGCGCTTGATGAATATCGTTTTTTCCCATCGAAAGCACTTTGCACGGGCGGCATAGGATGAACCAAACTCACATTTTCGAAATATTGTACAATATACATAAATCACATCGGGTATCGTTGTACACATAAAACGAAACCCGAGTTCACGTATTTGATAAATAAAGGGATTTATACTATTCCATGACAGCGGTATACTCTTGCACAACATTATGAGGCGGCATACCACTGTCGGTGGTCCATGATGACTTTGACACGGCATTAAGTTCCACAAGTACTTCTG
This sequence comes from Sinohyriopsis cumingii, assembly GCA_028554795.2. Taxonomy (NCBI): domain Eukaryota; kingdom Metazoa; phylum Mollusca; class Bivalvia; order Unionida; family Unionidae; genus Sinohyriopsis; species Sinohyriopsis cumingii. Next base: position 99,456,474 of record CM068831.1, read on the forward strand.
GACCGCATATTGGTGGATCCGTTATTGTCTGTGTTGGTAATGTTGAATACCAGATTGGTAGAATGCTATGCATTCTTCTGCTGCTACTATATTCTAAAAATACACTCGGTGGTGCCAATCCATAAGAATCAAAATAAGCAACTCCACGTGGAACAACCGCGTATGTAACCCAATGATTACCTGGACCAGAACGTCCATCGAGATTATTGATGCCGGTTTCAACACGATTTGGTGTTTCCGGTAATTGATCACGCATGAAAACACCTTCGAAGTTTTTTATGTTTAATCGCCGAGCAGCAGCAAGTAAATCAAAAAATTGGACATGGACAGTTTTAGCTAAACCTCCCTCCCCCCCCCCCCCCCCGGCAGCTTTAGACCTTTGGCCGTACTGCGTTCCTGGTAATCTTAGACCACGTCCCTCTTTTTTGTGAGGTGTTCACGCAACGTCCTGTTGCTTTTTTTCAGTGCCATACCAGCAACTGTTCCAACAGCACTAAGTGCAGCTGCTTTTACAACAGCTGGACGCAGCTGCCGACATTAACTCTGGGAACACCGCTTGAAAAGGAAATATACCACCGGTTTTTGTTGTGTCGCTGATCGCATTCGCAGAAAGATCAAGTCTCACACCAGTTCTTGATTTCTTGGAATCATTGTAGTGTTTAAGTTGACGTTCAGTCAACAATAATTTATTTGAGCCCAACAACGCCGCTGATTTCAGATTTAGTTTTGCTTCGGAATTCTTCGCGGATGCCTATTTCACCATTTTAATCTGACCAGGTGTCAGACTAACATTGACGTGATGATATGAGATTATAACATCACAATTGTTTTAACTAACATTACATATTTTCTACGGGCGCATCAATGACTCTCATTCGTCTACCATTGCCCTCAAACAACGTTGTTTATCTGACAACATAACAGCGATTGCTCTATAATTATCAATAGCACCTGGTGTTACGCGAGCCCGAAAATGCATATCAACGACTGATTGCCAGAGCAAATCTAGGTGTTTGAGCGAGAAATAATAGATCGGATACAACGTCGTAAAATATCGCTGAGATATCTGCAAACCAGAATCTACATTCTAATCACGACCCATGAATAACATCAACCGATGTTATACACGTGCAACTTGATTATTCTCAAAATTCAATAACACTTCTTCAGATGGTTCTTGATGACCATTTATCCTTAGAGAGAGACTTCCAAAACTCTAAGCGGGTCAAACACTATTGGTTGTCGCACCTGCTGGTCTGCTCTGACGTTATTCTGAAACGCTTTGACGTTATTCTGAAACGCTATGAATATATGTCGTGGCGCTGAACTCCCCGCGCTGATGCTATCTGCCATGTAAATAACCAAGCAACAGTACTCTGTACACTGTCTGTGGTCATTGTCGACAATGACAACGTTGACTTGCCGCCGCCATCCATGAAAGTAAGCAGCCGTTGTTCTTCAACGAGTGATGGTGTCATTGTTGGTATCCACAGCGAAAGTCTTATCAGTATTACTTTATCAGCATCACCAATAGGGAACCCAAATGCATCGTTGTTGGTGGCTTTCCTGACAAGCACAGTTGTGTGTTTAGCACCGAAAATATCTTTTTTGACATTTCTGCAGAATCCTAAGGAGTGGGATAGTGGAATTAAACATGAAAATTCTACGCTATTACCCTTTAACATTGATCGCCGTGCTGCGAATCCCAGGTTACATTCTGGATTGACACTATATAGTGTCGCAAAAGCAGCGGCTGGTTGAAGATCAACTGTCATAGTTTGTGTTATTTGCTCCATGAGATGCTGCCTATCGTGAGGGTGATCAGCAATGTCCTTGGAGAACATCACTGATGGGCCGGCGGACAATGAATAATTATCGGAATATCTTGCCAGACGGGGGGTGCGTGGCCTGGGCCTGACGTCCCACTTGCCAAAGGAAAGTGAAGCGTCTCTCATAGCCTCTCCTTCCCAGGTGTAGTGATCGCCGCAGGACCACTGTCTCGCTCTGAGGGGCAGGAGGTTACTTGCATATGGCCTCTCCTACACTATTGTGTCCACAGCAGCACCTTCACGCGGTGCCCCCTGTTTTAACAGAGCCTGCTGTCTGACGCGACCGAGTACCCGGCGGTATAACTGGGTGGGCAGACTGGGCTCATTAGCCTTGGCAGGCAACCAGTCTAAGAGAAGGGAAACTCTGACCCCAAACCCGGGCAGATGAAGCTCGTTAGCCTTGTCAGGCAGTTCATCTAGGAGAAGAAAACTCTGATTCAAAACCAACCAAGTCCCATCCATTGGATTATGGCTCCACTGCCTTGTGGATATCTTCGGGAGAAGGAAAGGCTACGGGAGTAAACCCAGACAGAAAATCAGAAGTGGAGCCCCTAAGGCGGCTGGGGGTCGACTACGGCCTCCTTCCGGCAGCTCCTGCATCCAGATTGGTGCCAAATGTCATGCTCAGCATTCCTTTGGACCCCACCAGCAAGGACGAGAGGGGCATCCTGACGTCTGGGCAGCCCAGGATCTCCATACTCCACGCCCAGGCTTGCGCCCTGGAGAGGACACTCCAGTCTCGCTACTGAGTGAGGAAACAACACGGAAGCTGACAGTTTACGGGTTATAAGTCCCACCCGATTGGCGTAGGGAAGGGGCGCCACGGGTCAGCTTTGACGGTGGGAGGGATCATCGTGTCCCACTGGCCAACTATCGCCCGCCTCAAGCCGGGCAGCCCCCGGTCAATAAGGTGTTGACCCGCCATCGTCTGCCTGCTCCAGTGGGTGTCTGGAGCTCAGTGTGTTGTTCAGCATGACAAGCAGACGGTAATTCCACACCAGACAAAAGAAACAAGAAGCCAATAAAGAAGACTCCAGCTCTTCGATTTGCAAGCTGAAACGTGCGCACCATGTGTACAGGCTTCTCCGACGACCTCAGAGAAGTGGACGACACCAGAAAGACGGCCATCATCGATAGAGAACTCACCAGACTAAATATCAGCATAGCTGCCCCCCAGGAAACCAGGCTCGCCTCTAGTGGCTCCCTCAGAGAGGAAAACTACACCTTCTTCTGGAAGGGTCGAGAACCTGAGGAGCCTCGTCAGCACGGAGTGGGCTTTGCCATCAAAAACAATCTCCTGGTCTCGGGTGAACCTCCCACAGGGGGCACTGAGCGTCTCTTGTCCATCCGCCTCACCACTGCTTCATGTCCTGTCAACATCATCAGTGTCTACGCCCCAACCCTCACGTCATCAGAAGACGTGAAGGATCAGTTCTATGGGCAGCTGGACGAACAGATCAAAGGATGCCCCAAAAATGAATCACTATTCCTCCTCGGCGACTTTAATGCCAGAGTAGGTGCGGACCAGGAGTCCTGGCCTACCTGCCTCGGATATCATGGCACTGGAAAGACCAACGAAAACGGCCAGAGACTGCTGGAGCTATGCACCTACCATGGCCTGTGCATCACAAACACCTTCTTCAAGTGTAAGCCACAACACAAAGTGTCATGGAAACACCCCAGATCTCATCACTGGCACCAACTCGACTTGGTCATCACCAGGCGCTCTGCCCTTAACAGCGTCCTCTCCACCAGAACCTACCACAGTGCAGACTGTGACTCCGACCATGCCCTTGTGAGCAGCAGAGTGCGACTACAGCCACACATGCTACACCGCTCAAAACCAAAAGGACGTCCTCGCATAAACACTGCGCAGATGTCAGTCCCTGCCAAGGTGGAGGAGTATGTGTCTGCCCTGAACAAGGCTCTCCAGGACCTGCCTGAGTACGACGCTACAGCCAAGTGGAACGCCATGAAGGGTGCCATCTACAGTACAGCTATGTCAACGTTTGGCAAGAAGGAACGACCCAGCCAGGACTGGTTCAATGCACACCTATCAAGGATGGAACCACAAATCGAGGAGAAACGAAAAGCCTTCATAGCTTACAAAAAATGCCCTAATGAACGGAAGCTTGCTGCTCTTAGAAGTGCCCGAAGTAACATCCAACGCATTGCTAGACAGTGTGCGAACGAGTACAGGCAACAACTGTGTGAAGGGATCCAGCGCAGTGCCGAGTCCGGACACATCCAAGGTATGTACAGTGGCATCAAGAAGGCTCTAGGCCCTACAGTGAAAGGGGTCGCTCCCCTGAAATCCCTGACGGGAGAGAAGATCACAGACCGTGGGCAACAGATGGCCAGATGGGTGGAGCACTACTCAGAACTATACTCCCGAGAAACGTCAGTCACTGATGCAGCCCTCAGCAGCATAAAGAATCTGCCCACCATGGAAGAGCTCGACAAAGTGCCAACCTTAGAGGAGCTCAGCAAAGCAATCGACTGCCTTCCAAACGACAAAGCACCAGGTAGTGACAGCATCCCGCCCGAAGCTATCAAATGTGGAAAACAAGCATTGATTAAACCACTGCACGAGCTACTTTGCCGCTACTGGGAGGAAGGAGTAGTCCCCCAAGACATGCGTGATGCCACAATTGTGACCCTTTACAAAAACAAGGGCGACCGCAGTGACTGTAATAATTACAGAGGGATCTCGCTCTTGAGTATTGTTGGTAAAGTGTACGCCCGCATCATACTCAACAGGCTGCAGTTGCTGGCAGACCGTGTGTACCCGGAATCACAGTGCGGCTTCAGAGTAGGCAGGTCGACGACAGACATGATCTTCTCCTTACGACAACTCCAAGAGAAGAGCAGAGAGCAAGGTCAACCACTCTACATGATGTTCATCGACCTCACCAAGGCCTTTGACTTGGTCAGCAGGAAGGGCCTTTTTGAACTTCTGAGTAAGATCGGTTCCCCCCAAAACTCCTCAGCATGATAATCTCTTTCCATGCAGATATGAAGGGAACAGTCCTGTATGATGGATCCTCCTCAACCTCCTTCCCAATTAATAGTGGTGTGAAGCAGGGCACCAACACCTTTTGGGATCTTCTTCTCCCTGCTCCTGTCCTACGCCTTCGACACGTCCACGGATGCATATATCTACACATCAGGTCCGACGGGAGGCTGTTCAACCTGGCACGACTGCGCTCAAAGACCAAAGTGAGAGCTGTGCTCATCAGGGAGATGCTTTTTGCAGATGACGCAGCTCTTGTGGCCCACACCGAGCAAGCCCTCCAGAGACTGGGAGACCGTTTTGCTGTTGCCTGCACGCAGTTTGGTCTCACCATCAGCTTGGAAAAAAACAAATTTCAGCGTGCAAGATACCACCATTGCCCCTTCAATCAAAATCAACGGTGTCACCCTGGAAGCAGTCAACAACTTTACCTACCTAGGGTCAACCATCAGCAACACTCTCTCGATTGATATGGAGCTGGACAGAAGACTTGGAAAGGCAAATACCATCATGGCTCGATTAACGAAGAGGGTGTGGGAAAACAACGCGCTGACAGAGCACACCAAGGTCCGAGTCTACCAGGCCTGCGTTCTCAGCACCCTTCTATATCGAAGTGAGACCTGGAGTACCTACATGAGGCAAGAACGCCGGCTCAACTCCTCCCATATACGGTGCCTAAAACGCATCCTGAAAATCAGCTGGCAAGACCGTGTTCCACACAGCGAGATCCTGCAGCGTGCAAGTACCCCCAGCATGTACTCCCTGCTAATTAAACGCCGCCTTCGATGGCTGGGTCACGTCCGACGCATGGAGGATGGAAGGCTGCCAAAGGACATCTTATATGGACAGCTGGCCACTGGCATGAGAAGAGTCGGACGCCCCTCACTCCGTTTCAAAGATGTGTGCAAGAGGGACATGAAGGCATGCAACATTTCACCCGATGGCTGGGAAGAGCTGGCCGAGGACCGAGGCACCTGGAGACTGATGGTAAACAATGGCATATCAGTCGCTGATGCGAGGAGAGGCCAGTTGGCGGCAGAGAAACGTAAGAGAAAGAAGAATGCAGCAGCAACCACAGTAACGCAGACTTCCCAGTATGTCCGCACCAACTGCAGTAGGGACTGTCACTCACGTATAGGCCTGTACAGCCACAGCAGACGATGCCAACAGTGACAGACAACACCCCAAGGGCGCTATTCGCATGGTCTTTCGAGACCGAGTTGCCAATGATCTTGCCAGACATTGTCGTGGCAACATCAACATTTTCCAGACATGATTCAATGTTTTTTTCCCGTCAATATTATGTGTGACACTATTAAATAATGCCATAACACCAATATTACCAAACCAACTCGAACTTCTGCTACATACACTGTATTATCTTCTCTCAGTAGTTGACCTTCTATCTCAATAAATGCCTCGGCGGCAGAACATATCTGCTTGTATCCTGCACTTGTAGCTCAATTCGCCCACGTTGTCAGGTACACGTGCATTATAAGAATAATACTGATAATCACGCACTGATTCATCTTTGAGGACTGGTGCGTCCATGACAAATGCTTGATCAGATACACGTTTGAACATTTTGTTATAATTCGTTGTTGTCTAAAACGATGTTCTGACACCGATCAATATCTCCAACGACGACGGCCCATACGACTATCCGGTAATAAGTTTGCAGTTATGTTTTTTTATATCTCAGCTGCGGATTGTTTTGTCGGTGATGGTACTCCAGCTAAATCTTTCAACCACTCATTTGCAGCTTGATTTATTATTTTGCTGACACTTGCTGACATCACTTCGGTACTGCGCAGTTTTACTGGAATACTTACTTCGGTATTGGGCAGCTTTACTGGAATGCTTGCTCTGGAATAATTCACATTCTGCCGTAGTTTTCGTCGTACTAATGGTGCGAGTCTGTCTTTGACTGCAGAAAATGCTTTACAGCAAGATCACCAACTGTGCCAATAGCCTTACCACGAACAATTTCGATGGCTTTCATACCTAATTGTTTTGCAATCGGAATAGCTTTTGGGGCTATCCTTCTGAATAAACCTTGAATCCCTGAGAATATCTCCGTAGATCATTTTATAAACCGGTAATCGTGAATTTATCACCATGACTCTTTCAGGCCTACGCTGGATATTGTGTATAATCATGTTATTTTGTTATCGCCGATTATATTGATCGCTCACTGTGGTAATCGTCTGTAATTTTACCGATCAGCGTCCGATAGACGCCACTGTCCATGACGCCACCGGTAAATAAATGCTGACAAAGAGCATGTGCTTCATTGATAATTTCGTGGGAATTATTGCCGTCTTGTCTTCCACCAATCAGAAATTCTAGTCGATCAACATCAGCGAGGATGTTATTGGGACAAAGTTTATATTGAATCACCGGCGATTCAGCTATCATATTACCACCGCGTTTCCTATGACGTCTATTGTGAGTGGCAAGGCCACTTCCGGTTGCTCCTTCAGGTGGTTCTTCTTCCTCTATAAAAGGCGGTCCTAATTCTGATATTTTGGGCGATAATATATCTCCAAGTAATGGATTTTTAGCAACTTCATTCGCTCGTTTATTAAATTCTTCAAATAAAGGCTTATATTTTTGTGATTTTATTTAAACCATAATATTCTCGAAACACAAAAGGAACCCACATTTGATTCTGGAACATCAGAGGTACATGGATCTAATAGTTCACGACGATTTTGATATCCTGCTGAAGCAACCGTTATAGGGTTTGTTTTAATTATTTTACGACCTTCTTCGGTAATTGGGAACGTGTTTTTTTAACAGATTCTGGTTCAACAAGAAGATCCCTTAAATCATCAATCTCAGAACGAGCTTCGTCGATTCTATCAATCGCTTTCTCTGTTTCTTCCTGTAATGGTTGTTAAACAGTAGCTATCGCAGCTGAAAGCTCTCGGAGAATCTTCTTGGTTTTTTTTTTTTAGTTCATTTTGCTATTTTTTCAGTTGATTTAGCTGTTTGTTCCACCGATGGCAGAAGATCTTTAGTGGATTTTGTGACTGGTTTAAATCACTGTTCTGTACCCTCTGTAAAGTTCCACATGAGCATCCTGGCGTTGTTGCAGCTGTTGCTTGACAGAATCACGGACTGGAAGATACTTCCAAAGTAAAGCTTTCAAAACCCAACCTCAAAACGTAATGATAGCTGACAATTTGCGCATACCTATCACCAATCGAAACTGGTCGTGGTGCGGCTTTGCACCACCTCGGTTCTCCCGGGGATGGGTATGCAAAAAATTAGCAAAAATAGTGCGTATCCTGTTACTAGTAGAACCTAGCCTGCGCGAAATTTATGGACAACCTTCTGAATTTCTAGTATTTCGTTTCGTATCCGGGAATTCACCGGGGAGTATGTCCATGTGACCATACAGGGGAAATACCTTTCACCCATCCCTTTAAGGTGAAAATAGACTAGAGGTGAAGAGACCAAATTAGCCAGATATAAATATAGCCAGAAATACATAAGAAATATAGCCACAAATACATGAAAGATATAGCCAGAAATACATATGGAAAATCCAAAATCAAACATAGAAGGGTACCCCATGAAGGTAGAAATTGGAAAAGTGAGAAAACCTCATTGAAGGGTACCCATGAAGAGAGCCCATGAATGGATATAAACTGGCACAAACAAAATAACTGGCAATGAATTGGCAACTAAATATGCACAGACAAAAAGCTCAGCCTATTGTTGCCATTTTGCTTAAAAGAATGTAATAATTAACTATATATATACTTATATATATATATATATATATATATATATATATATATATATATATATATATATATATATATATATATATATATATATATATATATATATATATATATATATATATACAATAATTGGTTACTGAAATAAAGCCTTTGCGTTATTCTTACCCCATTGCTATCTTGTTCATGTCAAATAAAAATATTCACATTTTATAACACATAAAAAAGCATCCCGATGTGTCACATATAGTTTGTTACTGTTCGTTGGTCATTTCAACGGTTCAATGTAACGTTTTTGCATCATTTCTTTCACCCTCCTCTATCCGCCATTTTCTCTGCTCACCCCCTCTTGCTGCTCCATCATTTGTAAATTCTCGGTCTTCCTCGTTATTATATGGCAGAAGTACCATAATGATAACTATCGACATGCATTCGATGTATAATGCGAAGGATTGGCCTCGAAGGTGCAATGATTATGTCACCTGTCTACTTTCTTTGCAAACAAATATAATGGGTAAGGTGATGGACCAAATCGTGCAAAAATCAGATATGTGAAACAAATATGTGTCATCGATATGTTCTGCTCCATGGACATCCTTTTCAGATTAAACATGGATGGTATAGTGCCTGCGCAGATACATCGGACACTTCATAGGTTTAATCGGTCGTGGTCAGGTGGGGTGGTATGTACACTCAGAAGCAGTTTGTGGAAATTGTTTTAAGATTGTTGCTTGAAACATTGGAAGTTAAAATTAAGGAGATGGGCGAGCAAACGAATTTTCATATATATTGTACTTAGATTTATCCAGCGAAAATACTTATTTTATGAAGAAAAGAAAAAAAACGCCAGAAACTCTGAGATGGGAAGATGCATCGGACTGGGTTGTATCACATATGCGAAATCCCCAGTGATCAGTGATCGATCAAATCGAGTTTTCGTAAAATGGTACATAGTCCTTGGAGGGTACTGCTAACTGAATGATCGTGAATTAGTGTTACTTTTTTAACACATACTGAAAATTTAATGAATCAATTGCTGAAAAGCTTTAAGTTATGATGATAGAAATATGTACATGATATCCATTAGCAATCGGATAGGTGATGGACCTTAGACATGGATGTCCGACAAGCTACCAGTGTGTATGTAAATCACGTGATACTCCAGCCGTTGCCAGCCATAGTATAGATCAGTACGTGCTTTGAAAATGATATACGAGAGACACCTTATTGTAGGAAAACAATAGGATATTGTGATCATAGACACTTTTGCATAAGCAGTCATCATATTTGATGGGTGTATTCACATTCACCTCAGCCAGAGGGTAAAGGTACATATAGAAACTACATGTATGCACAGTTTGTGCTACATTTAAATATATTGTGGGCAGGACGTGTTGGTGGTGGTACACTCACGCACGCGCGCGCGCTCGTGCACACACACACACAGACATAAATACATTATATATATATATATATATATATATATATATATATATATATATATATATATATATATATATATATATATATATATATATATATATATATATATATATATATATATATATATATGTCTGGATTTACTTCTCACTTAAAATGGCTTAGACGTATCCATAGTCAAAAATAAATAACTTGATCAACATCTCAGCGGAATACACATATCGATCACCTATAAGCAATGGTAGTCAAAAGAATAACTGTTAAAATTGCTTTCGAAATTTCTACCTCCACAATCACTTGAACTTTATTTTTCGGAATATGTACTACCACTGATAGTTTACGGCTGTACCATATGGGGAAACTCATCCAATTATAATCTGTCCAGAACTGACAAACTCAAGGAAAGGGCAGCCCGAACAATAATGAAACTTCAAGTTATGACTCCCTCGAATGTTTTGTTTTCACGTCTACAATGGCTACCTATACAAAAAGATAATATATTTTAAAGCAATCATGACATATAAGTCTTTAAATGGCCTTTCTCCATATTATATCTCTAACCTAATTGAACTAAGATCATCAAATATTGAGCGTAATCTCCGATCGACGACTAACAATGATCTCCAGATTCCGTGGTCGGAAACCAATCATTACAAAAGTTCCTTTACTGTATAAGCACATGTTGTATGGATTTCCATACCAATAACGATATGTAATTCAACTTCCCTTGCTTTGTTTAAAAATATCATTAAAGAAATTCTTTCTTGACCAGCTGGAATGATATAGAATAGGCTCTGAATAGAAAACTTTATCATTATATTCATAAATATTATGTCCAGATCTTATTCGATATAAATAATACGTACGACTTATGCTGAAATGTATGTACCTGTGTATACATTATTGTTCATATGTGTATGTGTTTCCCAGTATAGTTACACATAGTCATTCATGTTAAATATGTATGAATTAGTGTGCAACGATACCTAATTATGTGCACTGTGTTGTTTTTTTGTTAAATTGCCAATTAAGAAAAAAGGAGGATACATGGCAGATGAGTCAGTCAGTCATGACCAAATGTGTTATCTTTGTTGAATAAAGTTGTTTATATATATATATATATATATATATATATATATATATATATATATATATATATATATATATATATATATATATATATATATATATATAGTTTCCTAGACAATAGTGCATCTTGTTCTACACATTGCGTTGTTCTCAACACAGTGCTCTTATCTTATCACTATACAGGTGCCCATATTGAAATTATATTGACCAAGGTTTCTTCTAATGTGGTTCAGCTAAGATTTTGCATTATGTACTATGCAGCTTTTGGATCATGGAGGGGCAATTCAGGCAAGATAAAGCATTTTGCATAATTTGTAACTGGTTTTAGTGGCATAACAACCGCCACTGCTGTGTTGGCGAGCAGTATTGGGGAAGAGGGGAGGATATTAACGTGTGTCACTGCAGAGACCTTAAAAGATTTATAAATTTTGAAAACAAACAAACAAACAAATATAGTTAATTTTAATTCATTTTATGAATGGGAAATAAAATAACAACTTATGCATTTTCAACCGCGTCCTCCTTTGGTCTTTTTCTTTTAAGTACTAGTGTTGTTTTTCGTCAATGTAATTTACTGCATGCTATGGGTGAAAAACAAGATTTGTATATCTTGTGCCCATAAGATGCAGTATGCATGTACTTATTTTGTTACAGATATTACCTGTCCAAACGATATACCTAGGGTTATACCACATGGTAAAGTGGAAAATAGTTCCTTGAATTCAGACGGGATATATCGTTTCCTTCACAGAGTACGTACATAGCTTTTTGTACTTTTATAGATAAAAACTTTCCCTTCAACTGTAAAAGTGATCAATGTGCAAATACAGACTTGTTTTGTTTAACACACACACACACACACACACACACACACACACACACATGCACACACAGGAACGCACACACATATTATGTATTTTTGTAACTTGTGAATTTTATAACTTCGCCACCACTTTTCATCTTCTCGTGGACTTAAAATCATGTAAAATAATGCATACGGGTAATAACAAATTGTCTTATGAGAGTAGTACAGTCACAATTATTTTATTGTGTGCTAATTTTAAAGTTCCTTTCGTCATCAAAAAGTCAACAGTTGTAATTTAAAAAGCCGTAAGCCCGCATTAATCCAACACTGTACAAAACGTTTTAATTGCCATTTTATTCTTTTCTAGTGTAAAGCATGGGTTTTAGATCGGTCTTCCCGATCTGGGTCATCGACTTCTGTGCCCCATGCCTTTGGTGGGGGATTTTTTTTTTTACCCTTTTCTCACTCTCGAGTGTAGCCCGAGTGTATTCCGTACAGGTCCGAAGTCGCTCCCTCGGCGTCTTTCGCAGGAAGTTACACTTGCCAGCTGTTTATTTTTACTGCTTGCACGTCACATTCCTGTTTCAGTTACTGGTCAGATTCTTTCCATTTCCTCCAACACAACACGGTTGTGATAGTTATTTTATCTTCGATATATATTGGTAGAGTTCGCTAATCGTGCGAAGACTACTTTGTGCGTCCGCGAGAATTTCCGAATAGACAAGTATACGCGTATGTGGCCGTACTGAAAATTATTTTACCAGATCCGTTAGCCACACAAGTTACTATTCATATGGCCCCAACATAAATTCCATCTGGCATGTCAACGACAGTAGCTGGTGTTGTAATTCCAGTAATACCCAAGCTAACAGTCCACATATAGCATCTACAACGTTATACATGCACTTGTATTTTGCGAGTATAACGGTTCTCTTGGTGATTTCATCTCGCAGCTTTTCTTCCGCTACGATTAAGTTTTCGCTTCGGTAGCTTTGAGGATCCATCAAGTTCTTCTATTAATATTGTCATCGTGATGTACAAATGCTAGACACGCTGAGTTTGTTTGGGTGGAAGAAGCAGTCGCAGTTCCAATTAATTACCCTTCTTCTTCATTGGTGCAAGTACCATACAAACGTAAAAATACTTTCCTGGGAAATAATTATGTTTCCAGTGATTGTGTGGTCAGGGTGTTTGGCACCACGTTCATGTTAGAAAACACAGATTACACCCGTGTTTGGTGTCTTTAACCATCCTTCTCGTTTTCCTCCAAGAACTATTATACAGACAAGCGCGTCTTTTTTGAATAACACACGAGATCTGTCATTTATTTTCTTTGTTGAGTTAGTGTTGGCTGAACATAATCGAAGTAGAATTTTATCGGGGTGGATTTGCCGGTGAGTTACATGTTATGGTTGTAGAAACAATTCATGTGTGTGTTCGCGCCTGACGGTGAGGTAGCTTCCAGCGACTGTGCGTTTATGCGTGCTAAATGCGATGATTCCAAGTTGACCTCGAGATGGTATTGTTTAGATGACTTCTATCTGACCTTCGCGTATATTATATTTGAGCGTATTTGAGGGTCTGTTAACGCCATTGTCACGCAGACATTCATTGACAAACGGCATGAAATCAGCATCGATGTTGAAAGGCCCTCACAACTTATCCAACAGTCCGTCGGTATATTCCGCAACATCATCATCACGCAGCTGTTCAAAATCCATCAAGTATATATAGTAAAAAAAATTGAAACACAGACGCCAGAAAAGGTTAAAAGCCCTTCTGGTTTGATAATGAGTGTTTCAAGCCATCTTTGGCAACCAATGATGCTGATACTGCATATGTGAAGTTTTCTCGAGCATTGCCGTATTAAATGGGACGCGTTATAAGTGAATCATGATGAACGTGATCATTTAACAAAATGGCCATTGCACCCCGCCCCCCACATAATCGCCTTAAGATTAATGAATACGATCCAGACTCGAGAACGTTTAAAATGCAAGATTTAGGTTTATCAAAACCATCCTCTGCATCAGCAAAAACAAGTATACCATTTGCTATGTTGTCACCTCTTTTCTCGGATTCATCGACCAATATGCCTTCAAATATTTCCCATGAATTTACTACACGTATGGTTGAGGGTATGATTGTTACCACCTGGGTGTCCCCTGCACTACATATTGTTTCATCGCAGCATCAGCAACATCAACCTAATTTTTGATAAAGCTACCGACACGCCAGAGTCTTCGATGCCCTGATTTTCGGTGATTTCATTGTGAATAACGTCATTGATGTCCACGCAGGACGTTTCAGTTTTCCAGTTCGGCTTGAAAAATCAAAAACTCGATTATGGCAACGCCAACAACAACCCAATTGATCAACTCGGTCAAATTCGCTTCAGACTCACACTGGCACCGCGTCGTGTCGCTGCGTCCGTAAATATGAACAGGCATTTTGCTTATATTAAGTGTAGTTTCTAAATGGCTTTGTCTTTGACAACGCGAGATTGACAAGCGCGTGCGGGGTCGGTGAGCGCTAGAGAGCTCGCAGCGTTCCAGCGGTGAGATGTCCGAATATCCCGCCATCCATCAGAGTTTACAGAGACATAGTTGAATAGAACAATGGTGTCGAAACTTTGTTTCTCGATGTGAAGCGTCAATGTAAATAATCAACGATTTAATTTAGCGTTTCTGGTCAGTACGAGTCAAATTACAACGACTGTCGAGGTGTCACCAAGTATGGGACCCAGTGCTTTCCAGGTCCTGTTAACGAATTCCAAGTTGGTGACGCCGGTTTTCCGCGGCTTGGGGCTATTGACGCAAGTTTATCCCTCATAAGGACGCATCGGAAGTGCTTGATTGATTTTGTCATCACGAGTATATCAAAATTAGTCGACGGGCGCGCTTCTATAGTCATCGACCGCGAATCGTCCCAGGTAGTAGAAGACCCCTTCCCTTTCGAGGTAGTCGTAGACCTTTCCACGAAAGGCTCCGCCAGACATTGCGTCTAATGCCTTTTTCAGAGGCATCCCTGATGGGCTTCCGACGGCCCCTAACTCTGTTGCTTTTGCAACAGCATCAACAGCAGCCGCTAACAACGATGGAATGGGTTAAATCGAAATATTCAACAAGCCTTCTGCATTTGTGTCACCTCTGACTTGATCAGATTCAATGTTATCGATGTTTTCTGTCTTTGGCTTTATCGAATTTATTAAGTTGTGTTCGACTTAGCCATAAGGAGTCATTTCCGGTCAGGTTTGTCTGAGAAAGTTTTAGTTAAACCCAAACACTCATTTCATATAGCGCTTTTTTTATTTTCCAAACTGTTTGTTGCGAAGACAAACCTTAACTTCGTCGTATGACATTAGTATTGAAAATGTAACAGATTCAATTTCACGTTTGTGAAAACCACCGAGTTTGTGAGAAAATTCTTCAAATTTTCTACAGGCGTGTAAATAACTCTAATTCGACTACCCAAGCCCTCCAACAACAGAAACTTATTGGAAAGTAAAACAACAATGCATTTATTAACTGTTGGTGGGAACATCAGTTACGCGTACATGAAAGTGCATGTCAACCATGGACTGACTGTACAGGTTTAGGTACTCCAATGAAAATTAGTAAATCGGTACAACGCGGTGAATTCATGCTGGGAAATCTGCAGAAACGTATCGACGTTTTCAGCCTGATTCACCACAGCATGTTATATGCACATGCGACATTATTGTTTGTGAAATCATGCGAAATTTCTTCGGAGGGTTCATGATAATCGTTTGACCACGGAGAAACTTTTGACAGTCCTAAACGGTCAAAATCATCTTACTATGTCGCTGTTCGCCGTTCACTCGAGATATATCTTGAAAAATGAGATGAAATACCATGTGCGGGTACGCATGGACATTCCGGGGTTCATTGCGATCAAGCCATCGTGGAAGAATTGAACCGCACACTTGGGGACGATTATTGGGGCATAAGTATGAGCAGCAATTGTTGATGAATCGTGAAGTTTGCTCGCAGACATGAGTGATGAAACTTCGCCCGGTAATAACAACGTAGAATAATAAAATTACACGTGCAGACGGGTAATCGTTTGACCACGGAGAAACCCGCTGATGCGATTCGGCAGAAATCAGTCGTGGTCACCTGAAATGCTCTACCGCGTAAAGCGACATGGAATATTTTGCAACAAGAGTAATGTTCATATTGACAAGAAGTTGTTTGCGTGCTGAAACGTTGATACGATGGACGGATGCATGTTCAAAAGAAGCTTCACGGCGTCTTTGCTTTGTTTGTATGTGTGGGGAATGATTGCTCGGTAATCGTCGAAATCACCGACGCGCTTGAGCAACTGAACTCGGGGACTTGAACTCGTTGAAGAATAGTATCACCAGCTTCAGCGGTAATAGCTGCGATACAGCGGCGGTTTTTATTCATCAGCGACCACACATATGATTTCAACGTGCATGACCCGTGAAGGTATTTGGACAGATGACAGGTGGCCGTTGCGCGAAGCTGTCACACTGAGAAAGTCCTAATAGCATAAGTAATCCAGTTTTTCTTGCGTCTCTTGGTATCCTTATAACATAGCTTTTCGCGCATTGCCTGAACTATTTACATTTTGCCTTGCAACCTGATGAGGTTCCTCTGAGGGAAGTTGCCACACAACCGGCCGTTACTGATCCGGAGGGAGTCCCAATAATGCAAGTATACCTGCTTTTCTTGCAACTCTTGGTATCCTTATTCCACGCTCTCGAGCAAATTACTTAAGCTGATTCACAATAGACATACTTATGATAATAAACATTTATCTAATTGCCTTTCAGGTAATTAAGGTTTTGTAAAATTACTTTTACTTTAGCAGGGTAGGAAATTGTAATCGCTTCAATCCTTGATATTATTCCATTGATTTCTAAATCTTTTTCAACGGCGCAAACGTCGGCGTCATTATTGAATTTTCCTCAACGGCGACAATATTCGCGTTGCCGAGTCTTTGCTGGCGCGTGCGAGAATAGTCGCGTACATGTGAGCATGGCCGCTATATTGTATTACGCGACTTAACTCAGATGTCGAATTTGAGTCATGGTCGAGCGCCTGGGCCGGAATGTAACGCGAACGAGTGAAATTTACAGTATTTGTTGTAGCATGTTCTGCCGCAACAAAAAAAAGCAACAAAGAAACAAACAAAAAACTACACACATACACAAAACGACAATCACCTTCGCATCGATTGCGTCCGTTTTCTGTCGGACTTGTTATGTATACATGGGAATTCTTCAATATGAAATACTGCTTATGTATCCTTTCAGTTAATTTTATGTTTGACATGAAGCAGCAATTTATCAGAATATACTTCACTGGATGGTATACAACGTTATGCCAATCAGCAACCATAAAAGACGTTGCAGTATCGATGGTGATGTTGAAAGGTCGAGTAGAGTGTCGTAGGCCAGCCATTTTACCACGCGGTAACCTTCGCAGCTTGGTATCAAATCGTTCTTTCTGTTTAAACAAAAATTGCTTCAAACAGGTATTTGGTACAAGCACTGAATAATTGGCATCATGACTGACCATCACGCCAACTCAAAACTGACCACCCGTTGTACGTTCATATCCAAGAATTTTTAATGTTTTAGTGTAGATGTTGGGGAATTTGCCTTTGAACTCGCGATTCTCTGCGATAACCGTATCATTCCTGAGTACTAACAGTACGCGTTATATGTCGTTGCACCGGAACAACTTCAAGGTCATCAGTGGTCAGTTACACCGGTGACTCAAGTTAACGTCAACGACTTAAAGGTTTCTTACAAGCGAGTATAAACGGTAAGTGCATGTTACAAAGGCTTGCTAAAATGTGTTATAATAATACTATAAATGCAAGAAACAGTTCAGACGTTTATAAGCATAATGATGTCATCTTCAGTGTCAGTTAGTGAACAACATGCCTTTTTCACAAATGCAAACTGTACCACATAAATGAGTTAGACGAAATGACTACCCGTATGCACTCGCTCATAAGATGACTCAAACTGCAAACAACAAAGAGCCTGATCTGCCGTTGCATAATGCGTTCGCAGTTCAGGGTCTATGCTGCTGGTTCTACTGATTTCTCCTAACAAACGACATATATCCAGATCTGCCAGCACATTAGCCGACGACAGATCTGGATCAATTCAGTTTGCAGTTGGTTTCAACTTATAAGCGGGTACTAACAGTTTATGAAAGGGATGGGGGCGGGTAAATTAGAAAGAAACATACTAAGAACCCAGGAGAGATTTTAATATCAACTCAGATGTATTCCAGATTAAATATACCTGTGATTACGGCTATCATCATGGTGATTACCTTCGACCTTCGTATGTGTGTGACGCAAAGGGTGTTTGGTACTGGGGCTATTTTAATGGCAATTCTAGCTGCAAGCGTAAGTATGAAATTTATTGAACGTTTGCCATTTAATAAAACTGACCTTTGATATAATCTATTAAATGATTTATTAGTAATCACCCAGCTTCGATTATCGTTCCGTGACACATGCCGCACATAATGCGTCGATAGACCAGGTTCTTTGGGGTTCGCTTGAGTTATAAGAAGAATGGCTGTTTCCGAAGTTGCAATTTTCAAGTGTAAATGGGGTACCAAAAAATCTTATTACAGATTCAATATTTGTTACTGTTTATATTTGGAGGCCTATTTATATGAATATAAGTTTCTTAGCTAGTTATTCCTTTGCAACGAAGATTTCTAAATTTGGTGTAAAAAAATATAAAAAGGATTGTATGGTCATTTGAGAGACACCGTGTTGGATTCACCGGTTTGTCTGTTATGTCACTAAGACAGCTTTGTGTATTATGGAACAGCGTTCATGAGAATACAATACTCGTGGTTTGGTGTGAGTTATTCACGAGAAAACACATTGTCATATTACTTGTGATTTCATTTCTGTTGAATTGTAAGACGTTGTTCTTTAGAATCAATGTAATTAAATACTTACATTCAGGAAAACTTCCAAATATAGAATAAACGTTATACATCGGGAAATCTGAAACAAACCAGTCCTGGTAATATATACATGGGGAAATCTGAAACAAACCAGTCCTGGTAATATATACATGGGGAAATCTGAAACAAACCAGTCCTGGAAATATATACATGGGGAAATCTGAAACAAACCAGTCCTGGTAATATATATATGGGGAAATCTGAAACAAACCAGTCCTGGTAATATATACATGGGGAAATCTGAAACAAACCAGTCCTGGTAATATATACATGGGGAAATCTGAAACAAACCAGTCCTGATAATATATACATCGGGAAGTCTGAAGCAAACCAGTCCTGGTAATATTGTACTTACAGGTATTTACCATATGACGGATTATCGGATTAATATCGTTCTATATTTTTCTGATCTTGTAATGTCGTCCTACTGTCCTTTGGACTATGTTATTCGTTTGACTGTAGAGCATCCCCAATCAAGCGTAAATTTGGCTGTAGAGCATCCCCAATCAAACGTAACTTGGCTGTAGAGCATCCCCAATTAAATGTAACTTGGCTGTAAAGTACCCCCAAACAAATGTAATTTTGGCGGTTGAGCACCTCCAATTAAACGTAATTTTGGTTGTAGAGCATCCCCAATCAAACGTAACTTTGGCTGTAGCGCATCCCCAATCAGACGTAACTTGACTTGGCTGTACGGCATCCACAATCGAAAGTAAATTTGGCTGTAGGGCATCCTCAATCGAAAGTAAATTTGGCTGTAAAGCATCCCCAGTCAAACGTACTTTTAGTGGTAGAGCATCCCCAATTAAACGTAATTTTGGTTGTAGAGCATCCCCAATAACACATAATTTGGCTGTAGGGCAGCCACAATCGAAAGTAACTTTGGCCGTTGTGTATCCCCAATCAAAACCTAACTTTGGCTGTCATGCATCCCCAATCAAACCGTAACTTTGGCTGTAGAGCATCCACTATCAAACGTAACTTTGGCTGTAGATCATCTACAATCAAACGTAATTTCAGATGAAGAGCATTCGCATTCAAGCGTAAGTTTGGCTGTATAACATCTGCAATCAAAGTATTTGTTCTTTTGTTTTAGTGATAAACTGTTCGACACCGCCGAATGTCAGTTTTACAACAGTGACTTACCTGAACACGACCTTTGAAGAACAAGCACTATACAGCTGCCAGCCTGGGTATTCGAAGGTGGGTGGATCGGCAGTTAAGGTGTGCAATCTGTCTAATATTTGGATGGGAAACGACTTGATTTGCACAGGTAGGTATGTATGTATGTATGTATGTAAAAACACCGCTGTAGCCCGTCTTCATAACAGCCCTTGCCAACTCCTATTTAATTAAATAGTGATATTAGTGTCATCTTTTTGGACACCTTGTACAGATATTTATGATGCTGAAGTGTAGCGCCTAAGCACATTTTAAAAACCGCAGATATTTAGAGCAACCAAATACTCGGTTATGCCGCATTTCCCTATTGCTTTGCCTATATAAAGGCCAATACCACGATAAGCAGGTTATGCCGCATTTCCCTATTGCTTTGCCTATATAAAGGCCAATACCACGATAAGCAGGTTATGCCGCATTTCCCTATTGCTTTGCCTATACAAAGGCCAATACCACGATAAGCAGGTTATACTGTGTGGATTAAAATCAAAGCAATAATTGTTGTGCAATTCAATTCCAGATAGAATTCTGAATTTTCAAGGCACGCTTCTTTCATCGTAAGTTAAATCGATGTCAAATTGATGCTATTTTCTTCTCTCTAAGCGCACATGTTACATCTGCAGGAAATTACTGTCATTATTATTCTTTAAACAGACCTTTCAAAATAGGTTTGTCACAGTGGATGACCTCTATTATAAAAACAGAATAAACATGAATGACTTATTTGAGATATCTTGTTACAGACAACGCAGCGGACGTCCAAGTCATATATATAGCACTTACTGCAGACACGATTGACGATGTTCGATAATTTCATGGTTAATAATGTAATAATGCATATCAGACGAAAATATATAATGGTATTTTGTACAGACATTTAAAATTATACAAAACAATCCAATGGCATTTTGTACAGACATTTAAAATTAAACAAAACAATCCAATGGTATTTTGTACAGACATTTAAAATTAAACAAAACAATCCAATGGTATTTTGTACAGACATTTAAAATTATACAAAACAATCCAATGGCATTTTGTACAGACATTTAAAATTAAACAAAACAATCCAATGGTATTTTGTACAGACATTTAAAATTAAACAAAACAATCCAATGGTATTTTTTAACATATAATTAAAATTAAATTAAAAAAATCTAATGGTATTTTATACAGACAATTAAAATTAAAAAAAATATTATGTTATTTTGTAAAGATAATTAAAAATTTTAAAAAATTCAACAGAGGTGGGAGACACGGTAGTTTAGTCGGTACAGTTTCAGACACAAAATTCAAGGGTTGTGAGTTCAACACTCGCCCAGGACAGCCTGGGTCAACTGCCTCAATGTGTCATTGGGAAAGGCACCTAGCTTCCATTTCCTGGGCGTGATTTAGCCAATAATACGCTTAAAGTGCTGTAGAAACGAACATAAACCAATTATTAGACCAATACACGTATTGGTATAGTGGTACGTATAACCTATAGTACCACTAAAATACTCAAAATTATTTTTTATATGAAAATACACAAAAATAATTGAAAAGACTAAATAATACACACAATATACGACAGAACTTTGTGACATGACAGTCTTGTAAGATGTAGACATATTTTAATTTTTCTTTCTTGCCAGTCACGTTTTACCATCTCCCTTTCTTACATATATAGTTCCTGTTTGGTGTTACCTATAAATGGATTGTTCAAAATCTTTGAAAGATTCACTCATCCAAATAAACGCAAACATGACGTTCAACAAAATAAACTATAAAACGTAACAATGTTAAACTTCTGTACAATATATATATATATATATATATATATATATATATATATATATATATATATATATATATATATATATATATATATATATATATATATGCAACAAACAAGTTTAGTAAAATTCAACAAATAATTTATTTTCCTTGAATACAAACTGAAAATTGTAAAGGATATTAGAGTTTTGCATATTAAATCCCAAATAATCCTAAAAGTTCTATCACAAGTCCAAACGTATAGAGTAATGATAATTAATTCCAATCTTGAATTTGTTTGTGTACCAGTGATGTTGAATGTGCCTACGTACTAATAGTCTTGTTGTTTCAAAATGGTATAATCCAGAATGTCTTTGAATGAATTCACAGTAATCCCAAAATAGTGTTTTAAACCAAATTTCAATAAACAGTTTTTCATTCAGTGAATAATTTAAATCAAAAATTCCTCTCAATTTACCACTGGACTTAACTAAAATTGATTTTATAAAGACTAGTGTTAATATAGGAATGAATACTTTTGATATAAAGAACCTTATGTTTAAAACTACGACACAATAAGAGGACAAGGATGTGGGTCATTTTCCCATCACATTCAAAAACAAGGTCAGGCTTGTTGACTTAAATTTTAACATCTAACCTGACAAACATCAGGTAGACCGTGTTTTTTCCAAGGTAAAAACCAATGTACTAAGCTCAGATCCAATTAAACTGGTTGCTTCCAAATGGTCATTATCTTCTAAAGATAATCTACAACCATGGACAAAAATAGCTATGTAATATGTTGTTTACAAATGATCATTGCAATCTACAGTTATGGACAAAAGATAGACACACAATATAGATATACATGCCATAGAATGTACAGCTCGAAAACTTGCATTGCATAAATATGTATATATTGTATTATTAAGCTAATCCCACCCATCCCAACCGCAGTATCTGTTCCATTAATGGTTTTTAAAATACAAGTAGGCTGCATGACAGGAAAGTATAAATTTTAAAAATTTTAAAAATTTTAAAAAACGTGGAAATTTAATGTCAAATAATGGTAAAGCACAACTGATACAACTTTATTTGACATAAAGCTTTTGTGACAGAATAAAAGAACAACCTTCAAATTGTGCAGCTCCGACGGCAAATCCTGCTGCATAGGTAATAGTCGCCGTGACATGATTCCCACCAGACCAAGGCCAACGGCTGTTACTGCGGTGAGTCCATGCATTTCATCCGAAGGAACACACGCGCATTTGAATTTCGCCATTATGGTGGTTTTCATGGCCATATCATCTCGCAGCTGTTGTCACGCTTTGTTTATAGTCCTGCATCGGCAACTTTCAGAGTTCATCACAGTGTTTCCATTAATAACGTTAACGCGAAGTATAATTGCTCCTCAGGCTTCTCCATATGCATTTCTGTCAGATGCAAGACGCACACGCATTTCCAACAAATTCACTTTGTTCACTGGTACAACCCCAGTTCCATCACAGAATATAAAGTGCATGGGAATATTTATGTTTTCAGCTATTGTTTGTTGAGCAGTTCCTTTATCACATAGAACTACGTTGATAAGCCCTTACTTGGTGTCATCAACGATTGTTCTCATTGTCGTCCAAAACCGTATACGTACAAGATCGTCGTCGTTGAACATTAGTCAAGGTCTTTGTTTTTTTTTGTGATAATGTTGCTGAAACATAATCAGTGGAGATTGTTATCGTGGTTGATTTGTCGGTGAATTACACTTTATTGTTCTAGAAACAATCTCTGGTTGTTTTGACATCCATCGGCCAGGTAGCTTCCAGAGACAGTACGTTTACTCATGCTAAGGCGATAATTTCAAGTTTGCGTCGAGTTGGTTTTGGTACATCAGAATGGTCCAAACTGCCGATTTCCATCTGGCCCTAGCGCAAATTATACTTGACCTTATACCAGGGATTAACTCCATTTTTACTCACATATTTATCGACGAGTAGCATACGATCATCGTCAGTGTTGGCATGCTCTCCCAGCTGATCCAGCACCCCATTGTTATGAGCTGCAGAGATCGCAGTATCCATTGTTTATACTATTATCGCTCTTTAAATACAAATACCGAAGATGATCTGATAGTTGAATGCTTCAAGTCTGTAAATTTCATCAGATGCGGCGACAAGCCATAGCATCCGATCAAAATTAAGCTGTTCAAATTTTAATACTGTTCCTACATGATCGAGAGAAAGGGAAAACACAACTGGAAAGGACTCATGCATAAGCAATTTTCTACTGTCTGTCCCTTTGTGTACAAATAGAAACGTTCCCTCAAACACACCTGTACTTGTTACTCTCTCGTACGTAGTTATACTTTCGATGTTAAACTTACACAGTATCCTTTTAAATTCAATTGTCTCCACCATTTTCAATCGATGTACAAGGCACCACTGTTACACGCTGTTGGTTGATGGACATATACTACTAAGGGAAGCACCTATGAAATCCAATAGATGTCGCTTGGATGAAGTACTGAAATATCTGATCGATCCGCCAAGGTGTAGCTAGGGTTAGCATATCGGAATCTTGGCTAGCGAAAATGCTGATGAAATTGTGTCTGGATTAATAGCACGGATACGTTTTCTGTACGTTTTGTTGGAGAAAGTTTCAGGGTGAACCCACGCTTATTTTTTATTGCGTTTTTTGTGCAAGTTAGTTGCGCTAAATCCTATTTTAACTTCGTTGTATAACATTATTTTGAATTATGCTGTTCAATTACGAATTTGAGAAAACAGCTGAAGATTTTCGATGACTCTGATTCAGCCACCTGTGCTTTCCAGCGAAAGAGTCTTGCCTGAGAGAATCACAGCAATGCATCTATAATTGGGGAGGGAGTGCTGAGTTACACGTGCTTTGAAGTACATGTCTTTGTACAGGTCTAGGTACTTTAGAGAAAATTAGTGAAGTCATGCTGGCAAATCTGCATATTCGTGTCGATGTTTTCAACCCGGCCCATTGACGAAATGCACGTGCATTATGATTATTTTTCATAGTCACCACAGACAGACTGCAGACACTCATAACTTGTCAATTATTATTGTACTAGTGAGCTGTCCATCCGATTGATAGTTTGAAACGTCAGGAACAAGTGCTACGAAAGCTACAGAACGTTGCTTTCTATCACGTCTGTGGTGAACGTGTTACAAGACCATGTTAAAGTGCCTCTTGAACACATAAACGACAATAAAACGCTTTGTGGTCAGCGATGGGGTTATCGTAGGTGTTCACTATATCAATTTCTACAATACAACTTAGCCAGCCACAGCACTGCTTTGTCGTCGTGGTTGTCTCTGATAATCCCCATTATGTGACTGAGGGGCATCGCACACGAAAACAACAATGACGCTCCATGAAGTTGTCATCGACGCTGCGCAAATCTACAGTTGTAATTCGTTGTGGTGTCGGTAACCACGGGTTCTACATGAGCATCGGCGTTGACAGCAAAATTCTGGGGTGACTACTGTGCATACTGTATGTGATCTGCATGGTTGTCTGTTTCCTTAACAAACACCATATCTCGCGTAATCGTCGCTTTATCTAAGTAACTTAAGCCTTTGAGGATCAGCTCCGCCGTATCGAAGAGGATCATGAGAAGTATCGTATCCTGCCGCAAGGTTGTTGACGAATTTATTCAGGCTAGAATTGAATAACTGCAGAGATTCAATAAACTGTAACTGACCAAACCGAAATGTCATGTATTTTTCCATATTGTGGCGTTTCATGCCACTACCACTGATTACACAATCAAGTGACCATATTACCCGCGTAAGCTATGAAGCAAAACAGGAATTTTAGGTAAATTCACAGCGTAGGTTGCGTACGCCGTGTGCGGCTCCTCTGTAAGCGTCAGTTATATGGCAATGATCACGTACATTTTCATTAGTGTCAAAAGAACAATCACAGATCCAACATTGAGTCGCTGCATAGAACTCGCGATTGTCATCATTAATCATAATCTAGTCGGCGGATGAGGAATGCTGTTGCCGCATCAATTTCACTGTAACCTCGATTGATTTAATAAGCACCATATATGTTACTCAGTCGCTCCGTCGCATCTGACCACATTATAGCTAAACCGATATGTGTGGCACGCCAAAAATAGTTCAAAATGGATGAGCTGGAGTAATCGTAGGGTGAAATCGGAGAGATCATAGCGTGAACTAGAGCAATCGTAGAGTTAGCTGGAGCAATCGTACGGTGAGTGTGGAGAGATCGTAGGGTGAGCTGAAGTAATCGTAGGGTGAACTGGAGCAATCGTAAGGTGAGCTTGGAGAGATCGTAGGGTGATATGAAGTAATCGTAAGGCGAGTGGGAGTAATTGTAGGTTGTGCTTGGAGAGATCATAGGGTGAGTTGAATCAATCACTTGGAAATAGAAGAACGTTACCTAATATGTATTGTTGTTAACATAAATGACATGGTTCATGCTGTTGTTGCCTTGTATTGTTTTGCCCTTCAGGAAGTATTCTTAGGGGTTGTTGTTGTGTTTTTTAAACAATGACAGAGTTTAATTCGAAGTTGAAAAATAACGAACAATAATTATCACTAATGTTAATGTTTGGCAGGCAAGTACTTGATGAAGGGCATGTAATATATATATATATATATATATATATATATATATATATATATATATATATATATATATATATATATATATATATATATATATATATATATATATATATATAACTTTAACTTGATTTTCTTTGTCCACACAGTGTATTCAGCAGTGTATTCTTTAACAAAAAATGAAATAAAGCTACTTTGATGGTTCCATTGCAAATACTAATGTCATGCCTTTTTTCTTTCCTGCTTTCTGCGGGGAAAAAAACGGAATGTTATAATTTGAGATTTTTATGCCCGTGCGTCTGCCTCACTTTCGCTTCTGTACAAACACTCTTCTTAAAAGTAACTGGATTTTCGAAAAACGGTGTGCAGCTTTAGATTTACAAGACATTGGAAGAAGAGGATCTATTTTGCATTTTATGTCGGGATTGAATATTGTGATAGTCCCAATAAGTAATTTCATTTCTGCATGATCACGATATTTATTATTATCACCGGTTTTCAATTGCACTTTTACTCGGATGAAATCGCACATAAGATTAAATTTGAACAATTCGCCTCATCATTTTTGATGCATTATTAGACTAATGGTTGTCTGATTCACCTGCTAAGTTTCCACGCAATAATTATTTATTCCTAAGAGATTTTACCTAAGTTTGGTATGCAGATGAATATTGGTGAGCTAGAAAGTGAGTTCGACTTTCAGCGTTCTGTCATTGTTAGGTGAAATTATGGATTCTGATCAACGTTCCCAATTTTTCTGCATAAGAGACACTGTTGGATATAGGATATTTTGGTGTGCATTTTAAAATTAACAAGACTAGGATGGGTTTAATTTTAAGGATGGTTCGTCATAGTTGAGTTAGTACGTTACACCCTCATTTTTTGACTCAAAACATATGCAGTTTTACTGCATACGTTGCCTTTAGAAAAATGACCTTTACTTAATTTGATAAAGGACGTTATACTATAGCTTTAATGTTATGATGGTAACCATATATGTACCTTGTACTGTGATTTAAGCAGACCAAACATCGAAGTAAATCTCCATAATAGCCTAAGAAAAGTAGCGGACTCCTTGGATTGGATTGTTAGAAAGAGAACAACTCTAGCCTTCCTCACAATGAACAATGAAATACATACATAGATACATTCATACATACATACATACATACATACATACATACATACATACATACAGACAGACATACATACATAGTGAAGCCAAAGAAATTAAAACAGTATTTTGTTCGTCAATAAGTTAACTTTTATTCTACAATTGAAGACTTTCACAATATACCGCTTCGATGACCTAAGTGGTTAGAGTGTCCGCCTTGGATGCGAGAGGTCGCGGGTTCGAACCCCGGGAGAATCATATCAAAGACTTATATAAAAATGGTACTAGCAGCTGCCTAGTTTGGCCCTCAGCATTAAGAGGTTATTGTTTGGACTGTTCGGCCTGGTGTCAGGATAATGTGACTGGGTGGGACATGATGCCCCATGTCTGCGGCAAAACGAGCAAGTGCTAGACATTGCTATAAACTGTCACACTGCAGACATCGTAACGACATGACTAAAACTGCTAAAGCTATGTTAAAAATCTAAGCACGCACACATACCCATACACAATATTCTAGAGAAGATATTTCTAGTAAGTATAATTTGACATGACTTAAGTCCAGTGTCTTGCAAAAACTGTTGATGTCAAAATTATTGTCGTCAGCTATGGGATCAACCTGAGTCTGAAGTATCAGAAGTTGCTGTTCATTCAGAAAACAGCTGTTTTCTGGAACAATTATTAGCCCACATTCTTCGGAACTATCTGATAAAGTCTCTTGTATTTCCTCGACGTCTAGGCCGTAGTTGCCAAGGTCGTAAAAATATCGTCTAGGTCTTGCAAAACTCGAGTGGTGGCGAACGATTTCCTGTCTAATAAACTCGCAAACGGATGTGCGAATTCGGGGTAAAAAGACGTGTAACGCAAAAATATGTTTCTCGTTATCTGAGCCTAACACGTTTTGTTCCTCCATGAATTTGAACTGATCATTGTAAAACCTAGAGACCACTGTGTTAAGTTCTCCCTACATTCTTTCTACACGCTTATTGTGAACAATGCGACCAGCAATAAAGCTTCCTCTGTTGCTTCCAGCAGCAGAGAGGGCGAACAGACTCTAATTGACTCACCATCGAATTGTAAAAATAAACCTTCCTGAAAAATCGCAAAAATAGTTAGATCAAAATCAGGTAGGGGTCCGTTTATCGATAATCTAGTCATCTCGTGTGTGGGGTGTCCAAATCTTTTAAAATATCCAGAACACTCTCTGTAACCAAGAAAACTTCCTGGATAACACGCGACCATATCAACCGAGATACTATTGCTGTGGTCATACTTGGTATTCCACAATCCACCGTGTCCGTATTCACAGCAACTTAGTTGTACGTCTTCGAGAAATTCAAATCGTGTTGGCTTCCACGAATTTTTCTCTCTGCAAAGTGAGCTGCAACAGATGGAACTGTAAAACAATTATTTAGTAATTGCTCAATATTCTCTGTTGAAAATTTCTGCGAAAGATTTTTCATTTCTTCATGAAGAGATTCTTTACGATATATTTCGCCGTTAGGTCGCACAAATTGATCATATTTTTCATCATCGAAACTCTTAAATAGCCATACTGACACAGGATCGTTTTTACTTATTTCGTGAATAAAATTAAACATACCTCCTTGGTAAAATCTTACAGTCCGATCTCGTGGAAACATTGTGACTGCGCTGGTCCAAGCGTGAACATTATGATCAACGATATCCATTAGAGCTCCTCTCGATTTATTCTTTGATTCGTATAAAATCTCTCCTGTTATCTTGGAAATTTTAATTTATTTCCTAACTCGGCAACTTCATTTATTGTAGCTCCGGTATCCTTGACCGATTCAGCCCATTTGTTTATTTTTTCACGTCGTAGATCCCTTAACCCATTTCCACGCATCGCGTTTGTAAAATGTTCGATTACTCGTTCGGCTACACAGTTCAGTTTTGAAAATTTCATTGGCGCAGGATTATTAATGTTGGGATTATCATTTAGCTGATAAATTCCACAAATAACCGCGGTCATAGGATACGCTTGAGCGTAATATGGTCTGTCAATTCCAGTCAGCAATCCTGACTTAGAATTTTTACTTAGCACAGCGGTTTTTCCATTAGCAAGGACAGATCACGCTTGTCACTGATAATCCACTCAGCGGAATCTGTTTATGATAATACAACAAATTTTATTCTGAAAAAAATATTTTTGATCGTTGAGATAATCGATAATCGTTTTTGCTCGCTCATCGTTCATTGTAGCATCTATGACTTCGTCGATGACTTTGTCATCACGTAAAATTTTGGATGACGACCATACGTGAGATGCCCCATCGTCGCGAAATTCTTTTTTTAGCATCCCGAATAATATTAATTTCATTATTCGTCGGATCAGCCAGAGTTCGCTTCCGCAAGTCAGGAGTTATTCTGTCAAGATCGAATCTGGATTCAGAAAACGAAGTTTTCCAGGGTTCGATTTTAGATAATCTCTCAAACTCTTCCATATTATATTTCAGACAAGTATTTAAATAAAAAATATTATATACATGATGACTCAAATAAGGAATCAGTGCAGGTGGTTGATGATAGGGTCTTCAACTCCTTGTAACAAATCTTGCGTAAAATAATTCTGCGGACAACATTTACAAAGTGTAAGAAGAGAGAGTCTTGGTCCAAAACCGTGTTTACTGTGTGGTGTTGGAGTTAGAAGGAAAACGCAGTTGTGTGTGGGTCGTGGTGGTAAAAGATACAGAGAACTAAAACGATAGTATGATATTAAAAAGATAACGTTGACTCTGTCAAGGTCCTTGATAAAGTTATAAGAACCCCTGAAGATTATATAACTAGATTTGTAAAGACAAATTATAATTTAGACAAATAATATTATATATAATGGAGTAAAGAAATTTGTCAGACATCATATCATCAAAAATTATGAAGCATCTCGTGATGGTGTAATAAGAAACTGTTGACTAAAAAACCAGTCGGTTTTGTTACTTATGCCGGTTATCTCATGTTCACCGCTGAAGGAAAGAAGTATCACTGTCACAGGTTTGTGTACGAGACGTTTCATGGGGGATCAAAAACGGTCTTGTGATCGATCATATTGACGGACAAAAGTACAATTTTGCACGTGGTAATTCTGGAAAGCATAAAAAGATTCGGAAGCAGTTAAATCTGTAAATATTGACACCGGCGATGAAATAATATTTACGTCTAGCAGATAAAATGACCAATTTGGCTTTTTCAAAGAAGTATAAACAATGGATTTAATTTTGCTATGTTCCTATCGTGTTAGATACGGACTAAATCCTTGATAAAAACAACGGAGACAACTCTGCCGTGGATATGTCACGCCGTTGATAGAGTTATATCCGTTGATTTTATCAAGGAGATAGATTTCACAATAATATTGGCTTGTAAATAAATATTTTTGTGGTTATTTCTCTCTCCTGAAATTGAGCGCGGAAGTAAACTACTGTGGTCTTAAGAGAGCGTCTTATCGCAACAATCTAGCCCAGGGGTGGGTAAACTACGGCCCGCCAAGGGCTTTCATACGACCCGACAAGGGTTTTCATGCGGCCTAGGAACAAGTCATCATTCGCACTGACTCTGTTTATGTTACTCTGTTTATCAAATAAATGTGCTTCTTTTGAATTTTAAGTTTAAATTTTCAAATATTAGCAACATATTAACAACTGAAAATTAATTAGATGTTATTTAGAAAAACCTTTTGTTTCGGCTATTTCAAATATTAATTATTTTACTTAATGAACTATGCGGCCCGCGACAAGGTGTAAATTTGTGTATGCGGCACTTGCACTGGAAAGTTTGCCCACCTCTGATCTAGCCTGTGTTACAACAACGACATTATAAGGAAGTACAACGAAGGTATACTTCAAGCGCTGACAGTTGTTTCCCCTTGACAGTGTTAAGGATTTTATGACATTATTTCCTTCTTGACAGAGCCAAGGGCTGTCTAAAAAACATGCGGAGGTGATGACAAAAATATTCTAGACAACACTTTATCAATCAAAACCATTATAGACTTTATTGAGAGCCAAAAGGACACCGGAGCGATGATCCTAATAGATCAAGAAAAGGCCTTCGATAGGGTTGAAAAAAATTACATAACTGAAATCCTAAAACGTTTCAACTTTGGACCGATTTATAACGAGTGGATAGAAATCCTATCCAACAACATATCAGCACTAGTACAAACTAATGGCGCTATTACAAACAAATTCCCGAAAGAGAGATCGGTGAGACAGGGATGCCCTTTATCCATGTTATTCTATGTAATGGGTATCGAAGCGCTAAGAATCAAAATACAGAGCAATAAAAACATCAGAGGGATACATATTCCTAACCTAAAAGAGGAAATAAAGATGCTACAGCACGAGGAAGACTGTACCAATTTTATAAAAGACATAACCTCATATAAACATCTAATGCAGGAATACTATAACTATGGAAAAGCATCCGGATCCCAGATAAACGATGGGAAAACCGAAATCTTGTTACTCGGGAACTAGCGTGGAAACTATCCAGGTTTACCACCTGAAAAAATAAAGAAACACATTAAAACACTCGTCATTTTTTTCGTAAAAACGCGAAACACTTAAACTACCATATGTACTAAACAAACTAAAACAACAGTTACTTTTGTGGAGCTCGTTGTATTTTAACCTTATCGACAGAGTCCACATAGCTAAAACATACCTTTTTAATAACATATGGTATGAGTTTAGTATTATAGACTTTGATATGCAGTACATTAGGAAATTCGAGAAGGTAAAATACCAATTCATATGGAATGGGAAAATACACAAACTAAGTAAACAGACACTGCAAAGGGAAAACAAGAAAGGGGAGCTTAACATCCTTATTCTTGAAATCAAACAAACAGCAGACATCATTAACAGAATTAAAAAATTACAAAACCTGGACGGAAGACCATGGAAAAACATATATGTTTATTTCTTTGGATATATCTTAAACAATTTCCCAGAAATATATAAAAATAACAAACTAACAAAGAAACTCAAACCCCCAAACATCGCATATAAAATAAAAAACACAATCATAGAAAACAGAACTAACAAAGAAATAAGGAGCTTACATGAAGTAAAAACATACGGATACTTACAGAACATTTATACAAACCAACACAAAACACAAATAGAACATCTACACCCAGACCTAAACTGGAAACCAATCTGGGAGAAATGGGGTAAAATAAAATACACCAACACTCAAACAAGGTTATATCTATACCTACACGATGCATGGTGGACAGGAGAAAAAGTCTTCTTTAGAAAAATCATCCCATCCATACCACCATGTATCTTATGCAACACTCAATACGATAGCAAACGACATCTAATTTTATATTGTCCAAATACAAAAACACAAAGGGATGCCATAAAACAGAAAATAAAAAATTCAATAGGGAATTTCCAGACAAAACAATTATTGTACACAGACAACATAGAGGATAAAAACTTATATGATGAGATAATTCAATACATAAATAATATCGTGCAAATTAGAAACGATAAAATATGGACTACCAAGCCATCCGAATAACATCCAACATGTACAAAGGACTAATTACCATCACACACACACACAATAATAATAATAATAATTGGGAAAAAATAGGATAATCACGTTCTACTAAACCCCACCAACAACCTATTAAAACAGTAGGCAGAAGGGGCGGCGGGCATAAATCTAACAAAGAGTTTATCCCAAACGGAGACCCCCACCCCATCCTGCGATCACAAACTAACAAATCAGGACTGTCTACCATTATATATAAAAATCACCACCACAACCAATTATCAACCAAATTACAAAATTAAATAACACAGAAACAGTACACAGAGGAAGCGGTAGGCAAAAACCCTATTAAGGAGTTTATCCCAATGGTATCCCCCCCCCCGCGTCTGTGACTGTATTAATTTGTGCAGATCCAATCCCTCCACCTGTACATGTACGGTAAACCTGGCCATACTACAAAAAACACAACTATTTCATCCCGACTAGCGAATATAGCTATAGGAATATAACAGAAACAGATGTGAGGGCTAGAGAATTAATTCTATTCAAGAGTTTATCCCAAGGGCATCTCAGTCAACACTTCTGTAACTGATACCCCCTCCCCACAAAACACAAAATAAACAAGACCCACCAGAATATGCAACGCTCGATAAACAGATATGGCCTGCTGGATAAAGTCGAGGAAAGAGACTGTCTAAATAGAGTCCATGCAGGTCATGTCTGTACAAAATCCTACCGAAAACAACAATACAATAACCTACACCCCTCCCACACACACCTTTCCTATCTATCGGAACCCAACAATAAGCAGATAAGTATGCACAACAACAAAGTAAACTGCGTACATGCACACACACACACACACACAAAAACCACATAAAATAAAAATAATAAAAAATTAAAAAAATTAAATAAAATTTTTGACAAATTATAATTAAAAATCATATATAATTTAATAATTTTTTACTTTAAAAAAAACACAACAAAAAAACCCAGAAATAATAACTAAATATGATAAACACCATAACGAAACATCATATGACGAGCCTGAATCCAAACTATCCCATTAAAATATTTTCTTGCTTATGATGACAGGAATATTGGAACAATAACTACCAATGATTAATTACACCCCAGCCCGGAAAGCAATCAAACAATTATCCAAGTACAGATAGAACTACACCCCAGGAACTAATACCAAGTCTACCGTGCCACTGCTAAAAATTAGATAGTTAACCCAAAACTCTTAAGATATGATCTAGATATTGCCAGTCTATGCACAAAATAAAATGCGTTTACAACACAACACACACAAACAGCACCACACCGGACTTTAATGACTATGGCAAGTCACTTCAAAATAATAACGATAATGAAATGGGGATGGGAGCGAAAACTTTTACCCTGAACTTTCGCAAATGGAAAACGAGTACGATCCTAAGTTTCATGCATGTCGGGTTCAAGGCAAGAAAACAATCACAAGCACTAGTGTTTGCAAGTATTGACCTGAGAATGGAAACCGACCTGCGTACCGAGTGGGAACGGAGTACAACTCAGAACCCGCATGCAGGGACAACTCGAGACATATGGCGAAACGAAACAAAGATCAACCCTGACGAAAATAAATAAATAAATTTAACCACAAAAAAATGATATTCAAATGAAAATGTTTATATCAAACAAAATGAATACAAATAAAACAATATCACATATGAAATCTACATTTGAGAGGACGGGGGATACATAAACCACAAACCATGACCTTTAGAAACGAAATACAAGTGACACCTCCAACTCTTTACCAGCATCTGCTGGAACGGAGTCATGGGGTGCCAACATAAGTCTTCTGAATTTGTGTATGCAGAAATAAATTGAAGTTGTAATAACTAGCATTTTCTTGCAATCCAGCAGAGGTAACTTTATAATAATTTCTGAAACATATATATGTCAGATATAGAACTCTGACACTCGAGGTCTGGCGATCGAATCCCATGACTGACAACTGTCGATGGTTGCGAATATTTCGCGATTTTTCTATATAAAATCGGGGGTCCAGCCTCAGCCTCGAAACTCAACAGGAAAAAAAACACACACACACCCACCATGTCACCACGTGGTGGGCATCTTTTGCATTCTCCCGGGGCTGATTTGGGAGGTGCAAAAATATGTTGAACGTAGAGAATAGCTCCCGTGTGTGTTGTGCCGTCCTTACTGTAAATACTATGTATACTATGCCGTTCTTACTGTAAATACTGTAAATACTATACCCGTCCTTACTGTAAATACTATATGTACTGTGCCGTCCTCCATAGAATAAAGGTTTACTGTATCTTCCTGATCCTGCTAGAATGTCTTATAGCAACCTAGGTTTTCACATGGAGATTGTTCTTAATTAAAATTGTATACACTACATTACTGTGCCGTCCTCCTTAGAATTAAGGTTTACTGTATCTTCCTGATCCTGCTAGAATGTCTTATGGCAATCTAGGAATTCACATGGAGATTGTGCCATCCTTAGTTAAAATTGTATAAACTACATGTACTTTGCCGTCCTTACTGTAAACACGCCCTCCTGAGCCTGCTAGACTGTCATATGGCAATCTAGGAACTCACATGGGAGTTGTGCTTAGAATTAAGATTTATGTACTGCGCCGTCCTCTACTAAACACGCCCTCCTGAGCCTGCTAGACTGTTGTTGGACAATCTAGGGTTTCACATGGGGATTATGTTTCGTGGGCCCTGAGCCTGCTAGACTGTCATGTGGCAATCTATGGGGTTGTGTCGTCCTTAGTATAAGAAAAACACCCATCTGGACTTGCTAGAATGTCATATGGAAATCTAAAAGTTCACATAAGGGTGAAAAATATTTTTTTCTTTTAAATGTATATTTAGTATATAATGAATTACGAAAATATCAATGATATTCTTTCTGCTATTAAAAAATTAGAAAAAGACGGCATAAATATATCTGATGAACTAAATCCTGAAAAAATTAGTTCTGATTTTAAAACATTACAAGGACGTAAGAAGGAGGGGAGATTCACACTGCCATCAAAATACCGGTTCGTAAAGAAAACTCAAACGGGTATGTTTCAATCGCTGCCCACAGTAAAAGAAAATGAGGTGAGGGAATTCCTCTCTCTCTCTCTCTCTCTCTCTCTCTCTCTCTTGCAGTAGAAAAAATTAGATCAGGACTGTCTCGTGAATATGAGGCAAAAGAGACAATCAATACTCGCATAAGACAATTAAGAAAAATTATGAAACTGTTAGTGGTAATGAAATTGAAAGTTAGACTCATTCGTGGAAATGAAAGTAAAGTATGTCAGACTGTAGTCTTTCACTCACTGATTTTTGTCGATTTGTCAGTTAAAAAAATATCCACCCCGTTGATAAAATCAGGGGGATAAAAATCAAGGACGGGGATTATTTTTTTATACTGTTTTTCATGTGTATCACGCGTCAGTGGCATTTTTCAGGTATGTGATGTTTCTGTGTCATTGATAAGGGGAGACAACACTCTACAATTAAAACTCCTCGAAAATCGTAGATTTTTAAGATTAAAAATCCTTAGGATTTTACATATAAATTCAGACTCAGCGTTTCATTTCATAGGTCAAGCAAGTTGCCGGACCGTTCAGTTAGTCTGAAATTCATTCTTGATAATAGCGGATTATGACATCGTAGATAGACTGGGTTAATTGGTTATTACACAATCAGACATCCGGGTGGGACTTGCGGGATAAAAGTATATAAGATATATCCTTGCTGCACCTGATTTGATATTTCAGTGTTTGTCTCATAGCTGCCACCAATTACGTCACATACAAGATTGACCGCGATCGTTGAGGTTATATTTACAATTCCCGGCGAAATATGACCGCTTTATCCGTGTTTGTCCATTATTTCATCTGAGAATACTTGCCGGCGGGGATATTTTCTCCAGGATTCGAGTATTTTGGGGAAAAAATCATCAATGATATCATTGATTGATTTTTTCACTCGTCTGCGTTATATCCGGGAAGTTTAAAATTCAGTTGATCTGCCTCTGTTATTGAATATGCATCTAAAAATCTTTGTTTATAGCAATTTATGTTGTCAGTGTAATCAATTGTTGCATGAATTACTCTTTGGTTAATATATTCCATATCAGATACAAGCTGATTTAATATTTCTATTTGTTTAATTATTTCCTTGCATGAACTTGCTATATCAAAAAGATATTCAGTGAAACTTTGCTGTAGTTTTTCTCGTTGTATTTTATGTTCTTGATTATTGATTTCAAAATATTCAATAATTTGATCTGGGTGAATAGCTATAGAATGAGTTCCTTCTCTAGCAGATTGTTCAATAATAAAATGCCACCACACATAGTCCTTACTACTGAAGCCAAATTCACTACCCAACATTGCACCTTTTATAGGAAGTAAATGTTTTTTGTAAGATCGGTTAATTTCTCAGTATGATTGTTTATCCGTTGTAAAATCAGCCCGGGTTGGTTCAGGTATTGGCGGTGGTATCGGCGGGGCAACATCAGGCTATCCTAACACTGATCTGATCGATGACTGATAGATATCTACGGCGTAATCGGGGAAATTTATTTCTATCGCGGTAGACAGTGTTGGTTCATGGACTGTTATGGCTATCTTGGATTCTTTCCCCGTGATATTTTTTATTCTACGCTGAAATTCATAATTGATCTGTTCGATTTGATAATTGCCTGTGGATATTCCAACAGCTTGCCAGTTATGTGTTCCATCTGGTTTATTTTTATTTGCAAATGCCAATGAATTATTCGATTGTAGACCGCCGAATGATTTTGACCGGATATTGGGCCAATTGTAGTATACTCGCAACCAAGCAAGAGCGATTTCTTTTACTGGAATCGCGGTTGGAAAATTAATACTGAATTCAGGGTTGGTTGAGCTTACTGATATCTTCATGGTTCTCAACCGGGTTGTGCTCGCGACTATCTGCTGAAGTAGTTCTGTCATTATTTAAACTCCCATTTTTCAAATCATGGTTATCTAAATCAATTACTTTATTGTATGTCTTAACCATTATATCAAATTCAGAATCTGATATTGTCGTATCGTCAAGGCTTGACGATATCAGCGACGACAATTTAGAATACGCTGTTGTTGCCGTGTATAATCGCACAACAGAGTCGTGCAATTTTGTACTCGTGCACGTGGATATCTTTTTCGCGATAATATTTTAAAAAAACAGCGATGGCCGCCGATGATGACACATATCGTTTCAGCTACTGCTGTTGTCACTGGTGTTAGCGCTGATAACACCACACTGGTGGACGCAACAAGTGTTTATACCGAGTATACAACAACATCTATGAGAACCGCGCGTCTTCGGTATTCTTTTTACTTTCGTTGTATAATTGGCAACGATGGTTTTTAGCGCTGTTTGCCATTCACGTACTTGATCATATCTAAATTTTTGAACGGCCATTATATTTTACGCAGTAACCATATGAGGCGTTTCAGCAACAAATTCCAGAACCAACAGTAAGATGCTGCGGTTAATTTCTTATCAGCTGCTTCCAATATAAATGTTTCTTTGTTCCCGCTATTTAACACAATAGACACAACCCCGAAAATTTTTTCGGTTGAATACCGCCAGGGATATGTAGTGTATATACTAAATTTTTCAGCGCTGAACACAGACAACCTGTACACGCCAGTGACTTTCGCGGTATGTTTGATAGTATTATTTTGCTGTGACCATGCCGTGAATCCTGAAGACACTATATTGGTGATCTGTTTGTAAGAAATTTTAATCAGATTAATTTTGTTAATGATATCAGGAATTCCACTTATGACATATTCTGATGTTTTCTTAATTGTATCAATGCTCGTCTTGATATCAGAGAGTTTCACGTCAGCGGTCAACGGTGTACCAAAGAATTCC
Organism: Sinohyriopsis cumingii; assembly: GCA_028554795.2. Classification (NCBI taxonomy): domain Eukaryota; kingdom Metazoa; phylum Mollusca; class Bivalvia; order Unionida; family Unionidae; genus Sinohyriopsis; species Sinohyriopsis cumingii. Next base: position 99,495,506 of record CM068831.1, read on the forward strand.
TCTGCGGTTTCATTAATTTTTCTAATTTTTCTACGAAATTTGTAAACGTACTTACGTGAACATCATACTCGGCCCGCAACGTGGATAATTTACCATCAACGGTGCTGTAGTTAACGTCTACATATTTTTTTTGTGTTGCGGCATCTTCGTCTGATGTTGGATCGTCGAGCACAACTATTTTATTTTCGTTCATGCTGAGTTCACCTGTCATTGTGTCGCCGGTATTCTTCAAACGATTAGCAACGCTTCTTGCAATTTCATCTCTGATGGTTATAAACGATACACTTGAGCATCTGATTCTACCGCCGTCAGTAAACACAGGGATGTTATCCGTGGTAGCACCGAGAACTCTACGAATTATATCATTCCATTTGATATTGCTCATTTTCAAAACGCCGTATTTATCCTGAAAAACAACAACCTCATCTCGGTCAACTCCAGAGAGGTTCATGATATCAGCGAGTTCGTGTTTAGTCGCGTATTTTGCAAATCTGTTTCGTCGAACTTTGTTTTACTTTTAGTAGTATCACCGGGGGATCTTCTGTAAATATATCCTATTATTCTTTTCTTTCTGATCTAAATCAATGATTTCTCAAACTGTTGACTTGTATAATTAGATACGACTTTGTGAGGTGGCAACGATGACGTCGTTGATACAGCGTCAAGTACAGCAATTGCTTCACGGCCGCATATTGGTGGATCGGCTAGTGTTTGTGTTGGTAGCGTTTAATAACAGACTGGCATTCTGTTTCCGACTTTGTGCACAGAGACATAGTGCATAAATTCCTGCGATGGAACTAACCCATACGAATCGAAATGAACAATTCCACGGGGGTCAATTGTGTATGCTACCCAATGAGTTCCAGGTCCAGTGCTGTTATCGAGATTAATAATACCAGTTTCAATATTGTTTGGTCGTTGTGGTAATTGATCTCGCATAAAAACATCTCTAAAAGTTTTATTTAGCAGCATCAAGTAAATCAAAATTTGACATCGGTGAAATTAACGAAGTGTTCCTGGAAGTCTTAGACCCTTTCCCACGAGGATGAGTTCCTGGAAGTCTTAGACCTTTATCTGTCGCTTTTTCTAATGCCATTTCAGCAGCTGTTCCAATAGCACCTAACGCGGATGCTTTTGCAACGGCTGGTGCTGCAGCAGCTATCAGCGCTTGTATTGCTGCGAGAAGTGGTAATATCCCGCCTGTTTTAGCGGCATCGCTAATGGACCGGCGGAAAGTTTATGTCATATTCCAGTTTTGGATTGTTCAGCTTTATCAAGATGTTTGCGCTGACGTTCCGTCAACGACAGTTTATTTTCACTGCCTGTGATTTGATTGTTTTTTAACGTTATTGTGGTTCCGGTTTTTTAATTGACGCGGATTTTAGTTTTTTAATCTGACCAGGAGTCAGACTGACACTAACATGATGATATGATGACATTTATAAAATACTCGTATTTTTAAATCACCGCGCGATTACATGATTTTGGAAAACATTACATGTTTTCTACTGGCGCATCAACGACTCTCATTCGGCCACCAGCACCTTCAAGCAACATTGCTTTGTCGCTAAGAATAACTGCAATTGCTCTGTAATCAACACCACCACCTGTATTTACGCTGGCTCGAAAGTGAATATCAACAACAGATTGTTTGGATAAATCAAGATGCTCCAGCGAAAAGTAATAGATCGGATATAGATTTTTAAAATCTAACTGTGATACTTGCAAACCAGTGTCTACGTTTTGATCGCGCCCCATAAATGTCATTAACCGATGATATACACGTGCTATATGATTTTGTTCATAATTCAGTAGTATGTTTTCTCTCGGTTCCTGTTGTCCGTTTATTCGTAAAGAAACTTCACTAATTCCAAGTCTGTCAAATATCATATGGCTACGATTTTGTGAGTTTAATCGATCATAATTCTGAAACGCAACAAATATACATCGCGGTGCAGAAACGCATTACTGTGATGCTACATACCATGTAAATTGTCCGTTGATGTTAGTTTGCATATTATCTGTGGTTACTGTCAACCATGACAGCAATGAATTACCACCTGAATCCATAAAAGACAGTAGTCGCTGTTCTTTGGCGATCGTTGGAGTCATTACCGGCATCCACAACGAAAGTTTTGACAGTATTACCTTACCAGCATCACCAATAGGTCTCCAGATAGTGTTGTTGTCGGTAGCCCTTCTCACAAGAATAATTGTCTGTTTATCTCCAAAGATAACTTTTCTAACACCTCAACAAAATTCAAAGATATAAGATAGTGGAATTACACATGAAAAACCTCTACGACCTCATTCCAACATTGCTCGGCGCGTTAAAAATCCTAGGTTGAATGCTGAATTAGCACCATGAACCACAGGCCACACATCAGCGTCAGCGTTATTGGCATTGTTTCTTGGTCGTCTTATATTATACTGTATGTCGCTAGGATGGTCGAAAGTGTCCTTCGCAAACATCATTGTGGGGCCGGCTAATTTTGTATAATCATCAGAGTATCTTGCTAAACCTATTATTGTTGTGGCAACGTCGACGTCCTTCTGAATTGTCTCGATGTTTTTTCCATCAATCGAGTATGTAGTGCTGTCAAACAACGCCATGATGCCGTTATTGACAAAACCAATTTTAACATCATCTGCATATACAGTATCGTGTGTTTTTATAATTTCACCTTCTACCTCAATAAAACGCTCAGTGGGTAGAAAGTATCTACTTGTATCATGGACTTGTAAATCAATCTTTCCACTTTGATCTGGTAGTCGTGCGTCATAAGAATAAAACTGATAATCACGTACCGATTCATCCTTGAGAACTTGTGCGTCCATGTCGAATGCTTTATCGGATATACGTTTGAACATTTTATTATAACCGCTTTGATCTAAATCATGGTCGCGTATGCCTGCCAAACACACGAGGATTACTTCGTGAAACTCCGCTTCCTGCTATCAAACTTGAAGCAATATTTTTTTCTGCTTCACCAGCCAACTCTCCCAATTTTTTATTTGCGGCTTGATTTATTATTTTACTGAGTTCTGCAGGCATTACTTCAGTGCTTGATAATTTCAACGGTTGTGGTTGGACCACTTGAGGCATGCGTATTAATCGTGCTAGTCTATCTTTGATTGCTGAGAATGCTTTACCAGCAACGTCGCTGATTGCACCATGAGTTTTTTCACGAACAACATCAATAGCTTTCATTGATAATTGTTTTGCGATTGGTGCCGCTTTTGGAACCAATCTTCTAAATAATCCCTGAATAACATCACCAAGTCCATCTCCGTAAATCGCGCTGTAAACGGGTAATCGTAAGTTTACTACTCTGACCATTACAGGTCTACGTTGAGTGTTGTGTATGATCATCTTATTTATTATTCATTTATATAATCACTCTAGTAATCATCAACGATTTCATCAATAAGAGATCGATAAACATTAATATCCATGACACCGCCTTGAAATAATCATCGACAAATATCAGCTGCTTCATTGATTATTTCCGTAGAATTATTACTAGCACGTTTTCCTCCTATGAGAACTTCTTCTAGTCGTTGCACGTCAAAAAGAATATTGTTAGAGCATGGAGTAAGACCACTTCCTCCTGGCGTAGTCAGGGAAGAAAAAACACTTCCGGTCGCTCCTTCTTCCTCACTTGTTGCTTCCGCTTTTTTCTCAAATAGTCTTAAGGGTGATCTTTCTAATTTTGTTTTTCAAGTAGCTCTTTAGACCTTTCAAGTCCGACATCAACTTTTCCTGCGGTGAAGAAGATTGTTGTTCTATTTGTTACTGCGGTGGAGGAAGTTGATATGAAGGTTCCTGCTGGAGGGCTGTAGTCTTTGTTGTTGTTGAAGTTGTGACTCCAAATAAAATTTATTTATGTCGTTAATATATTCAATGTATACTTCATCATCATTTCTAGCCTGGGGTTTGTTATAATACACGCGATATAGCCATTTAAAATAACTATCAGTATTTATGTTAGCGTACTTAAGTTATAAAGTTTTGGACTTTTGAGAAAAACTATCAAATGCAGCACGAGAAAAGTCTTTCTCTTGAACTTTTTCTCTAAGTTCTTCAACAACACCTTCTCTGAATTTACTAATCAGTTCAATATTTTCTTTTCTTACTTTAGGTTTAGGCGCAAGTTCTTTTTTCACGTCGGCGATTTCAGTACGAATATTCTCAAGTATTTCTTCACCTACAGAAGGAGGCTGAACTGCAACTATATCAGTTTGAAGTTTTCGTAAAATCTTTTTTGTTTTCTTTAGTTCTTTCTGCTAGTTTTGCAGTTTGCTCAGCGGTTTGTTTTGATACTGGAAGAAGATCCTCCCTAACAGCCGTTGTGACTCCTTCCGTAAATTTTGTAACAGGTCTAAACAATTGTTCTGCACTTTCTGCGAATTCAACTTGAGATTCTTGACGTTCTTGTACTTTTTGTCTAACAGAATCACGAACAGGAAAAAATTCTTAATTGCCTCTAGTCGTTCTCGAGCTAATCTAGCTGTATGAGACTCCAACGGTGGTGCCATTATTTGATATAATTTTATTTAATTATAGCAGCAGAGAGGGCGAAGTCTCCTACTCGGCACCCAGTCACCGCGATCTCTTTTTTTGCGATATTTTTGGCGATTTTCAGGAAGGCTTATTTTTACGATTCGAGGGTGAGTCAATTAGAGTTTGTTCGCCCTCTCTCTGTTGCTCGTCCACGTCTCATTATCATAAATCTAGCAATTTCTATGTTTTCTCTACACCAGTCGCCTCTCACGCGATGCGGTAGACCATACAAATTCACTGCCTTCTCTTTTTTTTTTAAAGCAGTGTGTACCTTAGTCGGCTGTAGCCATCCACTATTCCGTGAAAAATGATGCGCCGGTGTATCAGTTTGTGGTTGGTATTAACATGCCATAGATGATCTGGCACCTTGACATTATATACTCTCCTTTTCATACAGTTCCTCCTTTTCAGGGCTCTTCCCACTGGATCAGTTCTTTGAATACTTTCTCGCAAACGCCATCTCTGTATGTGTATGCCATGTGCTAGCTCCCTTTGATACAGAATTCGTCAACGTTGGGCGTACTATGCAATATATCACGAACTTGGCTGTCAAGGTCACGGTCACTTATGTCCGAAAATGTGTCCGGTATATTCAGTTCTGTCCTTCTTCTATATAAAGCTGAGATTCTAATTGACAGACATAAGGGAATTATGTCCCTTGTCATGCCAGTTTCACGTAATGATTCAGTTTGATCAAAGGAAACGCTATAACGTGGTCGACCAGGTCGAGTTCTCTCCTCAAATGGGCATTCATATGAAAACGATTGTCTCTGTTAACTGTCTAGCAGATTATACAGACCTGAAAGTATTCCGCGGATGGAATAGTCAAGTTCCTGCAAAATGTGTAACACTTCTCTTCTTGCAACAAGATATATACACCTTTCTATGACAGCTCATAACACGATGTAGTCCTCCAGTTTTCTAATCTGGTATTTCATTCCTAACAAATCTTGTATCAAAAATATATATTAATATTTTGCAGACAAGAATCTAGATCTATTAATAAGACGTCTATTTCATTTCTCTCCATAAGTATTCGATGAAGGAAACATATTCTTTCAAATCAATCACAAAGCACGATTATTGCAGGACCTGAAGGCACAAAAGGAGATTAATCTAAACTCCAAACGGAATCGTTTCCATTGTGAACGTTTTCTGCCGCTCACCGTACGATTACTTCAGCTTACCCTACGATTACTTCAGTTCACACTACGATCTCTCCAAGATCACCCAACGATTGATCGAGCTTACACAACGATTACTTCCGTTCATCCTACGATTACTTCAGTTCACCCTACGATCTCTCCAAACTCACTCTACGATTGCTCCAGCTCACCCTACGATCTCTCCAAGCTCACCCTACGATTACTTCAGTTCACACTACGATCTCTCCAAGATCCCCCAACGACTGCTCGAGCTTACACAACGATTACTTCAGTATACCCTAAGATTACTTCAATTCACCATACGATCTCTCCAAGCTCACACTACGATTGCTCAAGCTCATACAACGATTACTTCAGTTCACCCTACGATTACTTCTGTTCACTATACGATCACTCCAAGCTCACTCTACGATTGCTCCAGGTCACCCTACGTTCTCTCCAAGCTCACCCAATGATTGCTCCAGTTCCCCCTACAACTGCTCCAGCTCGACCTACGGTCTCTCCAAGCTCACCTTATGATTGCTCCAGCTCACCCTACGATCTCTCCAAGCTCTCCCTACGATTACTCCAGCTCATCCATTTTGAACGATTTGGCGTGCTATACGCAACGCAACCTGTATCGTATTTGACTGAACCACGTGTGGCAACCTCTGGTCTTTGGAACCTTCTTCATGGTACCTATTCTACAGATAAACCATTCGGAAAAAAAATCTTTGATCCACTTGTAATGATGTTACCCCTCTGAGCCGAGCAAGAATAACAAATCAATGTTTATCCAGGTGCTTCAAACGCCAGTTCTTTCAACATTGTAAATTATACACCTTGTTGTTATGTAGTATCATATTTTCACGTAAAAAGAAACAAACTATTCTCCGCTCGGATGTGTATTGGACTGAGCAAAAATACACTGCTATCATGTTTAATATACTATACACAATCTGTCACAATAACTTTCTAACAGTGAACACTGCCGACAGAGATTATCAGAAGTGTTGAGGCTCTCATTGTTTGGATTTATGGAAATCCACTCTTGCTGTGTTTGTATGCGCTGGGAATGCACTCGCACTGCACTCGGTTGGAAAAACTGTAAGTCTTGGGGTATAAAGCTCGAAACCTACTCAGTAATTAAATTGTACAACTCCTAGATACCACTACTCATCTCCATGTTTCCCACGCAGTCTCTCATTGACGCCACGTGAATTCATTCAATGACGCTCGTCCTGGGCTTTGCCTATTTCATACTAGCGAGCTGTTAAAATAAGTTGTATCTTTATACGTAAGTTTCCAATGTTTAATCTTTGAAACATTTTGATCGACCGGAAATTTAGCTTGCAATCGGAACAGGTTTGAACACGTGGGGGAAAAGCAGCAGATCTCGAACACATTCAGTTCGACGTATTACGATTTACGTTTCTTAAGAAAGATATATATTGTAAACGATGTTATTCAACATTCCAGTAGTTTAGAATAAAATAAAACTTTTATTTCCAAAATGTGAACAACAATTAACAAGAAACAATATTCATGATGTCCGTATGTGTCTCAATTCAGCATACTCCTTGCATCACGATAAGTTGCTAAGAATCGCTCACGATTTAGGCTATGGGTAAAAAAAACGTTCCGTTTTATTAACTAATTACTTTCAAGTTTAAGTCTTTTTGTGTTTCAGAGGATGCACCATCACATGTGATCAAGACTTTTGTACCAAAGGTGCGAGAAGCAGATGGCGCTGTAGCTTTTGGTGTGGTGGGAATCATCGTCATAGTGGCAGTCATAGGTCTGTCTACCCAGCCTTCACTGTGTGTGTGTGTGTGTGGTTACCTGTGTTAATAGATTGAGAATAAGAATTGTAACAAACTGACAAAAATTGGTCTAGTCACAAACTAGCGAGTGGCAAAAATTATAGTATTCATACTCTTAGACAGATGGCGCTGTAGCTTTTGGTTTGGTGGGAATGGTCGTCATAGCTGCAGTCATAGGTCTATCAAGCCTTCGCTCTTTGTGTGTATGTGTGTATGTGTGTGTGTTTCTGTGTGTATTAATGAATTGAGCATACGAATTCTAACGAATTGACGAAAATTGGCCTAGTTGCATTCTAGTAAGTAGCAAACATTACAGTATTCATGCTCTTAGATTACATTTATATGCGGTAACAATATACGAATTTCAAACGAAGAATCAGTCTATTATTAATAAAGTTTTGAATTGCCCCCTCTCTCTCACTATATATATATATATATAGAATTCAGGGATTGTACTTTCCGTTCTGTCTGGCGCATATTTATAAATCTCTATAATTAATTCTATATACCTCGATTTATTTCATAGGAATCAGGAATGACTGTTGATACATGAGAATTAATTACTAGATCGTCATGCGAGTGTGTCTGCTTACTATTATCAAGCATTATTCTATGGAATCCAGGGATAGCCATTTCCGTTCTGCCTGATGTGTATTTATAAATCTCTATAATTGATTATATATATATATATATATATATATATATATATATATATATATATATATATATATATATATACCTTGATTTATTTAATAGGAATCCGTAATGAGAGTGTAGATACATGAGAATTAATTTCTAGGTCGTCATGCGAGTGTGTCTGCTACACACAGTGCATGTAACACCGACTGAGCAACATCGTTTTTTGTGATGTGTGCTTAGTAGTGAAGGAATATAGGCTCGTGTGGGTAGGCAAGGCGATGGGTGCCGTTTACCCGCGGACCTGGCTTCGTATCTCCGCAGAGTACGAACTAAAATTCTTTAACCTGTATGATAGTAATATTTGTATTAAAATATTAATTCTGCCTACTATTATCAAGCATTCTTCTATATAAACCAGGGATAGCACTTTCTGTTCTGTCTGTCTGGTATGCATTTGTGTGTGTTCTCCCTTCGAGACACCTCATTATTTTAATAAAATGTTGCTATTTTAAAAAGAACTCTAAATACACATGTTGTGTATTCATTTTAATACGATTTATCGTGACTTCCTTCTTTGTTTATCATTTAACACTTGTCTGTAGATTATCCCTTTCATCCAAATATTTAATTATGTAACTGTTACTGCCCATTCCCGTCCTTCATGTTAAATGTTATTTTTTTTTATTAAATTGTTTCTTCTTCTTGATTATGTGAGAAAGCTTGCCAGTAGCTTCTCGTGGGTCGGTGGTTCTTTTCGGGGTTTTCCCGGGTTCTTCCTTCACCATTAAACTGGCCGCCATGTATAGCCTATCGTGTGCTGAAACATGGCGTTAACCCTACAACAACAACAACTTCTTGACAAATGGCTTAATGCGTGAAGCCTGCTTCGTAACTCCATAACATATATATATATATATATATATATATATATATTAATGCGTGAAGCCTGCTTCGTAACTCCATAACATATATATATATATATATATATATATATATATATATATATATATATATATATATATATATATATATATATATATAGCAGCAGAGGGGCTGTACAGACCGAAACTTTTTGCACAATAAACCCCTCCAGGAAACTATTCCTCGATAGAGGGCTTATTTCGACGAAATAAACCCTTCTATTCAGAATACAGGACAAAAAAAAATGTCCCCCGAAAACTCGAAGAGTTTCCAGGGACAAACTCGTTGAGTTTGCACTGACAACTTGGGTTACTTCAATAAATCTGAAACAGTTTCCGTGGCGGGGTCGTTATTGAAAAATCCATGGGTCGGGTCCATCCCCTCTGCTGCTCTGGGAAATGAGTTTCCAAGGAAAAACATTTTTATGTTAGCGGAATTAAATCATTGACAAATAAATAATGGCAAATATTGGAGAAGCACATACGACTAGATTAGCTCGAGAACGTCTCGAAGCAATTCAGAAATTTCTTCCTGTCCGTGATAGTGTCAGACAAAAATTACAACTAAGACAGCAAGCACGGGAAGGCTTTGCAGAGACTACGGAGGAATTATTTAAACCCGTGACCAAAGCTACTGAAAAATCCGCAGCTGTTACCAAAGAGGCTTTAATAGAGCAAAGGAAAATTTTACAGGATATTTCAGCTGGACTTAAACCCCCGCCTCCACCCGATGAAGTTGTTGTGTCAGTACCTGCTGGTAAGCGAGTAACAGGGAGAATTACTGACCCCGCCAAAAGATTTACGCCGGATTATATTGAACTTCTTAAAAATGTACCAGAAGAGAAATTACCTGAGACAATACTGTTAGGATTGATTAGAAGAGATGTGTCTTTAAACCCAGAACACGGTTCTATGACAGATGATAATTTTATCAAATATTCGTATCGTATACGTGAAAATAAAAAACAAATCAGCAGGGACGATACAAAATACGATAGACTTGTAGATGCTATACGTAAACTTGAAATTTCACCATCGCAACCTCAAGAAGAAAAATCACCGTTGCAACACACAGAACGACAACAATATCCTTCACGGCGAAGAGCAATAGATCCTGACCTAACTCCGTTAAGTGAATACGAGGCTGCATCTGAAGGAAGTCCGCGGGGCCAAAAATTCAAACAAACTAGGTCGCCGATAATTAGCTTAACAACATCTTCTGAAAGTTTGCCTCAAGACATTTTATCCCCAAGAATTGTACCATCAACAGGGGAGGGTTTAGGATCCGGTTTTATTGCCTGCCCTAATAATATCATCGATGATGTATCACGGTTGGAAGTTCTCATCGGAGGAAGACGTGCCGGAAACAATTCTCCGGAAATTATAAATGAAGCCGCAGATATCTGTCAGAGACTATTTCAGCGTGGCATCATGGATATCAGCATCTACCGGGGGCTCATTGATGAACTCGCAGACGGTTACCACAGCGACTAATAATTAAATTTGCTAGCAAATTCAGTTAGATAAACAATAATTAAATAAAATGATACTACACGATTCTTTTCGCAGACCAAGAAGTGTCAGAGTAGTAAACTCACGATTACCAGTATACGAGGTTGTTTACGGAGATGGAGTCGGTGATGTTGTTAGGGATTTAGTCACAAGAATCGCTCCGAAAGCTGGACCGTTAGCAAAACAATTCGCGATGAAAGCCGCTGATGTTGTCAAGGATAAAGCCATTGGCACTGTTGGTAGTCTTGCCGGGAAAGCATTTCAATCAATCAAGGTTCGACTAGCACAGCTGATACGAAAAAAAAACCCAGTCGAGAGGTTGGTGCCAGTAAAACTACCATCCACTGAAGCTATGCCGGCAAATGTTAGTAGCGTAGTAAATAAGGCCGTAAATCAGAAATTAGCTGAGATCGCAACAGCAGGAATTACCTCCAAAGCGTTGCAAGATAGTGTAACTGCTAATTTGATAGCTGGTAGTGGTTTCCGGTGACGATAACATTTTAATTAGATCATCACAAATAATAATAATGTTTGCACGAAAATCCAATGACGCGTTTGATATGTCCAAACCAGTACTTAAAGATGATTCTGTACGTGATTTTCAATATTATTCTTATGAAGCACGTGATCCTAACCAACGCGGAAGAATTGAACTACAGGTCCAGGATACAAGTAGATACTTCTTGCCCGCTGAGGCCTTCATCGAAGTTGAAGGTAGGCTTTTAAAGAATGATAACACTAACTACGGAATCGGCGACCGAGTTGGATTTGTTAACAACGGCATCATGGCGTTATTTAAATCCGCTATTTACATGATAGATGGAAAAGAAATTGAAACAATTCATGATAACGTCGACGTTGCCACAACAATTCTCGGGTTGGCGAGATACTCGGATGATTACACCAGATCAGCCGGACCATCAATGATGTTTGCAAAGGATATAACCGACAGCCCCGAGAACAGGAATGTAACAATGAATAATGCCGGTGACGCAGTTGCATCGATGAACGAAAATTTTAATTTGGGTTTTGCAACACGTAGATCGATGTTAAGTGGAGATGAAGAGTTCTCAGGTGTGATTCCATTGTCTCACATCTTTGGATTCTGCAGAGATGTCCACAAGGTCATATTCGGTGCCAAACACACAGTTGTACTTGTGCGAAAACCTGATGATAATGACGCTATCTGGCGAGATGCTGCTGTTGCCCCTGGTCAGGTAATACTAACTAAACTGTGGTTGTGGATGCCAGTGTTGTCTCCGTCAATCACCGAAGAACAACGACTGTTGTCTTTCATGGACACGGGCGGTAAATCACTGCTATCCTGGAAAACAACAACCACAGACGTTATTCAGGGTGATAATGGTGGGTTGTTTACATGGCATATATCATCGCAACAAGGAGTATCAGCACCACGACATATTTTCATTGCATTTCAATACCGTGCTAGAACAGATAGCCAGGAAAGAAATCCAATGGTATTTGATACACTTGGAGTTTCTGAAGTTTCGTTGAGAATAAATGGGCATCAGGAGCCATCTGAGGATATATTAATAGATTTCGAACATCATCGTGTCGCACGCGCGTATCATCGTCTGATGTCATTTATGGGGCGCGACCTTAATGTAGACACTGGCCTGCAAATATCACAGCGAGACTTTATGAGTTTATATCCGATTTATTACTTTTCGCTGGAACATCTTGATCTGGTTAAACAATCTGTTGTCGACCTACATTTCCGAGCTCGTGTAGGTGTTCCTGCTGGTGGTTACAGAGCGATTGCTATCATACTCTCCGATAAAGCAATGCTGCTTGAAGGTGTTGGCGGACGAATGAGGGTCATCGACGCTCCAATCGAGAATATGTAACGCAATTAAAATCAAACTTAGGATATAATGTCATACAGTCATGTTAATGTCACCTTGACTTCCGGTCAAACGAAGAAATTGCAATCAAAGAACGCAAGCACGTGCGGGACATCAATAACACTAAAACGAGATCAGATTACTGGTGGTCCAAACAAATTGTCGTTGACTAATACTCAGCTTAAACATTTTAATAAGGCACTAACAGCAAAAACCGGTGTCCGACTTGATTTCTCTGCTGCAGCTATCAAGGACATGACTAAAACCGGTGGAATATTTCCTCTTCTCGCAGCAATACCGGCGTTGATTGCCGCGGCAGCACCAGCCGTAGCAAAAGCCGCAGCACTCGGTGCAGTTGGAACTGCAGCTGGAATGGCACTAAAAAAGGCAACGGGAAAAGGATACAAGAAAAAAAAGGGACGCGGTCTAAGACTACCAGGAACTCCACCATCATGGTATCCAAAAAAATTCTAACGCCGTTGAGCAATTTTGATTTACTCGATGCTGTTAAAAAATTGCGTGTAAAACATTTCAGAGGCGTATTTATGCGAGATCAATTACCGCAACGACCGAATAATCCAGAAACTGGCATTATCAATCTCGACAACAAAGATGGTCCGGGAACTCACTGGGTTGCTTACGCGATCGATCCACGTGGAATTATCTATTTTGATTCGTACGGTTTAGCACCGCCAGTTGAGTTTCTCAAGTATGTCAGCAGATTTTCTAATGTTCCAGTGTGGCAGTCGACGTTACCAACACAAACATTAATTGATCCGCCCATTTGTGGGAGGGAGGTTTTAAATGTTCTTGATGCAATCTCAAGAAATCCAGCAACTCCTCCTCATAAAGTAGTGTATGAATATACCGCATCGAGAAATGCTAGCATTTGAAAAACAGCAATAAGAATAATGGTGGATATTTACGGAAGACCTTTCACACGAGGAGGTAAACCAAGCACAGATGCTGATCTCTCAAAATATGCGACCAAAGATGAAGTCGATAATCTTTTGAATATAGCTGGAGTTGACCCAGATGAAGTTGCTATTTTCCAAGACAGGCAAGGAAAACTAAGAACGAGCAACATTAAGTGGAATGATATAATTCGCAGAGTTCTTGGAGCTACCAAGGATAACTTCGTTGCATTTAGTGATGGCGGCCGGATCAAGGACTCGAATATATCAATCGCAAGCATCAAAGACAGTATTGATAAAGGTGTTGATAAATGTGTGAAAAAAGCCGGTGACACGATGACAGGCGAACTCAGCATGAGCGGCAACAAAATAACCGCGTTAGCGAATCCCGAATCCGACCAGGATGCGTCAAACAAACAATACGTGGACATCGTCAACGGTAAACTAAATACGCTGCGTGCAGAGCATGATGTTCACGTGGGCGCGTTTACAAGATTTCGAAGAAACTTCGTAAAAACTGATGAGGTCGTGGATAAGTTCTTTGGGACTCCTCCAGTCGTCGATGTAAAACTCGCTGATGTAAAGACCGACATTAACACGATCAAACAAACACAGCAGGATATCGTATCGGGTATTCCTGATATCGTTAACAAAACCAGTTTGATTAAAGTTCCCACTGGAGTTACTCCGGGGCATATCACCAACATCGTATTCACGGTATCATCGGGATTCGCAACATGGTCACGACAAAATAACACTATCAAATATACAGCAACAGCCACCGGTGTTTACAGGTTGTCTGTGTTTTCAGCCGCTAAATTTGAAATCTTCACAACATATCCTTGGAGACATTCCACCGATAAGTATTCCGGGGTTTGCACTGTAATACTAAACAGCGGAACCGAGGAAACATTTATGCTTGAAGCCGAGGACGATAGTTTAACAGCAACATCTTACTGGTTTTGTTTGGAATTCGTCGCTGCAACGCCTCAATTGGTTACCGCGTAATTGAATAATGTCAACGACGCCAGATGCTCAACAATATCGATACAATCAAGTCCGTGAGTGGCAATCTGAGTTAAAAACTGTCATCGAAGTAACTAGTCAAAAAGTAAAAAAATACAAGCGCCGCATAACAGTGCTGGATATTATGGTTTATTCAGTATCTGCCGTTGTTGCATCTGCCGGAGCAATACTATCAGCGGTCACTCCGGTAACTGCAGCAGTCGCCGCCACGATCTGTGTTTCCGCGGCCACAACAACAGCTGGAGTTTTCGGCATCATAGCAAAAAAAATATCATCATGTGCTAACACAAAATTACACGATTACACGACAAAATTAAATACAGCCACGACCGCATATCAGAAATTATCATCGCTGATATCATCATCGTTAGACGTGCAAAGTAGCGACGCTACGATATCAGATTCTGAATTCAAACTAATGTCAGATGCGTACAATGACTATTTGAAAACTAAACAAATAAATAATGTCAATAGAACTGCTTCAACAAATAGTCACAAACACAACACCGGTAAGGACCACAATGATCTCAGTGTCCTCGACGACACCAGAATTCGGTATTAATTTTCGAACTCCAATTCCAGTGAGTGAAATCGCGTTAGCAAAGCTCAGTGTGTATCACAGCTGGCCCAATGTTAGGTCGGCATCATTTGGTGGTCTGCAGCCAAATAATTCATTCGTGTTCGGGAAAAGCAAAGCCGACTCCGGCGAACAGGGTGAACTTGACTGGAATACAATTACACTTCCCACTGGGAGTTATCAGATCGAAGAAATCAATAATGAGATACAACGCCAAATAAAACGAATCACCGGCAAGGAAGCCAAAATATCTATAACAGCTCATGAACCAACGCTGTCTGCGGTCATTGAAATCTCAACGCCAGGATACGCCGTGGATATTTATAACAGCTCAATCCGAACATTATTAGGATGGCCAAAGGCCCCCGAGGTTAAACCTCGTCCACCAAAACCTGAAAAATCGGATTTTATGACCTATAAAGAAGCACTACACGACCTCGAGTACAATTATTATTTACTCCTTGCAGATCAATTACTAGCAAGAAAAAGTACTTTAATGCCCGATACTTGGAGTATAGAAGCTCCACGTGTTAAGGGGGGGCAGGAGCTCCGTGTTTACCGTCTAGATGATATAGAATCTGAATTATTTATTCCGATCAATCTAGTACATAAACAACAGCTACAACTCCTGCGAGTATATTTCCAAGATTATATTTCTGATTTAACAAGTCCGCGTGATAATATTATCACAACCATAGAAAAACTAAACAAACTCGCATCGGCCATGGAAACTATAAATCTAAGAATAATTCAGGCTTTACTGGATCTTAAAGACTATATCGATGATAATTATAGACAGATAGCCAGAGCAGATTTTGCAATTAAATATGGTATTCAAGTGAATGATATTTCAGATTTTAAATTTCCTGGATATAACGTGCCCGAGCTGAGAAAATCAGTCTCTGATCTCATCGATCAATCTTTCGAAGATATTCTTGCCGCGTACGAACGAATAAAACCACAACCTGTTATTCTCAAGCACGACAACAGTACAGCATCCGATGGCAGACACATCTCACCCGGGATCGTAAATATCACAGATGTTATTGCGGTCAATCTTGTATGTGACGTCATCGATGGCAGTTACAGCGCATCAGATACTACGACGGCACAACAGGGGTTTATCCTGTATACGTTCACACCAAGAGACCCCCCTGGTTTTCTGATTGTGCAAGAACCAATCAATCCGGTCTATCTACGGTGTCATAACCCGTGGTTGTCAACGATAAATTTCAAACTCACCGACCAGAGGGGGAATTTGTTGGACCTGCGTGACGAGACTGTTAGTATAAACTTACTGGTGAAGTCCTAAGTCAAGGGATCCATAATATTTATAATAGTTTTTTTTTTCTGCACTGATCCATTTTCGTCATTTTATCGTGCAAATACCCTATCAAAACCAGCATAAGTTATCGTTGAAAGTGCTAGCACGCATTTAAAAAAAAACGGTTGTGTATAATGTATCAACCCGAGTACATTCATGCACGAGTTCATATTCATGATAAGCAAATTCTTTACGAGGCAATAAAAACCGCATTTCAAATACAGACATTCCCAGAACAGTATTTCCCCGTTAAAATAGTTATTGACGTGTATGGTGACGAAGACTTCTTGTTAACTCCGTCACAATTAACAGAGCTACAGCAAAATCATATGATCATAGTTTGGTGTCAACGAGAACAGATTATGAACTATTCTCATTCCTGTATTGATGTTGAAACGCTTAAGCAAATCCTGAAAATCTGAAAGCGCCCTTCACTTGAGAAACTCTTTGAGTTTCCAAGGGCAAAAAAAATAATACACTTTTTTTTTTACCCGTGGAAATGTGCTTTACACTCCAAGCGGGGGGGGTGGGCGCTAGCGTTCTCAGGTTCTACTTTCACTTTGTGCTGTGAGTCACACGCTATGCGGTTTATACTTCCTTGTCGGCCTCGTAGTCAGAAACACTAGTATTTTTGTCAGAAATGCAAGGCATTTCCGTGTCTAGATTCTTTATATAACCTTTTAACCGTCTCACCCTGGTGCTAATTAATTTTCGAGTCTCATACTCTTGTGACAATCCAAGACGAATCTTCTCAACTGCACGGCACAGTGGAATAAATTCAGATACCTGATTTTCAGTTATCCCGGCAAGTGATCTGTAAACACGATCTTGCAAACCCTTAATGAACCTATAACGAGCAGGGAGATTGTTCTTCCCCAAGCGTGATAGCTCATTCAAGGATTCAAAATCTGACATAATTGTTTCAGTGTCTAGTAAAATATTAAAACCTCGCTGTTGTAATTCTTTAATTTCAACAAGTATGGTATTTATATTTTCGTGATTCATATTATTATATATTTTTATATTTTTAATAGAAACACTTTGCATGAGAAACGCTAGCTTTCCAAAACAAAACGAGACAGTCGGAAACATTTATCCCCTGCAAGGGCCTAGATCGTCAAATAACGTTCTAGAACCCCACGAGGACTGCTTCCGACATGACAATACAACATGTAACACGAAACACTTTATCCCCTGCAAGAGCCTCTAGATATCTATAGGCTCAAGAGGACGTGTTTAGTGAATTGACAAGGACAAACATATAACACGTAACTTATCCTAAGGACGGACCCCTCTGACTGCCAAGTGACTCAGAGGCACATTTATTTACAAGACGAGACAGCCCTGGCTTCTAGGATCGAGTTCTCTAGCAGGCCCGGCAAACATTTATTTGACAACACAAACAACCTTTACCTCTGATTCGAGTATCACAGCAAGCAAAGGTACAATGAACATGTAATCTTATCCTAAGAGACGGTACAGAACAGACAACCTTTACCTCTGATTCGAGTATGACAGCAAGTAAAGGCACAATGAACATGTAATCTTATCCTAACTTATCCTAAGACCTTATCCTATGACGACACAAACATACACAGGTGGGTCATTTTCTACGGTCAGCAGCAGAGCAAAACCATCCATTGAATCGACCATTGGATGGTGCACAAAAGACACCCGCCATTGGCGGATTAAATTTATGGTTTTGCTTGCGCGTGCTGACTTTCGATCGACCCAAAGGTCTTAGGGAGCGATTTCGTATATA
This sequence comes from Sinohyriopsis cumingii, assembly GCA_028554795.2. Lineage (NCBI taxonomy): Eukaryota > Metazoa > Mollusca > Bivalvia > Unionida > Unionidae > Sinohyriopsis > Sinohyriopsis cumingii. The sequence goes on from CM068831.1 coordinate 99,513,577, forward strand.
ACCCAACTGTTACTTGCGAGTTGGAAATTCGCTCTAGCAGTGGGCGGGACTTGTTTAAAATATTTTAATTGTATGTTTTCTTAAGCGCGGTCATATAACAAGCACAGAAGAGCAAAACAGTCGGATATATTCAGTAAAACGAGGATATTGTTTGTAAAAAAATATATATTCTACGGTAAATAAATGATTACATGTTATGAACTCGATAAAATATTTTATCAAGGTGGCTTTCTTAGGGGGAGCAAATCCTCTGACCAGCAACGACAACTCTGCAAAGCGTTACACACTCTCGGAGGAGTTATCGTCGTTTGTGTCAACGATAAGAGTTATATAACAGAATGAAATCTTCTGTTTGAGCTTCTTTGAAAATGCTGTTTTGTAGATCCCATCTGCGACATGCTGTACAGAAGGTGGACAAATACCGAAATACCTACCGGCGGCGTTTATTGACTGGAATACAATTTCTTCACCTGTAATTGCGTTTATAGATTTAATAGCTCTTCTTGCAACTGTTTTACAACGCCCTGTGTTACCCAGTAGGCAGTTCTTGCTCTGAGTGACCACGCGAAGATTGTTTATAGAGTTATCAAGTATGTTACCGTTAATGTGATCAATGACAAAACCCTTAGGGATCACTCCAAAGAAACATTCGTAAATAAAACGATGACATAAATACCTCTTTCCGCACGTGGCAGTAAATCTTGAATAACCACCATTATCAACTCCACCAACTGGTCGTCTTCGCGTGCAGTGTCGTACTATGCCATCTCGGTTTGCCTCATAATTTGGAATAGTTGGATGTCGGACGAATTCTTGATTCATTATACTATAAGCAAATCATTTGTCTAATTCATAATTTGTCTGAAAACTTATTTATGTAATCACGCTCCGAGAGAGCGTTATCACAGTCTGGATTTTTTTTATCATAATACCGTTTTAGTTCTCGATAGCGTTTTCCCCCACACGCTGAACATAATTGCGTTTTTCCTCGTACTCCAATGCCGCATCTGATACACGGTATCGGTCCTAGACTCCCACCGCGGACCTGTTGAGCATGTTGTCCACAGTATTCGCCTCTGCAGGGTTTGCTACACGGCGCTGATGAATTTAGTTTGATCCACTTGCATGAGAAACTCTTTGAGTTTCCGTTCATTATATATAATATTTTTGTCTATTTAAATATTTGTCTTAATTATAATAATGGGTTTTGAAAGACTATCCAGAATAAAACCCATATCAGGTTCTAGATTCGATCTTGACCGGTTAACCGCTGATCCACGACGAAGAGAGTTAGCAGAGGTAATTGGTGTTATCAAGAATGCCAAAGAAGAGTTTCGTCGTGATGGTGCCGCACACACGTGGTCTTCGTATAAAATTATCCTCGGAAACGCGAGCATTTCTCGTGACCGTATCATTGATGCTACCATGAACGATACAATCGCGCGTAACATAATTGGGTATCTCGACGATAGAAGATATTTCGTACAGATAAAATTTATTGTTGGAGTCGGCGAGGGAACGTGGATTATCAGAGACAAACTAGACCCTGTTCTTGATGCCAGAGGCGTTCGTGGAAAAACCGTTCTGTTAAGTAAAGACTCAAAACCGGGAGTACTTGTTGGGATTGATATACCATATTATGCCAGAGCGTATCCTGTGACCGCAGTTGTTTATGGAATTTATCCGATGAAGAAACCACGCGTTGATAAACTCAAACCGATGAAGGTGTCGCCGTTGACAGAGTCAAGGATGAATTGTGTAGCTGAGCGAGTAATGGAACATTTTAAAAATGCAATGCGAGGAAACGGCCTAACACCGCTAAGACAAACTAAAATAACAGCGTGGGCGACACGAGTAGCGGATAAAGGAGCGTCAATAAATGATGTTGCTGAGCTAGAGCGATTACTAAAATTTCCTATAACGGTTTCATCGTTAACCGGTGAGGTATTGTATGAGTGTAAATACAATTCCCGTGGAACACCAATAACTATTATCGATCATAACAGTCACGCCTGGACTGACTCGGTTAGGATATTTCCGCAAGACCGTGTTGTGAAGTATTATCCGGAATTGCAAAGCAATTCTGGGAGCATGTTTGATTTTATTTATCAGATAAGTAAAACCGATCCAGTGTCTGTGTGGTTATTCAGAAGTAGCGAAGATGGAGAATATGATCAGTTTGTGAGACCCAACGGGGAAATATACAGAACAATGGCGTTACAGCAGGAAATGAAAAAACTCGCAGAAAAATATCATGCTGGCAACACTGATACGTTACTGACACACTGTTTTACTGTCCCGGGTGTTGTCGCGCATGTAGCCCGGGAACGAAATTCATGGAGACCAACTCCGAAAAGTTTTCTTGCGGATATCCAACAGAGCTGTGTTGAATACGGACACGGCGGTTTGTGGAATACTCGATATGATCACCGCGGTATGATATCCGTCGACATGACGGCGTGTTATCCAGGAAGTTTCCTTGGGCGTGGAGAATGCAGCGAATATTTTAAACGATTTGGCCACGTTACAAACTCGATGACAAGAGTTGCTGTAAACGGACCATTGCCTGATTTTGACTTGACCGGATTTGCTTGTGTGTCGTCGTTTAAATTCGCTAAGGATTTACATCCTGTGTGTTATGTTTGGTTTGGCAGACATTTCGTTGAGAAGCGATGGGCACCGATAGTGTTATTGCGATACATGCTTGACAGTCGAATACTGTTGTCGCTGACGGTCAGCGAAGCGATTATATGTTATTGTCGTCAAACCGAAGTTTGGTTGCCAACTCCAACGCCGGTTACGTTAGAAGAAGTCATCGAAGATTGGTCACGAGAATATCCAGAAACTTCTATCGACGCTATCATCAAGAAAGCTCCTGAAGTACTTAAAAACAAACTCAGAAATGACGAAAGCACAGCAAAAGATCTAGGACGAAGAATAATAGGGAAATTCACTCAAGGTGGAGCGTATGATCATAAACAACATCACAGTCGATTAATCATGGAAAAGACTGAATTGGATCTTGTTGTCGCTGATGCAGCCACGAACAACATGTTCTGTAACCGCGAAGATGTGTTTCTGTCAAACGGGGAAAAACTAGGGACTGTTTTTAGTTATATCGACGGAGAATCATCTCAGTACACACATTTGAGATCTTCGATGCTAGCTTATGTATCCATAAATTTGTTGTCGATGATTAATAGATTCCCTGTTGTCGCAGTGAGAGTTGCAACGGATTCATTTTATATTAATAAAAAATACTCAGCGCTGTTGGATAATGTTATATCGGATGATCCATCGTGGGGCTCGTGGAGAATAAAGAATGAAATGTTACAAGGATATTGTGAATCAGCTGACGTTGAAATCGTGGATGAGTATCGCAGCGCAGAAATGTCTTCGACGGTTTCGTTGTCTCCGCCGGTGCACGATCCTGTTACAAGACACAAAACAGTTTATCTAAACGGCCCTGGTGGTTCTGGTAAGACAACTCGGGCGATTGAATTATTTCGCGGTTCTGACTTGGTCGTGCTGACTCCCACACACAGACTTGCCAGGGAGATGAGACAACGGGATGTTAACGCGTGCACGTATCACAGTTTTTTCAAATACAGCGGCGGCACGTGGACACCTGAACGAATGGGAACGAAATATATTCCCGAGAAAATAATCTGGGATGAGATAGACACTGTGCCGTTAGATATATTAAAACAGTTTCTGGATTGGTTGCTAAAGAAAAATACCGCAGTGGTGATGTGCGGCGATCATGGTCAACCACCGCCATTTACAGGTGAATCTCCACACGAGTGGCTGAAAACTTTTGTAGATTATTATGAGGAAATAACTAACGATGTTAGAGCACTCGATGAAACGCTGAAAGAGTTTAAGACACTGATCAGGCTACAAACCAATAAAGTCCAGTGTGAGATAATGCGTGAAATAATTCCAGAGACTTCGCTGAGCGACTTTTGGGAAACGTGGAAACCAGGTGATTTAATTGTGGCAAGTAGAAAGATAGTCAGGGACACACTTCAGCAGCGGTTATTTCAATTACATCAGAAGAAATTTCCCATGTTGCCAGTGCCGTTGTGTTATAGACCAGCTGATACGCGATTGCAGAATATTGATGTTGATATTCCAGGACGCCTGACTGCGTCAGGGACGGAAAAACAAAATTTAGTATTAAATGATATTGTTATCGTTGATGTTGATGCTGTCGAACAGGCACTGAAAATGAGCAAATCCCCGTGGACGCTAGGATACGCTATGACCATGCACAGTTCGCAAGGACTAACTATTTCAGATACAACAGTTTGGATTGTTGATGATCGCATCGAGTGGTCAAATTTAGTTTATTTAGCCGTGTCAAGAGTAAGAAGGATAGCTCAGTTACAAAGAATTGTATTAGATGATGTTATCAACGACAGCATCAACAGATCAATCGCTGATGATACAATAAGAAAGAAATTAGCCGGTTACAAACAGAGCGACAAAAAAAATGGTAGAGAGTTTGATCCCAAACAAAGTTTGGATGTTGAATTTGTAATACAATTACAACAACAGCAGAATAATCACTGTGCGAGTTGTAATTGTTTATTGCTGTGGCAGTATTCGAAAAACGACCCAAGGCAATTCACCGTAGATAGAATAGATAGCAGTCGCGGTCATACACGTGAAAATGTGATGTTGACCTGTCTTGAGTGTAACCGACGCAGAGGTGTTGCTGCAGTTATTTAAATGATTGAATCACTTCAGTGCGGATCACTTTAGTGATCGGGGTGGTAATTGTGTATCCTCGGGAATCACCTGAAGTTGCTCGCGTTTAAATCCGCGTTGAGGAGCAGTCGAATCTAATCTGTAGATTGCGTTTCTCCCAGTTGATCTGGTTATGCTGGATATCTTATGTGTAGTAACACTCCATGTGGGATCGGTTGCTCTTTTTTTTCCTCCTTCTAGTTCGCCTGGTTCGTATAAATACCTAACGGTGACATTACCCAGCAGTGGGGACGCTAGCGTCCCTGGCTGCGTTGAAACATTTTGTTGCTGTTGTCCGCGTTCACTGACGCGGGGTATATATTTTTTTGTGATTGCATTTACAGGTCTCATGTTTGTTGTTCTGGTAATTTCATTATTCAGTGCGGCTATCACGTTTGGCAGTCTTGCAACCCATTCACGAGATCTCGTATCGTAAATGAATTCCCTCGCGTACTGGTATCCGAATAATCTCTCAGCGAGTGTTCTATTAAATCGCTCAACAATTGCCTGATCCCGATGAATTTCAGTATGTCCTCGTCGTATGGTAACGTTATGCTGCTTTGTCAGTGATGACACCGCGCCCTGAAATTCCTTGCCAGGATCAACTTGTAATAATCGTGGCCAGTTTAGAGGTCCTCGTTGATAAATTCGTTTAAACGCAGAGGCGACTTCGGACGCTGTTTTAGTCGCTAACGGTTCTGCTTCTTTGTATCTACTGGCAACATCAACTACTGTTAGCGCGTATTTGTATATTTTTCTACGGACAGTATCATGAGGCAGGAATAGTATGTCAGCCTGATGAACTTCATTGGGCACACTAACATCAAAATGTGCAAAGTTGATTTGTCGAGGTGGTGGTAAGTAGATTTGCCATATTGCTTGTTTTGATAGCCAATTTTTGGCAACCTCGCGTGTTACTGATGCCGCGTTGGCGAGTTTATTAATTGCTGAGTTACCTCTCCAGTATCCGATTGGGGAATAATAAATCGCTTGCATTTTTATTTAATTATCCAGCGCCTAATACTAATTTAGATTTCATCGCTGATCTTACTAACCAATTAGCGAGTGACTCCTTAAATGATTTATTTTTTATGGCGCTTAGTGCATGAATTAATTTCACATCCGCGATATGCCTGTCTTGTAGATCTTTACTTCGATAAGCAACATCATGTATGTGACACGCTGCGTCGATAGCGTTTATCGGATACTCTCCCGGTTTTGGTTTAGATTGTTCATCAAGTCTGATATCTAGTCGGGTCCCTGGACCGCAGTAATTGTATCCTGGGAGATGTTTTTCTCCGGGATACTTTGCCCAGGGAGTTCCGGGGAGCTTTCCAAGTTTGGCTGCAATGTCACCTCCGCTAAATTCTCGCTTTTTTTTTGAAATCTAAATTTTTTTGTGCCACATCGCGTACACTTACCAGAAAGTGCTTGTCTGTTATTTTTTGTTGTAATGGTTGTTAGATCATTCGTAGGGGTTCGTGCCTTACACTTCACACAATATAGATCCATAATTATTATTCTTTATATACAAATGGAAATTACAGATTTTTCTGCGACAAAAAAGAAAGAGCCAGTTAAGCATAATTCAGTGCTACCAAACTCTATCCGCGCGATTATAATTGGGCCATCCGGTTCAGGTAAAACACAGCTGTTGCTGAACTTGATAATGAAGTGGATGAAATGGGATAAACTGTATTTGATAGCTCCATCTGTAGATGATCAACGATGCTATAACGTTATAAAAGATTTTAATGAGAGTGCAAGCGCGCTGAGTAAAGACGGTGAGGATGTTGTTGAATTTATCACTGATATCGAAGAAGCCCCCAGCGTCGAGGATCTTGATGAATCAATTAACAACCTAGTAGTGTATGATGATGTTATGTTGGACAAGCAAAAAAATCCCGCAAGAATATTTTCCCGGGGACGTCACAAAAACACTGATGTGATTTATGTTACTCAGCGTTATACACAAATTCCTAAAGTAATCAGGGATAATTGTAATCTTCTTGCGATATTCAATGGAGTTGATACACATACACTGAGAAATATTCATCAAACCTGGTGTGGTGGCGATATGGATTTAAATAAATTTAAAAATTTCTTCAGTCATGCTCAAAGAAAACCTCACGGATTTGTGACAATAAATTTACACGATCCCAGAACAAGATACCGTATTGGACTTGATACACTATTTGCAACATAAAAATGTTTTTCCTTGGAAACTCATTTCGTAGAGCAGCAGAGGGGATGGACCCGACCCATGGATTTTTCAATAACGACCCCGCCACGGAAACTGTTTCAGATTTATTGAAGTAACCCAAGTTGTCAGTGCAAACTCAACGAGTTTGTCCCTGGAAACTCTTCGAGTTTTCGGGGGACATTTTTTTTTGTCCTGTATTCTGAATAGAAGGGTTTATTTCGTCGAAATAAGCCCTCTATCGAGGAATAGTTTCCTGGAGGGGTTTATTGTGCAAAAAGTTTCGGTCTGTACAGCCCCTCTGCTGCTTATATATATATATATATATATTGCAGTTTTTGTTGTTGTGGGGTTTAACGACATTTCTCAGCACAGGATAGGCTATACATGGCGGAGGAAGAACCGGGGAAAACCCTCGAAAGACCCACCGACCCACGAAAAGCTACTGGCAAGGTGTCTCACATACCCACATTGGCCGAACCCGAGACTCGAACCCACGCAGAGGTGAGATGGCAGTCATCCGTAACGGTGAGCGCTTTAGACCACTCGGCTACTCGGGGCCCATATTGTAATATCTAACTCAGCACACCAAAATATTAGGCACTATTAAAAACTACATTCCTTAACCATTAGTAATACTAATAATGATAATGTAAAAAAAAAACATGAAACAAAGTCAGAAAAACATGAGGCAGTTCATTACGTTATAATACCTTAATGGTATTGTGACTGGAGTTTGCATGCACATTGTCCAATTAATGTTGAAGATTATTTGATGATTAAACGTTGAGATGTGAGATGATGTTTGACCTACGAGACTTTGGCATATTTGATCATGTCATTTTTATATGTCACTGGAAACATCTATCACGTGTGAATTGCTTCTTCCGTTCCTGAACGCATGCCACCCACCCACCATTCTTTAGATCGCCATCTGCATCTCTTATAAATGTGTACTCTGTGTTTTATACTAAATGTGAGTATAAAACCATGCTCTAGTCCTCGTAATGTCACGCTGTTGTCATGAGTATTAATGAATTAGTCAAGAAATTCATTTAAAGACATCAACAGTTCTACAAGCCCTGGGATATCAACATTAAGTGGAAAGAAGTTTGCATAATTGCAGTTATTGTGCCATATTCATTTTCATGTTGGACCATGCGTGTGTCGTGCTGGAATTTCACATAAATGGTTTAGGAAATGAATTATCTTACCTTCCATGAATTTGGAATATCGAAGCCAGAAATATGATGCTAGTCCATAAATTTGAGACTTCAACCATCTGGTGGAGTTTTATTGCCGAAACAGCGGAGATGCAGAATAGTGATGGAATCAATGTGCCCAGCCAAAGAATCACATTTCTATTGTCAGACTTTTGTTGAACAATAAGTTAGAACTAATGTTACTGTTCATTATTGTAAGTTCTTGGTTATGTAGAATTTGTTATTTTACTTTAATGTGCGAAATAGTATGCATTTGATTGGGACTATTTCTAACCGTATTACGACTCACTGCATCAGCAGTACGTTGTACTCTCGCTCGATTCGCATCGAAATTCACTTGTCCGTTTCGTTCAGTTCTACTTAATCATAGGTATGAATATATAAATAAGATTAAAAGTAAAAGCGCACACCACGGACATTGAGAGGACAACTTACTTCTGTCTAAATTTTGTGTGCAGAGGGATTTTTCCATGCAGTTTGAACAGTTGACTCGGTTACCGCCATGGTTAACCCTGAGAAGGACAAACATTGATTGGCTAACTAAGGTCATGTTACGTGAATATGAGTCTATAAATACGAGTGCATACAGTGCACTGGCAGATAGCTGTCAGAGCGACGAAGTATGAACATCTAAGTAGAAAAGAATTTCGGCAAACCATCACTTATATATTTTTACACAACCGATATTAACTCTGGCACTTTAAAATCCCAAAACTGAATCAAATTGTTATGAGGAGTTTTAAATAGATTTATTACATGATTGCCATTGAATTTAATTGGTTTATAATTATTATACAATTCTTTATAAAGCCGCTGCTATCTCCCACCACACTGCTCAAGTACACTGGTACCTAAATTATTTTTTATTGAGATCACGCTACCATGTCAGAATGTATCAGTCAGTCCAACATTTAGTTGTTAATATACACAGGAATTTAATAACAGAATTAATTTCACCATAATATGGTGTATTATAACATTGTCTTTTGGCATTTAGACAATTAAGTCTGATCTATATTATCAAAAGCCGATAGTGTTGTGACGAACACTGTGTTTATGTAAAGTCACTATGCCATATTGAGAAGCATGTTCTATCTCACCTTTATTATTTATAAAAAGCATTTTTAGTCTTGAACTCTGGTCTTTTCGATATATTAATTATTTTAATTAAATAAATGCTTGGTAATTTAATTGGCAGGAAAAGGGTTATTTCGTTTATTTTCAGTTTTTATTATTAAACAGAATATACAATTTGCTTAATATTATTCAAGTATTTTAACACATTCTCTGCAGTTGTGCGATTGAATTACAAGTAAGTAAATTTCATCATCCCTCCCTCGCAAACATTTGCATGTATAAGTCATATAGCTTCAAGCATTATTTCCATTTCAAATTTTGATACACTAAACATATTTTTCTGTGAAAAAAAATAATTTCAAGGCATTGACCGATGAAAGTTAATTATAATCGTTGTTCGTTTGGTTTGTTTAGGCCGTCTCCGCTATTATTTTGTACTTGTGTTCGTAATTGAATCAATGTTCTCAAAATATAGATGATAAAACTGATGAACATTGCAAACTTTATCAACAATACGAACTATATCAGACCACACATTTATGTCAACTATATACATTTTCAGGAGGAATTTGTGCCCTGGATATAACTTCCTGGAAGAGACACTATGCTGTCTTCAGCAGAAACACTCGTTCATTCAAAAAATTGGTCAAGCGGTACTTTAAAAAAAAAGCAGATCCCCGTTAATGAATACGAGATGGATTATGTTTCCGGACTTAAGATTTCCCAGCAGTCTCAGTTACTTCATCTGGCAAAGGCTGTATGCCTGGGGATCACAAAACGAATCACAACATTGAATAAAGAACAATCATGTTTCCAAATGGAGGAAGCAGACTATTTCGAAACGATAAAAGGAGAAAGATATATTTGATGACGCAAATAATTCCCTTCAAATAGAAATTTCTTCGGCATCATCTAAACACATTGATAATTCGACATCTTCCAGAGGAACAGACGCCGAGAAGCAAACCAAGAAAAGACAAAGTAAAACCCTAAACTAGTGAAAAAAACAACAACAGAAATATATATATGGATGGATAGATAGATAGATACCTACTGCTTATTTGCTGGATGCTCTCATAATATAGTCTTTCCTGATACTATATATATATATATATATATATATATATATATATATATATATATATATATATATATATATATATATATATATATATATATGTGTGTGTGTGTGTGTGTGTGTGTGTGTGTGTGTGTGTGTGTGTGTGTGTAATAGCCTTGAGGATTTACAGTGTTTAACCGTCAAACAGTTAAAAGAAATATTAAATCCGAACAATGATAGTGTCAGCTGACAAACAGTCATGCTAGTATCGCGCACCTATGCCCTAATTCGCCGGAAAAAAGGACGACTCGCGGTTAAAATAATAGGTTTATGTGAATTGTTGAAATTAGAAGTAAAGAGAAAGAGAAGTTTTTTGCATTGCAGTCTGTTATGGCGGTCTCTGGATATTGAAAAACAACATTTTTAACAAAAATAATTTCCATCGGAGTTGTTACTATTTATGACTATTTAGTAGAGAAAAGAAAACAGTGACGAAAGGAACAAATTTTGAAAAAGAACTTGCATTTGAATTTTTCGCTAAAAGGCATGTCATTGAGATTAAAATTTCAAGGAACAGACCTCATTTGTGTTCGTGCAATGTTATTGCATTCATAGAAAATACCAAAACTATAGAATAATATTATTTAAAATAAAATAATTAAACTGATATCATTCAGACTTTCCAACACCAATCTCCACTTCCAATTCGATATTTACATTCACCTAGCAGTGACTGCCTCGTTTTGATTTATAGCGCTCGATATCAGGAACGGCAACTTCTCCGAAACGCAGTATTGTGAAAAGGGTCCATTATCAAAAATGGGACACGAATGTAGTGCTACTACTAAAGCTGTAACAGACCTGAATAATATTCATAATTGTTCATGGTTTGCTTATTTAGCTGCACTGTTAGTCTTATTGGAGAGCAAGAAATTTGTGCATATTACTTTCATAACGTTAAAAAGCTTACATTTGCCATTTTCACTCCTGCCAATTATTTTTTTGTTATGTTTTAAACAACTTATTAAAATGACGTTTTATATATTTCTAGTGTACGTATTGAAGTTGATTGAGCATATTTAACATATACCTAGCAAACTTATTTTCAGAGGAAATCAATTCATTAACAGTTTTCAAAGTTCAATTAGATGATAAAAATCCATTCAAAGTATTATTAGGACAGAATTTTTTAGTAAAATTATCAAGATTTAAATTTTCTCTAAATTGTATTAAAAGTAATTTTTCATTAAATTATATTGAAAGTAATTTTCCACTAAAATGCATTGAGATTAATTTTATCTATTCCTGTACTATAACTGTATACTATTTTAATAAAGATCGCGTTTTACGAACAAGTGCAAAAACTCTCTTGTATCAAAAGGTCAGCAATTTAGATTTGGTGAGAAGCTGCTAAACAGGCAAATTACTAAATCACTAATGGATAATTAAGCTAGATGATTCACGCGTTTCCAGTGGGAAAAAAACGACAGTATTGTTCTGATTCGAAATGCGCGCCTACAAGCACTGCGTATAAATTGAGAGCAGGCTTACTCAGAATTAATTCGTTCATCGAGAATCAGAACAGCTCTGTCGTTCCTTACAAGTAATAATCGTCGTTGTTTGTAAACTTCTTTAAAGAATATGCACTTTTTAATATTTGAGATTTTAACGATGCATTTCATATTTTTGCAAACTTTTTTGAGTTCTTTCTATTGTGTATTGTAATGGAATATTTAATTGTTTCAAAGAATTTATATTCATTTGTATTTATGGTATGTATTATTGGAATAGACGAATTCGCTACCAACTTCATGTTTAGATCTAATTTGGAAATAAAAGATTCTTTACGTAATAAAGAATAATGTTTAGTAACCTATTGCAATTTAGTATTCTATTTTAAATTTATTCAAATACATTTTTTCAAAACGATTGTTGCATTAATCGCAACTATTGAATTGTATACTCTTTGGCTATCATGAAGTTAGTCGAGATTTAATTATTTGTATTATATTATAAAAGGCAGAAATTATACAAATGTATGAAGTTGGTAAACTCGAAGGAAAGGTGTAATCTTATATGTATTTCGTGTATTTTAAATATAAAGGCTTTATAGATGTATCTCTAAAATGTATTATCATATAAATATATATTATATTTCAATCAAATTCGTTCATCGAGAATCAGAACAGTTCTGTCTTTCCATTCAGTCGCTCCCGTTACCACTCGTTCAGCTTCCCAAGATGTAGCCTTATCTACACCTTTAGGACTGACGCCGTTTCTTAAATTATGAGGGAAAATCTCTTTCATAACAATAATGAAGTAAAAAGTTTGATACAAAAACTGTTTTGAATAAAAGTGATTTTTCCTTTTAAGAATAGTTACCTATGGGAATAAGTCTTGCTAAAAAGTTATTCTTTGTTTCGTTCAACCAGAATCGCGTCCGACTCTTTGAAATCGCAGCCAAAAGCTGATCCCTCGGATGGGACGCTCTGCAGATATTATGAACTTGTGAGAAAGTGACAGGTATAATGTAAGTTGTTTGCTTATGCAAAATGCACAGTGGAGATAATGTTGAATTTTTCCCTGTTACTCTCTTCTGAGTGAAATTTATTTTTGAATATTGTACTTACGGAAACTGTACAAGTTCAAAGCACACGGTTAGCCTAAATAACTGCTCCCATGTGCTCAAAAAATCAGCCTGAATTAGTTTAAAGTACACTACATTTAGCAGTTATTAACATAGAGAAGATGAATTTTGCCAGACTAGACAATTCCAGCTGATTAAGGTGCAATCAATGAATTATTAAATATATGTGCTTTAAAAACAATTATCCTTTCGTCTAGGAAGTGAACATTACCAAGCGGAACTACCAGGTTTTTTTTATAGACACACATCTAAACCAAGGCCAAGCTGTATAATCTATAACCGATATTATACGTATCAATTATACACCAAAATAAAGGGAATTCAAAGGTTCTTTTAACAATAGCTAAGATATATGAGGTCTTTTTACAATAGCCAGTATAACCAGTGAGGAAATCCTTTTTATTTAGAAATCTAACCTTATGCAAAATACGAATATTTAGAATGTCACACACAGACCAAAATTAGCCCTCATAAAAATGACACAACGAAAATAATATTTGACCTTCAACCAGCAATAAAATACCTGCACTTGTGATTTATAATGTCATTGTTGCAACCTTTCCATTACATTTTTTTAAATCATTCAGTTTGAGTTGCCTCGAAGAATCGTTTACGTTTCGTTCGTGATTATGATTCATGACCTCGTTTTGACATCAATAAAAGTATTACAGGATTAAATTATCATGATTTGGTATGTTTCGATGTGTAAACGTTTACATTACGATGACAATGTTTTAACTTCTGATGGACGATTTTAACCAGGGGGTCTCAAACTTTTGATCTGAAATAACGGAGGTGGGTGTGTGCTTGTTGTTATTATTATGATGTAAGGCTTTGGTATAGATAACGCTTCACATAAAATGACCTAAAAACTACCGAAAGTAGTCCTCAGAATTTACCGATGTATATAAAAAATTCCAGATCACTATCATGCTACCGTTTATGTCCAGTCAGGCTGAAGAAACCTCGGTCGAGTCATAACAATTAGAACTATTCGGATGTGATCACATCCTAGGGCTTGAGTGCAGTTAAATATGATTACTATTTACATCCGAGAGGTTTTTTTATAGCAATCGACAGAGAAAAAAAAACGAGAATGTTCTGATTAGTTAAGAGTTGTGTCATCCAAAATTATTTTTTACCGGCAATTTGATAGGTCATTTTGATAACGTAGGTATAAATGAAATATATATGACATAACAAACAACGAATGACGTCAGTGTAACTTAAAATACAACGTAACTTTGGCATAAAGACATTCACAAATTCACAGTTTTTTCTAAAAGCTTAGCAAACCCTGGATTTTTTCGGTTGGATGGACTTTTATCAGTTAGATGATAATGGAGTTTGAATAATATCGTCTGCCACAAACAGTTTAAATGTAGAGTGTTTAATATAACTCCATACTTTACTGAAAACTCATCAAGAACGGTCTACTCTTCGACAAGTTTGGTGACCCAACATACCCTGACTCGTTTCTAGTTTTAAGGGAGACAGGGAAGTGGTAAAAACCCTCGTTTGGCGGAGATTTCACAGGTCACACGAGAGGTCTGATTGAACGAGATTAATTAGTAAAATCTAATATAGCTGAAGGACTGTGAAAGCTTTGTTGACCATGTGGATTTTACTTAAACTAACTGTTGAAAGGTTGTTGGGAATATAAAACTGCATTCATTACTATCGAATATGTACAAATACTATCTTTAATATATTTAAGCATATTCCTTGAAATTCAGCAGTATTTTAATAGATTCTCTCTCCTCTCTTTCTCTTCTCATTGTATCTGGCTCATAGCTGACTAAGTATTTCCCTTGTGACTCAACAAAGATAGGTTGATGTATATGATAAATTCTAAATATTCTTTAAGACAGTAATTTAATTTAAATAGCAAAAACAAAACAGACGAATAGCAAAAACAAACCAGACGACACACAAAACACAAACAAAACAGACAACACACATTCACAGACACAAATAAAACAGGCAGTACACATATGCAAACTCAAACACAGCACACAACATACACACAAAACAAACAACATACATGCACAAACACAAGCAATACAGACAACACACATACACGAACAAACACACAGTTCCCGCTCAGCACTTGTACTAGTTTACTTTCTTCCTGTGTATATTTCCTAAGTCAACTCGTATGACCATTATGAAAGAAACACGTTTGTTTTGCTCATGTTTTCAAAAATGCAATTTGAAATCGTTTCCTTCTTTTTTGCCAAAGTGTTAGATCTCATAATCCTTTCCAACTGTGCAGAAAAAGCAAATAAATTTGTTCCATATTTTAAGGAGAATTTTTGCATTTTCCGATTACGTATGCATTGTTGACCTAACATGTGACAGACAAAAAAGTCGAAAGAAGAAAACTTTTGACATAGTGGGAACTATTTACAGGCTTGCACGCCGCCCCCCTCCCCCCCCCCCCCCATTCACTTACAGATTTTGTGATTATAAAAATCTCACCATTGTAAACAGAAATCTTCGACATGTTATTCTTCAGGTATCTCAAATCAACAAAGGAAAAAATGTCGTTCACGTGATGATCAAAGTGTGAAAAGTATGTATTGGGTTTTGGCTTTTGTACAGGTATCGTTGATGTTATATCATTTCTTTCTTTTTTTACATCTTTACCTTTTATCTTCTAGAAACATATATACCGAATACAGTTCATCGTGTGAAGCAAAAACGTGAATTTTAACGAGTGGCGAAGCCATGAGTTAAAATATATTACTTATTGTTTCACAAGATGAAATATATCTGATGTTAACACAAGAAGAAATGCTCCTTGTATTGTATACCAAACATGCTTCTGAATCAAAGCTTTGAAAATTAATATCAGTCCTCACACCACCTCACTTTTCGTAAATTAACCTTTGACCCTATTCTTAGGCCGGTCAGATAAATCTCAGCAACTAAAGAGAGCGGAAGGATTGGAATGGCGTGACATACTCAAGTAAATTATATCTGTAAAATTTTGTAAACTATTTTCCCCTATCTTCACCAGAGCCTAATCAGATCGAGGGACCTACCCTAAAGTATCTGGTCTGAGTCAGCAGTTCTATTGAGGCACCTTGCTTACAATAAAAGTGTGGCTGACAGATGGATACATCTCCCTCTCTTGACTGCGGTGATGGTGTGTAACAAATCCTTCCTGCACTTGGTTACCAGACGATAATATAGTAAATCATGTAAGATTTGTATCCAGGTTTTAGGAGACAGTTCTGTATGGATGGTCGGACAAACAAACGCAATATCACACAATATATCGAACATTTTTTAAATCGTTTACAAAAGAAAAATATTTATTAAATTATAGGATGACATATTATAGCACAAGTAGGTTTTCAAAGCAAGTAATGTGTAGAATATGTGACCACAGACCCGGTTTGAATGCTAGCATAGTATATTCGTTGATGTAATATTGATAACTGGATAACATGTGGATAAATGGAGCGAAAGTAAAGTAATATGTCACTGTGGAAGAAATATGGAGCTGTTCCTTAACCAGTAATGAGTCAGTGGGTGGTTCATGAAAATAAAAGATCTGGTCTGGTAGGGTTTAACGCCATTTTTCAGCACATATGTTATAAATGGCGGGTAGTATATTCTGGTGGAAGTAGAACCCGGGATAACCATGGAAAGAACCACCGACTTAATGGGAGCTAATGGCAAGCATTTACTCATATACCTACGTTTGTCGAGTCGAGATCCGAACTCACGCGGACAGAGGTGAGATGTGTAAGTGATCAGTACAAGCCCAGTGCCTGTGACCATTCAACCACCCGGAACCCCCGAATCTTCAGGTTACAAAGACAGATTATTAGATATATCCTCGTTAGTCATGGCATGTGAATAAGTCTTCATGCCAAGGCTACAAAGTGAGCCTGTACTTATCAATGGAAAACATGAAAAGAATTGTAAAAGTCAACACGAAGAATAAATAATCAACTATCTAAGCAGAGTTGTATTTTGATGAGGTCTGGCTTTAGATAAAGTTATTAAGCCTATATCTAACCAGATAAATATGTGTTTTCCATGCAATTTAAACGAAGCATGAAAAGGGCTGAAGCTGTATGGTATTAAAATACTTTTTCATGTGCATGTTTTGTGTTATATTTTCATGCTTTTGCTACACGTTTCTTAGTTTATCTCATCATTCTGATGTTTTACAGTCAATATTTTACAAACAAATTGTATTGTCTTGTGCATATAGTCTTTGCAGACCCTCAACTGATGAATGTCAGTGATGCTGATGCGAATATATTAAGTTTCTATTCATTAAATTATTAAATGTACCGCAGGTGCTGTGCTTGGGCTCACACAACTAAAATTCAAAACAAAAAACACCCAAAAACCTCCAGATATATACACGACAGTTTCTAGCTAATTAGAAATCGTACTTGTGTCAAACTTATAAAAGAAGGCTTGGACCTTATTCAGGGCGGATTAAGGCATTGGCGAAACAATCTACAGCTTAGGGCCTCACAGTCTGAAGGGGCCTCTCAAAATTTCAGAATTTTTAAAATTTGTTACAGTTTTAGTATAATTTATATATAAGTAATAATTTAACCCTTGATTTTGTGCATAATACCTTCACTATTGTTATCTTTGTAATAAGTTTTCTATAAATTACATACTTTACGTTGTAATAATTAGCAAAAAATTGCCATGTTCAGTTGGTACACAGCCTTTTTCTCTGTTAACACTTACTGAATATGACCTCTACAGCTTCCCGTGGCTTAAGGCCTCACCATGTCTAAATCCGGCACTGACCTTATTCAGTACTTAAGTAAATCAGAAACCTTTTGAGTTAAAATCTAAAATTTCAAAAGAGTGCACTATTAGTTAATATTATACCAATTCCAGTAATATCACTTGAATACTAAGGATATTTAACCTACATTTATACTAGAGTACATTTTCACCTAACGTAGCACAGATTAAAATGCAAACGATCATAACTTACACTCAGAAATACATGCTGACATGTTCAAAAAATAAATTTGACAAGTTATACCTTAATCTTGCCATGCCAAGCTCATTTAAAATGCGTTAAGAAGCATCGAAAATATCAAGGATAATTTGATGAATACATTTTTGTGCCATGTTTGATATCACCTTCCCAGGGACTGATCCATAGACAAATATTTCAAAAGGTAACATTATATTTTAAAAGATGCTATTTGTATCTAAAATAAATCAAAGGTCTGTAAAAAGAAGCACGATATTGCAGGAAAATCTAAATAGCACAAAATGTATCTTTAACTTTTAAATCTTTTTTCCTTTTTACAAATGGTCGCCGCACAATTTGTGTTTTGCCTAAAATTCCTACATTCGTGGCAAATTATAAGAACAGTTTAAATGTTTTCTCAAGTCTGCGTCTGCTCTATATTTTTTTAGCACACGGAAACAATACAGATTGTTCCTTCCCAGGTCAGCCTTATAAAACTTATCGCATATGTGGAATTTGATATTTTAAATATATGCATGTAAAGATGGAATACAATTTTCAATTTTCAATACAATGTTCACATGACTGGAATAGGTGTCATTATGAGCAGCAAACACAAGTTGGTAATGTTATTTTCATCTGAAATATCAGCACCAATATGCCCAGAAGTTGCATTTAAATTAAACTGAATGCCAACACCAATAAGAACAGAATTTGCTTTTACACTGAGCTGAATATCGCATTTTCTTTCTCAATAATAACTTAACATTAAAGAGGCAATATATTCTGGACAAGATTTTTTAAAACAAAATATTGAACTTTTTATGGCATATATAAAATAGCATCATGGGCTGTGTTGGAGTACTCATCACGACTGACCATACAAGAAAAATATTTTACCAGAATGTTTGCAAATTTGGATATTTTTAAGGCCTTCACCTACAAATTTACTCCTATATCAACAATGATAAGTTTCCAAGAAGATCAGAACGTGTTTTCTTTCTTAACGACGATAATTTGAGTGTTTTGCAAATAAACAGAGTGTGTCACAATTTGATCCACGATTCATCTTGGTAATCATTGACAAGAATGCATCACTTCACTATATCACTCTTTCCGCCCCAAAAGAAATTATAAAAGATGCCTTGAATTTCTTGAAAAAGTTCTTTAGGGGAGAATAAATGAATTAGTACTCGCAGTGCTAAGGACCATTGGCAGTAATTTTGCATACAAGTGATGGATTTCTAAATGAACAATTAGAAAATAGTTTTCTATTTAAGTTTCTCTCTATGGTTTTCTAAAGTAAAGTCATTCGTGCTTAAATTGAATGTTATTCCTAAAAATTTGTATATATCTTCAAAATTCCAAATGATTATCTTTTGTGTATTTATCTCTTTACCACAAAACCTTTTAGAGCCAATCCAAACCATTTTTGTTTTTATAAGTTCACTTTCAATGCACAATTGTTAGTGTTGTACAGCGAAAAGTATCATCATGAAGTAGAATAAGGGTAAAAGCACATGCATACTGGATAATTAAGTAGCCAGAATTGTCACACTTTATGTCATTTATATGAGGATTGTTTTTTTATGGCATTTCTACAGATTCTATTGTAATAATTAATAAGTAATGTGAAAGAGAATCACTTTGCCGGATTCCCTGCACGATGTGAAACAAATGAGACCAATATGGAATATCCAGATGGCATGTTCTGAAACAATTACACAATATGTATATGACCAAACTCTTTTCAAAATCCAGTAGAACTAACATTGCCAGAATATCTTCTTCTGTTTGTCGATCAGATTATAGACCAGACGTGTACAGTCCCCAGTACGTCGATCGTTGATTAAACCTGTTTGAATTTAAATGATTATATTTTGGTATCACTTTTTTCTTCTAGTAGGCTATGGTTGAAAAAGAAACTTTAAGATCAAATCCTAACAGATATAGGTCTCCAATTTTTCAAAAACAACCCTTTAATTTTCCCTCCTTGTTTTTGTATAGCTGATAAAATGATAACTATATATATATATATATATATATATATATATATATATATATATATATATATATATATATATATATATATATATATATATATATATATATATATATATATATATATATATTGACGTGCTCCACCCCGGGGTTAATTTCCCAGCGCAAGCTCCCTTATATTTAGAGAATTTTTTCCTGTTTCGATGGTTCGGCAATCCTCAAACTGAAACTTTGAATTGGTTGCAATAGTATAATGTACTGGTAGTACATAGTACGTCGTCTGATAACAGACAAAATCTCTGTAGAAATAATGGCTTCTTATGCTAGCTACTTATCCGTGAGGAAACTATTTATCTAAGTATATAAACAACATAAAATCTGAATGAGAAAAATAGAGGATTTATTTTAGTCTTAACATGTCAATAAACACTTCAATATGATAGAATTCACATATTCTCTTCCTAGTCAATAAATAAATTAGTATAATAGAACGTACATATACTTA